>JAZKJV010006373.1:0-568349 GCA_037367405.1 Ottelia alismoides
AGCTATCCAAATCATTGAATTTCGTTAAAATATTTCACGGTTGATTAACTAAAAATTGATTAAGGTTTTTACTAAATAATTTTTCTATGACAAATTACACGTGCAAATGATGTGAATTTTGGGTATGTTATAGCATAAACTTAGATCTACCAACTACGATTTTTTGGAGATTTTTCGATAAGCAGACAATGAGTAATAAATTAAACAATCAAAATGGGTAAAATATTGCAATTTTCCACCAAATTAATTTCAATAAATACTATGCAAATCAGAAAAATACAAATAAGTGCTAAAATGGTAGAACAAGAGTTGTGCTACACAATGCAACTTTCAGAATTAAAAATGGATGACATAATGACAACAAAATAAATATGCAAATGCAGGGGTATGAATGCAATACAGGAAAAAAATATGAACTGAAATAGAGAACAGGGACTTACATGTAATAAGAAGAAACTTGAAATTTTTTTAAGAACTTGCTTTGCAAATTCCCCTTTTGTTTATTGTGCGATAGATCTCCCCTGTTTCTTGGCTTGAAACAGAGGACTCCTCCAAGATGGCCGATGAAGATGGAGCTTCACGCACGAGGGCCTTCAGCGCGGGCTGGAGGTTGCGTTGGCGGCGAGGTGGCACGCGGGCTGATGGAGGCGAGGAGGGTGGGCAGCAGCGCGCTGCTGCGCGCTGGAGGCGCGCGGGCCCTTGCGGCCTTGAGGCGGCTGGTGGTTGCGCGCGGCGGCGCGCTTGGAGGAGGCGACCTTGAGGACGGAGGCCAGGCGGTGCGGCTGCACCTGGTGGTGCCGCGCGGCCTGGAAGGGGGCTCTTGGCGTCGAGGGGGACGATCGGTGTGGAGCTGTTGGCGACAGGGGCCGGGCCGCGGGAACGGAGACGCCGCACGCGGCGTTGCGTGTGCGGAACTGACGTCGGCAGGACTTCGTCTGCTGGTGTGATAGGCAACGTGGGCGGCCCGAGCGTGGAGGGCTCAAGGTCGACACACGACCTTGATGACGTCAATCGCGCTTCACCTGTGGGTGGAGGCCTGGGTGTATGTCGACCACGGCTTGAGGAGGAAGACCTCGTTGACGACGATAGGGACGGCCGACACACGGCCAAGGGACGTCGGGGCAGAGGTAGCTTCAACGGCTAAGTTGGTGGCTGATGGGTGTGTGCGTGGGAGGTGGAAGAAGAAACAGGGGGTGTCACCACCCCCTCTATTTCTCATGCATTTGTTTAAGTGGGCGTAAATAAACCTTTAATTGATTGATGAAATTTTGTCGAAAAATTAATTAAAAATCACCGTTGCGATCGCAACGTGTGATTTATCCGTTGAAGTGCGATCGATTTTGCGATTCAGTGGGAGGAAGGTGATGAATCGAGGAGAGAGAGAGTGGGGTGTAATGAAGAAAAAGAAGAAGATGTTACCTGGAGGGATGGACGGATTGCCTGGAGATGAAGGAGAGCTCCTTCAATCGTCACTCAACGCCGCGGCTGAGGCGGAGCTCGAGCAAGCCTCGTGCGAAGCTTGCAACGGCGTAGGTTGAAATCTCGCCGGATCTCGCCAAGGAGTCGTCTTCGCTCGGAGAGATCTCCTGGAGCTGTCACCTTCAGGGAATGTAGAGCCGGGCTTCTTCTCTCAAGTGGCGGATAAGAATGAATGGAGGAGTGGAGGGGATTATAAAGATGAGAAGGTGGAGGTTGGAGAGGACATGGAGAGAGTGGGAGAGATGGGAGATGGTGGAGGAGATGGGTGGGATGGAAGGTGTCGAAAGAAGCCTCTCCCTTAAGTTAAGGGAGAGTGGGAAGGAATGAGTATGAGCCGTTGATGGAGAACCCCTCATCCAACGATTCAGAATAAAGGAGAGAAATGCTTTAAGTTGATGAATGAGGAGGCGACACATGACGGCTTTAATAGTTGTCATGTGTCGCTTCGAGAAAAATACGCAACTAAATACAAAGAAAAATCAAAAAGAAATAATAAAAGAGGTCAGATCAAAAGTGATCAACACGAATGTTGCTCGCCTCAACGAGATCTACAACTTTCGTTAAGGGCCGAAAATCAAACAAGATCATCTGTACAAAAATGTATTTTTGGGTGGTACCTTATAGGTATAAAATACCGCATTTTATCTTTTGCAATTTTTTGTCATTTTTAATTAAGAGAAAAATCAAAATAAAAATAAAGAAAATATGAGAAGAATATTTACAAATTAATCTAATTTTTTTGGATTTTTAATAATTAAGAAAATGAAATGGTAAAATACAGGGGATAAAACGGTCATTATGTAAAATGTACAAAAAGGGGCCCAAAACTCAAATTTTGCATACGAGTTCCGATTTTAATGAAATTAGTCTTGTTTCGAAGGTCTCTGAATGTATATTACTTTAAAAGTGAGTAGACCTAATTCGGAGGCCTGTATGAGCGAGATATGCGTATTTTAAGTTTCATGATTTTAAATTTGGATTGGGGTTTTATTGGTCAATTTTACAAGTTAGTATTTTTTTTGATATTTTTCTTTGATTAGTGTTAGTAATATATACACAATGAAGTTGGTTTTATTGGATTTGGGGTTAGTATAAAATATATACAAATAAGGTATTTTATCTAATATACAGGTAAATATTTATATGTGAATTTGGCTTCTTATTTAATGCAAGTATGAATGCTAAAATGCAGATATTATGCTTGCATGCATGAATGCTACTTATGCAATATAAGTGGAAATATGCATCTATTTACTCGGGAACAAGACTCTATTTTCAACTTTTAGAGTGATGAATCACAGATTCATCAACCCCCTATACTTAAACCTTGCTCGTCCCCGAGCAACTAAATGAAATGCAAGAGTGAAATGATTTTGGGTTCCATACCAAGGTCATGAACAAAAGTTGAAAATGGAGCTTGACTCGACCTTTGAATTAATTGTGTGGCGGAACCTTATTGGGACCTGAACTTAAGACCTAACAGACTTCAAGCTCCACAAGTCTTCTATTCAAGACGCCTCAACAGTCAGGTCAGAACAAATCCTCAAACGCAAATTTCTGATGACTATGATTCTTACTTGTACTGTGTAAGTGAAATGTAACTCTCCACATCAGAAATGACTCAGAACCAGCCTCCTCTAACAAGGTAACTCAATAACCCGGTCCAGTAACTCTTTCCTCGAGGAGCGGGGTATTCCCTTCTAAGTTCAAGTGCGACCAACTCAAGAGGAGGGGGTAGAGAAAAGAATGGACGGTGGCCAGTGTAGCTACCTATCCTGGGATGCCTGACCAGTGTAGCCAAGTCATCCAGCTGCATTTTCTTTGCTAATATACATACTCTGACAGGTATTATTTTTTTCACTTGGACCTATCCGATTTTTTTGGAGTTCTTGCATTTTTCTTTTCTTTTTCTTTTTTTTTTTGGAACTATATACAAGGTGCAGCATGTACATCAGGAGTTTTTCCTCTTGAGCCAGTAGACTATCCCTCTTTTGAAGCATTATTGCAACGCATAGCATCCCGTCCTTAGATGTCAACACCACCAGACTAGGTTGAGATGCACTACCCTCCCTAGAGGAGGACGGATGTTTCCACCCGTGTGCTACTCCAAGCTAAAGGATTCTACCTCCTCACCACATCATCAATGAAGAGCTACGTGCATTGTGCTTGTCCAAGTTAGGTCACTGTCTATAAGAATCATGCGTGTGCACGAGATATTCTACTTAGACTAATCAAGATGACATGTGAACATAGCCTTGCGGACTCAAAGAATTAAGTCACTTGACCTGAGAAATCTTAACTCCAGTTCCTATAAGGTTCCTCTGAATTTAGGTGGATTAAGGTCAAATCAAGTCCATCCTCAATATCTACTCATAATTTGGTTCAGAACCCAATAGCTTTTCACTTTGCATATGCAAAGTATGCAGATGGGATGTGGATGACATGCTATGTAAATGAATGAAAATGCAAGACTCTCTCTTTTTTTTAATGCAGAGATGATATGCAAGAGTAAATAAGAATCCTTTTTGTTTTATTTTTCTGCTATACAACAAATTTTACAAAAGTATGTTTTACAAGAATTTTACAACTTTTTATACAAGTATAGTACATATTATACAAGTATACAAAATTTTAATTTAATTTTTTTATTTGTTTTTTAATTTTTACAAAAGGTTTACAAGTATTATACAAGTATACAAAAAAAATTTCGATTTTTTACCCACTCGTAATTATTGCAAAATATATACAAAAAAAATACGCAAAAATACGCAAAAGTACGAGTTATGGGTAAAGTATATATGTAATATATACACGCCCCCCTATACTTAGCGTGTGCTATGTCCTCAGAACACGAAAGCGACTAAAAAGACATAGCTCGGGCTAAGCGTAGGAGAGCTAAAGTTACAAAAGTATAGAAGTCGTCTCGCCCCCTATACTTAGGCTCTGGCAGCCTAAGTGTAGAAGATCAGAAATGGGGCGGACGAGGAAAAGCGGGGAAATTGAGGAGTATATACACAACGGGCATCGGTCTCCCCCTATACTTAGGCTCTGGTAAGCCTAAGTATAGGACAGGAATGAGTGTGAGAACCGATATGACCTGGAGGATGTACAATGAATAGATGCGGGTCACTCTCCCCCTATACTTAGGATCTGGTTATCCTAAGTATAGTCATGAGATGATATGGAAGCGGGGCGAGTGATTCGAATCACTGGGGAGGGAGGGAGAGAATGTATGTACAAGAAAGAGTGAGAATATACAAGGATTAAGAAGGTTTGTGACGAACCTTCTTGCGGACGCGGGGAGGTGGATAATATACATATGTGTCGCTGTCGGAATCGTCCTCAGATGAATAATAGTGAGGTGTAGGGATCGTCCAATGCGGGTCGACACATGGCTGCTTGCTTAGATAAGGCTTAAGAACAATCGAACTGAGCTCACTCATATAAATCACCTTATCTGGACCAGATGAGGACTCTTCCGAAAATTCCTTCTCTGGTGTGTTGAAGGAAATTTTCTTAGTCGATTTTCTAGAACCTGAATCATTGAAAGGGAGTGGAGAGCGACGCGCCTTGAGAGGTTCGGGAGAACACCTCGAGGAATTAATTCTCAACTTCCTCTCACTAGATAGCCGACTAGAAGAGGGAGCAACCATGTTTTTAAGTGGAGTCAATTTTGTCTGGGTTGTTTCCTTAGAAGGTCCGGGTCGTGGTGTGGTGCTGACTATGGGTTCCTCATCAGACGAGTCACCATAAAGATTGTAATATTCCTGAAGGGTCAGCACATATCTCGGGAAGGTTCTAGTGGTCTCAGTCGGCTTGGCATTATTGGGCTCTTGTGTCGGATCATCGAAATGATCAAGGCAATCCATAAAGGTCGTGTCCGACTCAATGTCAGCTTCTGGTCGTGAGTCCTCCTTAGAAGCTGTCACGGTGGTGGTGCAAGCAGTTGAGGAGGTGTGGGGAGTCTCTGAACCAACGGTCGTCCGAACAGTCGGTCTCTCAGGTGTAGCAGAGAGGTGGGACTCATCTACCTCTCGATGGTCATGACTGTCAACAGATGTGCGGGTCACCTTGGAGTAAAGTGTATCAAAGAATGGGTGAGGTCGAAGCGCTCCCAATTCTGAAAAATCGATCTTTCGAGTCTCGTAATCTATAGTCGCCTTAGCCAAGGCTAAGAACGGCTTCCCGAGAATAATCGGAGACTGGGTAAACTCTCCTCGGTGCTCGATGTCAATGACTGTGAAGTCCACCTGGAGTAGAGCACCTTGGAAAGTAATGATGACCAAAATATTTCCTCTAGACCGTTTGATAGATCGATCAGCCAACTGAACGATCTCTCTCGACTTCCTAAGTGGCCTGAGTTTGAGCTTGTCAAACACAGAGGTCGGGAGGATATTTATCGGTGAGTCATCATCGATTCTTGCATGGGTAAAGATGGTGTCTTTGATTTCACATTCAACTCGGGGCAACCACTTCACTCTGCGGCTTTTGGTCTTTCTCCCCATCACCAAGGAGGTGGCCATAGACACTATGTGTCTTTCAGTCCTTGTCCTCTTATTGCCCGACCTCTTGGGCATCAATTTACTTCTCACAAATCGTTTGAGGTCGGGAAAGTGATCTATGGCCTTTATTAAGGGAAGTTTGAAAATCAATTCTTCATCGAGTGCTTCCCTTAAGGTAGGATCCAACTTTTTTAAATCATTTTCATTTTCAATTTTTATGTTAGTTTTTGGTTTTTCAATTTTTTTGGTATTTTTGATGGATGCATGATCAGACTCTGGATTGGAGGGTGAGTAGTTAGTAGAAGAGGAAGGTAGAATGGACTCCAGCTGTACAAAAGGTGTGGGTTCCCTAATACTTGCTTGGTTTTCAACATCAGATCTGCTTACTTCCTTTTCCACTATCATTCCCAAGCTGGAAGAAATTGAGTGCAATATGTCCATGACATCTCTCAACTCATTACCAAATGATTCATTTTTCTCAATAAGTCTGGAAATGTCATCCTCCAAAATGTTCTCATGACAAATCATGGGAGAGTTCTGCTCAATTGGAGAAGACTGCTGAGATGTTGAGGTCTCATACTCAACATACCTAGACTCTGGCATGTAATGCTGGGTCGAGTATGGACTATCCAACTGGCAAATATTGGTCGGAGCCTCATATGATGAAACAGGGACTGATAAGTCTAGCTCATGAGTCCAATCTTGTAAATATATAGGCTCTTCGAATGAAGGCTGGTTAATAGAGGCTTGATCACTAAAGTCAATCAAGTCAGGAAAATCATGATGTGCAGGCCTCTCCATTCGGGTTGTTCGATCGACCATGTTATGTCCTAAGGTCAAGTCAGGATGTATATATGTGAATTCTTGTCTGGTCCCTACTTGAGGTGAGAATGAAGTATGCGAGGGCATATAATCTTGCCAATCATCTATCTCAGCAGTGGCTTGCTCTTCATTTGATTCTTTGATTCCTGCAAGCTCTCGAGAATAAGGACAGTCAGCCCAAGATGGAAGTGGATCCGGAATGTCAGAATATGGAGTAGGTGAGAAATGCGAAGAAGCGGAGAAGTCAGTCGGAGTTCTGACTTCATGATCGGGTTGAGGAGGAGCCGACCACGGGTAAGGGTCTCCCGTGGATGGCGGAGGAGAAAGCGAAGATGAACGGTATATGATCGAGGAGGAGTGACCAGAGGTCACGGGGTATGGGGACCAATATCCCGACATCTTGAGGAGGAAATGATGAATGCAAGAAGATTGAGGTAGAAAATGTGCAATTACACAGGATAACACACACGACAGACGCAAAGACAAACGCAAGAGCAAACCCCGAGTTCACACTCAACACGGTGAAGGACTCGAAATCGAGTCCAATTAATCTTCTCGTTTTTAAGTGTGATTTTCAAGCAAAAATAGCAAGGATTACGCGGCCTATAGGGAAGTCGGCTCAGAGCTGGATGCGTCTTCCCTGTTTAACCTGTCGCCTAAGATACCGCCGCTCCTTCCTTTCTTCGCTCCTATCCCAAGTCGATGGATTCAATTACCACACCCCTATCTACCTGCAAGCAGGCGGAGACTGACAAGGCCGGAACTTCACCCCTGGGGGTTACTGGCAGCTTGTCGCAGAGTACCGTAATTTCGCCCCTATCTACCTGAGACAGGCGGAGGCTACTTGGTACTAGTCAATGAATCTGAAATTATTCGACTTGTGATATTTGCTAGGATCAGTCAGAACGTGATATGGAAGGCGGGGATTTGGGCTCTACCTTAAGGTGTTCACACACACTCAAGTACCCTCACTCAGCCTGAAAAACAAGGTCGGGGATTAATCTCCCGCAAACAATTTTCAAATTTTATTCTTTTTTTGGTCAATACTGTTTAGCAGTCCCGTTTTTAAGTTAGGTTATCACTTATTAAGTCCACCACAAAGCACGCCTATCGGACAATCCTAATTTCTGTTTAATTTAAATGAAAAAATCAGAGGGGGAAATCGAGAAAAGCCGATGCAAGTTGAAATCGATGATGCGTATGCTGAGTAGAGAATACTTACAGTGATCCCTTCGCTTTTTTTATGCAGGATGCAGAACAGAATTGAAAACTTTATCTACATGCAAATGCAGGCGATGAAAGCCGCTCCTAGACAGGCAGTTCTATTAGCGTGAAGAACAGTTTAATTTGACTAAGTACTACGGTCTAGGTGCGTCTTTTAAGTGTATTGTGTGGTCCTAATAATTTACGAGCACAAGCAATTACTAGATTGGCTCGGGGAGCCGCTAGTGCAAGCTAAGTTACAATTCACCCACACAGGACACGAGACACAGTTCCACTATCTTTACAGACGCGAGAACCCAAACGAGAACCGCTGGAAATGATGCGAAGAAAAGAAATAAAATAAATAAAAAAAATACAATGCCTCTCATTCACTCAATAAAGTTAAAATGCTAGATCCTCGAAGCGTCGTCGACTCCTCGCGTTCCTCGCACAGAAACAAGTTAAGGTCAGAGAGTGACACAAAAAATAATGCAAAGAAATAAAGGAGAGAGAAAAATAATTACAAGAAAAATCGGGGGTCAGACTACCCGGGGAAGGAAAATCAAACACTAAAAAATTTGCTAAAATTTAACCTAAGCCGTGCCTCCCCGGCAACGACGCCATTTCGATAAGCGTCCCGCACCCTTAGTTAATTAGGTCAAATTAATGTCCAAATTAATGTTAATAGTTCGTTGCAGTCGGATATGAGAGGCTAGTCAAAAACCACTTATCAATTAATGTTAAGTTAATTTTAAGCGGCAGATTTTTTTTACTTGGTGAAGTCCAAGGTCGATCTCAGGGAGGCATCTGTCTCCTTAGGTAAATTGTAGCAAGCGTCCAAGTGTTGATTTTCGAGGAAATATTTTTTTTAGTCTTTTTAATTTCTATGCAGACTAGTACAAAGATGCAAGCCAATTTAATGTTTCAATTTAATTAAAAATGAAGTCCAAAAATTATGAAAATTGGCCAGAAGATTAATGAGGATGAAAATAATCTACACTAATTTTTTTGGAATTTTTCGACACTAAATAAATTTACTGGAAATGAAATATGCAGACAGGGTGATTTTCAATATTTAATTTTTAATAAGTATCAAACCACAATTTTTTCAAGAACTAAAATTATCCTAGATAGCACTAATGATAAAGGACCTAGGAAAATTAACAGATCTGAATTTCACTGTGAGATGAATTAATTATTAAAATAAGAAAATCACTCAACAATTTATTAAGGCCTCGATAGGTGTGCAAATGACATGAAATTTTTATGGTATGTTAAGAATAATGTCCTTAAGCTACTGTGAATTTTTGATAATTTTTGGAAGCACAAAGAATTAACTACAAATTAAAAGGTGTCACTGGGCAAAATATGTCAAAAATTCACCAATTAATTCATTAATAATTCAACTGAAATTACAAAAATGTGATACGTGGACCAATAGACAGAGGACAAAATTCCCAACAACATGTAATTTTTAGATTTGCAAAATGATGTAAAATGCAACCTAGGGATGCATGCAAACAAAGGGGTGTAAATGCAATACAGAAAAAAATAAAAATACAATAAGCAAATATGCAGACAGGGACTAAAATGCAATTACCTATAATGTTGTGGACTTGAATGCAAATTCTCCACAGGGCACGTGCTCCTCACGTGGGCTCAGCTTCACAGGGACCTCGTTGCAAATATGGAAAGCTCCAGGGGCCTCTATGTAAATTACCCAGGCCGCACGTGCTCCTCACGTGGGCGACCTAGGCTCGGATGGCTGCGGAGGCTCGGAGCTAGGCTCGGGCGCTTTGGAGGTCTGGAGTGAGGTTCGTGCGACCCGAGCCTAGGCTCGGAGAGGAGGCTCGGGCCGAGGCTACGTGGCGTACTGAAGGCCCTTGGATCAAGATGGATCCGAGGGGTGTCGGTGCTGACGCGTGGCGTGACCTCGTGCCTTTGGATCGATGATGATCCAACGGCCTCTGGGCTCGATGAAGACGGCGACGTGGCTCGCTGAGGGCCGCTGGATCAAAGGAGCAATCGACGGTTGAGAGCTGCTGCGGTGAGGGGACGCGTGGCGATGTGAGGGCCGTTCGATCGACGTGATCGAACGGCAGCTGTTCGTCTGCTCCGACGGTCCTCCGCCGCCTGCGGAGGAGAAGACGGGGCTCCGGCGAAAGTGCTGCAGCTCCGCCCGTCCTTCCTCGTGTCGCTGACGCTCTCCGAGTTGTCGGAGAT
Source organism: Ottelia alismoides (assembly GCA_037367405.1). NCBI lineage: Eukaryota > Viridiplantae > Streptophyta > Magnoliopsida > Alismatales > Hydrocharitaceae > Ottelia > Ottelia alismoides. The sequence continues at coordinate 10,230 of JAZKJV010006373.1, forward strand.
ATCCCAGAAGACGCGTGGCGAGGAGGCGAAGATGCTGGTGGTCTCAGGAGCGTCGGAGAGCGGCCTGACGTCGATGGCGATGAAGCTCGAGGGCGTCTCCGGCGAGCTTCCGTTCAATGAACAGAGGAGCACCTGCAAGTGTCAAAGATAGAGCCGAAGCTCGTGCGTGCGTTTGTGGAGAGGTGAAGATGGTTGGCGAGGCCTAAGGCGAAAGGAGGTGGTCGGGCGATGGAGCTCCGGCCAAATGGCGGAGCTGGTGATCGGGATGTTGCGAGGTGCGTTGTTGGATGTCGTAAAAGGTCTCGCGAGGATGGGAGCTTCGACGCGAAGCTCAACGAGATGGAATGGAAGCGAGAGGGTGACCGGTGGAGGCGAATAAAATCGGAGAATATGAAGAAAAAATAAGAAAAAGATCGGAGGAGGAATAGAGGGGGTTCACCTGGGGATTGGGCCTCCTTTTTGGGGTCCAGGTCGTCGCTCGAGGGACCGGTGATGTCCCGAGCTCGTGCAGCTACTCGGAGGAGCGGCTGCGACACGACGGAGGCGCCGTGGATCTCGCCGGAGAAGACGCCCTTCTTCGCTCAAGAAATCGCCGAATTGCTGTCACCAAATGGAGGCTCTGAGCTCAGGGAAGCTCTCTGGAGTGGCGGATGAGACAAAGGAAGCCGGGCCACGTGGCGCCCCCAGAATGGGCCACGTGGCCCAATCAGATTATTTAGAAGGTTTTTCTGATTTTTAAGGGCCATATTGGCCGAATTTGGGATAGCTCAAAACATGAAAGTTGTAGATCTTGACGAGATCTACAAGTTTCATGTTGACCAAAACTGGAGAAGAGATCAAAAGAAGACCCGAAATATTTTTGAGGGTATTTTTAAGTCTAAAAATACCACAAATTTTTATTTTGTCATTTTTTTGTGATTTTTAATTTATTTAGGACTCTGTTAATTACAAGACTTTAACTGGGTTTTATTGACAAAACTTTAAGCAAGGGGGTTAATTATGGAAAATAAAGATGATGAAACCGAGGTTCATCTGCCACGTGTCGCTCTCTAGAGTCGCCACGTGGTTGCACCCTCTTCCGCCACCCGCCAACACTCCTAGCCATTGATCTCCACCTCCATCACAGTAATTGATCTCCGTCTTCATCTCCAGCCATTGGATCTGCTCCTGGTCAGATCATCGCTGCTCCATCCCGCTGCAACCCTAGCCACACTATCCCACTAGTATCCTGTGGTTCCCCTCATGCCATGTCACCCGATCTCCCCTCACCCTTGGATCAAACCCATCTCTCCATCATAACCACTCGTTACCGCTTATCTCTCATCCATAGGATCATATCCCTGATCTAATCTCCACCCTTCGCTCGTGTTTCCATCAGAGTCATTGGATCACAAGATCCAACGGCTAGAAACTCATCTCCTACCTCCCGTTAGCTCCGCTCTAGGAGTTACACCCGTGTCACCCACCACCCCCTCCCATTTTTGGAGTCACGTTCCGATCACCTCTCCAATCCGTAACGGCTTCCCCCCATAGACGTTACCTCCCTCTTCCTCGCGCACCAATCAAAGCCCTCCGTCATAACCCCACGCCATCACTACACCCATTCAAAACCTATGATCCCTCTCCAGTAATCGACCCTCTCTTCATATAACCCCACCCCCACTACTGAGCACCCCATCCACCAATCCAAGGACCTTTGGCCCAGCTCACTCTGCCCCGGTGACAGCGGAGGGCAAAGTCGAGGCGATGACGACCCAAAGGCCCATTGAGATCCATGGCACCCTGCCATGTTAGCTCCGCCTCTCCAACGGAAGCTGAGCTCCTCGGACCTAAACGAGTCAGAGCGACGACCCCAGGCTTCATCGAAGCCCAACACAAGCTGCTTCCTCCATCGGATTCCCCTCTCCGAGGAGGTGCCCTTCCCCTGTCTTCTTCCCTTATTTCTCAAAATTTTCCCGACTACTACAATCAATCACACCGACCCCTGACCACCCGACTACCTCTGCCACCCATCCAACATTCCCGCCGATCCCCCTTCCATTCTCTAGAACAACTCCGCTCCGACCCCCTTTTTCTTAGTCTCGCCGGAGAAGAAGCGCCCGGCCACCACTCCTGCCGCCTCCACGGCCTCCATTTCACTCACCAAGCACTCACACACAATCACAATCGCATGCTTCGGCTACACTGACCTTTACAGGAACTTGATTGGCTAGAGTTTGCATCGGATCTCTGTCGAGCGATTCTCCTCCGGCGAGGCTTCGTCGACCTCCAGCTACGATCATCCCTGGAGCCTCGTCGCACCTCCACGCTTCTCTCCATGACCTTATCTGTCTTCCTCGACCATCAGGCATGCCCACAGAGCACAGAGGAGCCACATGGGGTCCGTCGGAGCGCAGCCTCCTCCGGTAGACCGCGACGGAGGAAGAGAGTACATGTACCGTCCGATCATCTGGATCGGACGGTCCAGATAAGGATACAAGGCTCATCCGAATCTCACGCCTAGCCTCCAGGCTTGGATTCTCCGAGCCTCATACCAAACCACGGATGCCTGCCACGTAGACCCGAGCCGGCGACACCTCCCGAGCCTAGATCCTCACATGTGCAGCACATGAGTGCCTGGATAAATTGTAAGAAAGACTCATATGTTTTTGGGAATTACGCTTTGGTCCCCAGGCGCGTACCTTACGTGTGCGCTTGGGTATTTTACAGGAAGGACCTTGCATCTTTTGTAAATTACAATTTGGTCCTTGCTCGCATTGAAAATTTTACAGAGGACCCCTGCCGATTTTTGCAAATTGCAAATAGGTCCCTCCAGAGACCTATTTGTGATATTTATCCTTTTATTTCTTGTATTTTTATTGTATTTATGCCCTTGCAATGTTGTATTCATAACTTGAGCATCGTAAGTCCAAATTGCATGATTTTAGTGTCGTTTTGTTCCTTGTTTCATCATCTATTTCATGGCATGTTTAATTTTCTCATCTGACACCATTTTAAATGAAGTGATTTTTAATGTTAGATGATGTCCTTGCTTCATATGTCTTTGCCATTAATTAATGACTGCTCATATTTTTGTGTGCAAAATTACTCTAAAACATATTCCTATATTATGCTCAGTTTCTGTAGGGCATTTTTGTAATTAATTTTTAGCATGCATATCATTTGCACCTATTAATACATTATGCATTACATACCTTAATCTTGCATTGAAAAATGAAATAAAAAGATATACATGCATCATTATGCTTACCTTTTATTGTGCATCTTCACATAGACCTAAAATTGAGGAATTACTCACACATACTCTTAATTAACCAAAATTCGATAAATAGATAGTGTAGCTTATGTCCCTATGTTCGACCTTATTAGACTTGCCAAGTATAAATTTTCCACATGATTCAAACGATTGTGGTTTTTGCTGACCGAAATCTGTATCCTATACTACTACAATTTACGACTATTAAAGAGGCAGATTTCCGATCATCAAATGGCGTCGTTGCCGGGGACATGACTCATCTTTATTTATTTATTGAATTTTAATATATTTTATGCTGAATATTTTTAAAAATTATAGGCCTTCTTTTCATGCATTATTTTTTACATCATTTCTGATGATTAATTTCCTTGCTATTTTTCTGATATTTCTCTTTTGTGACAGGGCCCATGAAGATCAAGAATGCTTGATCTCCATGGAGGTGTGGAGTTGGGAGCTCTTGCTAAAAAGTCCGCAAAAGATTTGACGGAGAATTAAAGGAACTTTTATCAGCTCTGCTTGTTTTGCATATTGTAAAAAAAAATTGTTGCATGTGCATTTTTAACAGTCCTCATTAGAGGACTCGTATGTTGTAAAAAAAGAAAGAAAATAAAAAAAAGGTAGATCAGTAGATGATCTACACCCCCTCTCTCTGTGTATATATTTCACACCCCTCCACCATCTTCCTTCTAATCATCTGTAAAAAAACCCCTCAACCCCCTCCCCCCATCTGTGAAAATACACCCCTCCCCCTCGCCCCCTTGTATCTTAGTGTAATTACTCCTTCAAACACAGACCCCCCTATTCAGATCATTTACTTAGGCTATTTTTAGCCTAAGTATAGGGGGACCCGCCTATTCATCCATCCCTCACATTGTCTTCTTATACTTGGGTCAATTTTTAACCTAAGTATATGGAGGACCCTCCTTCTCAGTTCCGCTATATCACCCTATATTTAACTGAGTCATGGCTTTATATCATTTGTGCTATGAGGACATAACAAAAGTTAAATATAGGGGGTATACCATATATTACTGTATATTTACTTTAGCCATAGCTTGTATATTTTTCAACTTTTTGAAAAAACTTTTTCGGCTTGGTTTAAGTAAACATATGAACTGAGTTTTGTAAAAATCTCGTAAAAATATTTTCTTAAAAATTGAGGGATTAACTTATTGTAAATAACCCTTTAAAAAAACCTCCATAAAATTTTGAAAAATCACTTTTCTTTGATAGAGACTTTGACTACTATGTTGAATAGTTACTTTCAGTGAGGAAACTTCAGTCTCCCTTAGCATAGTGGGTGATTTAGAGTACACTGTATATGGTTCCATCCTTAAGGAACACGAGTCCATCTAATGGCTCATACTTACACCCATACTGGTTGAGAGTAGATGCAACTATTCATTTGAGTCTGAGCCAGTCATAGTCTCTCAAAAGAATTAAAAAAATTAAAATCCATAAAAATATGTAAAAAAACAAAATCACACAAAAAATTCACTAACCAAGGAGTTGGTGTATTCCTGAGATATTCACATTCACTCAAGACTTGAGAATTTTGAGGGCACTTGATTTCTGTGAACTTGAGAGTCTGAGTTAGCATGCCTTAGCCATTAGGGTGTGGTTTCCCTTTGATGACCACATCAACTTTAAGGTAACATCTATCAACAGAAAAAAGAGTATGGGTGTTTTTTCCCTTTTTCATTCATCCAACCACATCGAATGCATATCTTAGACATCGCAACATAGTGATTGGCAATGCATAAAATTGAGATATTTAATCATAACCTAATTAACAAATTCTTGAGAACAACATAACAAAAATCATTACAAGGAAAACGAGTTGTGGATCCATAATGTGACTTACGAAACTTGTGACCACAATAACTGTATCGTCACCACTTTTCATAACTACAATTCAATTGTTAAAACCTTCAAAGATATAAGGATGGGTTTCATGTCATAATTATGGCCACGTCAACTTTTGTGGTTACTTATAGTGGCAACGATATATTCGTGGTCAGAGAACTCTCGTAACGAGACTTGTAGCTCTGGCTACATGCCATGACGTGTTGTGACCAGAGTCAATTCTGTGATAACAAGCCCCAAATCCGCATGCATAATTCTGTGGCCGCAAATCATTTTCCTTGTAGTGAAAACATCGGATCGGAGAATACTTTTGTGCCAAAAATAACAAACTATTTATACCAAAAAATAACTCATATATTCTCCCATTTATGTATACACTATTATACATGTAACATTATTTTTTTGCATTTACACCCTCGGTTGTTTGATATCCAGATGTAAGTTAACATTGGCTCTCTTTTCGGATCTGATAAGACATCCATCCAGAACAACTAAATACGTAGGAAGGTAAAAAAGGGATTTTATCAGTTGTATCTCTATGAGATATTGCAATTCCAGTTATGGCCTTCTCTTTTTAGGAATATCAGTTGTTCCCCCAACTTCTTATCGTTCTATCACTTGTGCCCCTCGGGTTAGTTGATATCCATTTCCAACGCAAACGGACATTAACTTTGGAGACACACACGTAATTAATTTAAAAAAGAAGGATTGTCAAGTCACCCCATCCTCTTCCTCCTTCTCCCCCATCTTCTTTCTCTTCCTCCTCTGCCCAAGTCCCTCCGCCTCTTTTTTCATATCTCCGTCACCATTACAAATTCTACCAGTGCATGTAGGGATGAGCATTGGGCTGGGCCGGCCCAGCCCGGTCCGAAGCCCGACCCGCATCGCCCGGCCCAGCCCGAACCCGAATTATTTATGGGCTAGGCTTGGGCCAAAGATGTAGGCCCATTTAATAATTGGACCGAGCTCGGGCTTAGCTCGGCCCAACCCGTTAGGCCCGATAGCCCGACCCACATAAAAGCCCAAAATTAGGCCCGTTAGGCCCGATAGCCTGGCCCGCATAGAGTCCATATGTGTCTAGACTATGATCTCTCACTTTGATATATTCATCTGGATTTAAGGAGGGAGTTGATGACGTCGACATATTAATCCACTTGAGGTACATTTTCAATCTGTTTGTTTACTTTTATTTGCACATCTTTCTATAATATCTCTATGAAACTCTTTCCATTAGATACTGTAGAATCATAGATATGACCAAATCCGTACAAAACTGTAGGATAACTAAATAATAAAGACTTAAATAACTAATAAATACTCAATAACAAAGATTACAATCAAAATAATCAAATGATGGTATGCCAAGTTTATGGACCCACCAAGCCTAGACTCATAAGTTTTGAGCTGGTCCAAGCCCAATTGATTTTTAAGATATTATGGGCTGGCCCGACCTAGGCCCGACCCATAATAATTAGACTGGGCTTGGGCCTAGGTCTTGAAAAAAAATTAGTGGGCCTAAGCCCGATCCAAAGCCCACAAACATAAATGGGCCTGGACCTGTAGGCCCGACCCATGCATCCCTAATACTGTGCATGCACTGCGGCACTACGCTCCTATGTTGCTTTTGCCTCCAGCAACTTCACCAACTTTGGCACGTATCCGGTCTCGCTGATTTCCCTCCTCACCTTCCCTACGTTGGCGATGATTAGTATTGCCCTTGCCGCCTCCACCTTGGTGCTAGACGACTCACATTTGAGTGCGGAAACAATACATGGGACGAAACCACAGTCAATCAACAGCTCCGCGATTGAGTACTCCGCAGCTATATTCCGTATCAGTCCGACCGTTGGTTCAAGATCACCACGCTGGACATCCCAGTAGTTCATCAAGCTCTCCACTCAAAACTCCGTAAGAATCATCAGCTTACTTTCATGGCATTCCCCAGCCGCAAGATTCCGGATGCAGTCAACGACGTTCTCTTGTGCAGCAATTATCCTCGAAGCAACGAGCCTTGCGAGAATCGGCACCGCACGCTCCACAACCAAATTCCCACAGATTTCATTAACCGCAGCCAGATTCTGTAACACGACGATAGCGACAGCCTGCACCGCCGGCGTTCCATCCTCGCAGATCTCGAGCAGTGAGTCAATGCTACCTCGAGAGCCCATCGCAGTGGCATTCTCCTTGGGAAGGGTGATAACCTGGAGTATCACACATGCCTTCTCCTTGGCAAGGGCGCTGCTGGACCCGACGACACGAGCAACGTGGGTGAGCAAAAGCAGGCCCTCACCGTCGAGGACGTCATGGCAGCTGTCGACGGTGAAAACTCTGGCTAATGCCGTGACAACCTTCTCTTTGATTTCGGGGGATGATGACGATGATTCTATCAACTTGACGATAGCCGGGACGACCCCCTACGCAACTGCGATGACAACAGTCTTGTCATCATCGCTAAGGAGGTTGACCAGAGAGTCGAGGGGGTGGCTTTTGAGGCGGCAGGGCCGATTTGGAGCTGGGTGATGAGACTACGAAATTCAAAGTGGAGATTCTCGGGGCAGAGGAGAGGTGCGGGGATGGACGGGAGGTGCGGGGGCGGAGGGGAGGTACGGGGGAAGGGGATGAATGAGGAGGTGATTGACCTCGTCGTTGAGAACCCACGACGTCATCGTCGATATGCTGATGTTGATGGTGAGCGACGGAGAAGGGGATGGAGGAGGAGGTGGTCGGAGGATGAATTATTGGAGGGTGGTGAAGGTGGAAGAGTGAAAGGGAGAGGTGGGCTTTTTTCCAGATATGCCCCTCTTAACTATACAATGGTTTGATTAAATCATAGTTAAGTTCAACTCATTGACAATTAAAGTAACGGGAGGATACAAGTGATAGAACGACAAGAAGTCAGGGGCACAACTAATATTCCCAAAAAGATAAGGCATAACTGAAATTGCAATATCTCAGAGTAACACAACTAATAGAAAATCCTAAAAAATGAACAAAATTGATAAATTATATTAGCCGATGAAAATCCCACGTTTGTACATTTATATAAAAGATATATGTGGCTCGCATGTTTTGCCACAAGGCTCCAACACAAATTCTACATCCGTCTTCACATGTATAACATGGAGCTTATTCGGTGTTAAGAATGGAAAGCTAGAATTTGAATACAGTTTAGCAGGTATACCTATAAAAATCGCCATTAAGCAATCACATCAAAGAAAAACAAAACTTGAAGGTTTCGTGAAAGTTATACGAGAAAAGCCATGCAACCCACAATGGAAATTACACTTACGAGATTTGCTTCCATTAGACAACACAAGGTCAACTATTTAAAAACTATTATTGCTGAAAGAAATCGAGGAAGCGTGTGATCGAGAGGTAAAGGGTCTCTTCCAGCGAAACTTCTTTTCTTTCCTCCGAGTGGAATAATATATTATGGTATCTAGAGCTATCAGATGAGCACACCTCAAGGCAATATTTAAGTGGGAGAAAACAATCGATTTCATTTCATCGCCTTCCTTCTCTCTTTCTCCTTCTCTGAGATGATACCTGCAACCCCACCTCATCGGAATCTCGAGGTCAGAGGTAATCAGAGGAAATACCAACTCTTCTTAATTAATTCTTTCTGATATATTATCCGAAAAGATGATTTTGCTCTTGTCCTCGTTGTTCAGTAATCTCCAGTATTGGTCTCAAGAATCTAAGTTGGGTCTTTCGCCAACTTCCATATGTCACATTGACGTATGCAGGAAAGAAGTTCCAGACGGGTTGGCTCACAAGTAATTAAGCATCTATCTGTTATTGTCATTTTAACAATCCTGCCTATAATCATGCAATGTACTTTAGAGGATCTTGATGCTGAGTTTTAAAACAGATGGGGGCAGGAATTCTAGATTCAACAAGAAATTTATCATCAACATGTCAGAAGGTTATTCGGAGATACATGTCAACGTGTGGAGCAAGTTCTTCCTATTTCCCGACCTCTTCATCGCTAGAGGAACGTGAGCTTTTTTTCCCATTTTTTTACTTTTACTGGTGATCATCCATGCATGGACATATTAGATATTTCATGTAATACACTGGCTTAAGTCGAACGAAATTACAAAGTCTTATACTTTATGTATGGTTGGTATTGATATAACAATACAAACTACATGTTGCAAAGAAAATTCTCTGAAATTCTCAACAATAAAGAAGGTATTTACTATAATATCTTTATGGTTACACTATAAAAACCCAAATGCGATAATCACGGTGGCAGATTTTTCTGTAAAAAAATATAGGGGATATTCTTTTGATTTGTGTGCAAGTTTTTGTTGCTACGAAATGGTTTCGCTACAATCAATATATTTTAGTTGTTATAATGGAAATTGGACTTTGATACTTTACACATTGCAAAAAATTAACTGCTAAAATTATGATAACTAATTAAAGAAATAATGATCTAGTGATGTCTTACTTTGATGCCCCAACTTTGGTGATGAATAATTTATTGCATGCCATAGCTACCATATACTTAACTAAAATACTTTGATACTGCATTTACTAAAGTTTGTTATCAAAAGAAATGTATAACCGAATTTTTTTTGTTGCCATAACATGTATGCTATTAGAATAAATTGGTGTAATGACACATCGTTGGAAGACGATGAGAGACTAGCTCCACTACGAGAAAATTAATTTACGACAATGAATAATTTAAATATTTGTTTTTATATCTTATGATATTAAATATATAACAACAAATATCATACTTGTTGCTAAAGGTTTATATAACGGTGCTTTATCAATTGATTTATTCATTAGATTTTATAGTAACCATTGCTAAATATAAGTATATAACAACTATGAGAAGGAAACATTAGCTGATATGGTTCATTGCTAGGAATGTAACAACGAATACAATAATCGTTGCGAATTTAAAGAATCATGTAACGAATAGTATTCGAATAAAAGATGTAACAATGAATGTCAAATTATTTGTTACGCTAGATTAATTTTGTTGTTGTGCTCATTTCATTTACACATACATTTATAGTAGAAATAACCCATTTCCTTTTTCGACCCATATAGTAACATGTTATTAATATTTTTCCCACTAGGATTGATCTAAGGAGATTTTTCTTGGAAGGAATTGACTATGAAGACATAGCGTGTCCTCTTGAAGATATGGAAGGAAAGTGAGTCCCCTATTCTTCCCTATCTTCTATAAAAAAAATTTGTATTTATGAAATGTTGCACCTCCATTTGTGATTTTAATATTATCATATAATTATTTCTTTGATTAACGTGCCACGTGCTTACAATAAATTGACTGCGATTGAAGACAATGCTGATAATACAGCTGTAATGAATTGTCGATTTATGGAAACATAACTTTAGAACAATATACTATTAGTTGATAATTATAAAGTGTAAAGGTCAATGCAAACTATATTTGATAAATTTACGTTGTTTCGCAGATCTGCTGGACATCTGAGGATTCTGCTAAATTGTCCAAATCCACAGCGACCGGTAATAAATTAACCTCGTTCTTTTCACTTGATCTAAAAGGGGTTAACTAACTATTTGACATGCGAGCTATTTATCACATCCCTTGCAACATTGCAAGATAATATTATTGTTGTTTGCAAGTATATTAATGATATATTTTACAATCATTTGATAATCTAATCACACAGGATGCTGCTTTCGGTTTACCATCGCAAGGATCAACACCAGGAACTTGGGTTCACCCGTCTGGTACTCCCCCTTTTCTCGATCTCCAATCTTTCGTAACATTCTATATATAATTAATCTATTCTGTTGCCAACTCAACAAGTATGTCATTTAATTCTGCCGAGCAAAATATAATATGTGGCTTTCGATATCCTTAACATGTTTTCCTTTGCGAATTACGCTGTCCGAATAATACAGATAAAAAATTAAGAGAAAATTTCCAATTAGATACTTCCAGGTAAAACTTTTTATTTGATAAAAGATCATGATTTCATTTCATCAAAGTAAGCTAGGAGAATTCTCATTCACGAGGACCATAGCCGTGCCACAAGCAACAAAAAGCAAAAGATAACTAAATAAACCTATTAGGAGTAAAGTAATTAGTACAACCGTCCAGATTCGTAAGGAGGTAGCAGCAAAAAACCTGAAAATGTAGAGTTTTTCAGACAAAAAGATCATCTACATAAGGGAGCAAGATCGTCGGAGAGCACTGGGCTTTTTGGGCTTTGGTTACATCCAGCTGAAGGTTCCCTTGTATCATTTTCGCTTTGTTGTCAATTACCGATGTGTACGAGAGTGGCCACTTATAGGGCTCACAGTGGTATAGAAAAACAAGTGATGTTTATATCAATCAAGGATATCAGTTTGTTTGTGGTATAAGCTAAAGGCGGTTTTAGTTACCACTCTTTATTACGTCGAATAGGTATGGATGAAAAAAGTATCATCATCAAAGGAAGAGGGTGGTTGGAAATTACCTTGTAACATCATCGAACAACGCTCCCTCTAGATCAACCACTAGGTTGATGCTTGGTCGGCGATTATCTGCCACTGAGATGAGGAAAGTGGGCATGAATTCAGAAGAATGAAAAAATCCTCTAGGCTCCCACCGAATAAACAAATACTCAGTATGTTCAAAGTTTATGGGGGGTGAAAGGGTAGTCCATTTAGGTTTCTATATTTGAAAGGCACATGACAAACACTTGTAGAGACGATATATGGGATTAAGGATCAGTCTTGTGCTCTCTTGCATTGGGAGTTTATTGTCACACATAGACTAAAGGAAGAGGAATACACGAGGGTGGAAGGGTTTTGTCAAAAATTTCATGCTTAGTTTGGTCCCATACCACCATGGATAAGTGTGTTATACATGTTCTGTTAATTTGACTTGAATCCTAACCACTTATTGGACTGCTGATGTGGCTGATCTGTGTCCTGCCTTCTAATTGGCTGAGAGCTGTTGGGCTAGGATTGCTGACAAGTCTGATCTGTGTCCTGCCTTCTGATTGGCTGAGAGCTGTTGGGCCAGGATTGCTGACAAGTCTGATCTGTGTCCTGCCTTCTGATTGGCTGAGAGATGTTGGGCCAGGACTGCTGACATGTCTGATCTGTATCATGTCTTCTGATTGGCTGAGAGCTATTGGGATGGATTGCTGAATACATATGGTATTCTTCTGTTGCAGTATAAAAAGGGCCTCAGGGCCAGCAGATACTGCATCCTCATTTTCTGATCCTGTTTCTCATCCCATATCTGTACCTTCTCAGTATCCTCTGTATTCATTCTTTTCTCCACATAGTGAAACCAATCGCCGCCGCCCAAGGACGTAGCCCAGTTACGGGTGAACCTTGTAAATCCGTGTGTTTGCGTTCTTGCTTGTTTGATCGTGTTTGTGCGTATTTGCTTCCGCGATTCGCAACAAACTGGTATCAGAGCTTCAGGTTCCGTCAAGATCATCCAGCAAGATGGCATCACACAATCTGAAGATCAAGAAGTTCAGGGGGAAGAACGGATTCAGTCTATGGCAGATCAAGATGCGCGCCCTTCTGAAGCAGCAGGGTATCTGGGCACCGTTAGATCAAGAGCGGGCTAAGGCACTCGAGCCGTCCGAGTTGATGGTGCAGGAAGAGAAGGCGCACTCGACGATCATGCTGTGTTTGGCGGACGAGATTATCGCGGAGGTTGCTGATGAGGATTCCGCGGCCGGTCTGTGGTTGAGATTGGAAAGTCTATATATGACGAAGTCTCTGACCAACAAGTTGCTCATGAAGCAACGTCTGTTCTCTCTCCGCATGCATGAAGGTACATCTCTTAAAGAACATCTAGATCGCTTAAATACATTATTGATGAATTTAAGAAACGTAGATGTTAAGATTGAAGATGAGGATGCTGCCTTAATTTTATTGGTTTCTCTTCCGTTATCATTTGAGAATTTTGTTCAATCATTTATTGTGGGAAGAGAATCCATAACCTTAGAGGAAGTTCGCGCGAGTCTGCATACGCGTGAACTTCGACATATGGCTATTGGGATGCAAAACTCTAATGCTGCAGGTTTGGTTATGACTCATGAGAATGCACCGGTTCTAACTACATAAAGAACGGAAAGCAGAGGTCTAAGAATTACAATGCTAGGGACATCCGCAATTACTGCAAAGAGCCCGGACATTGGAAGAAAGACTGCCCAAAGAAGGCCACAATTGCTGCAGTGGCTCAAAGTGGCAGAGATTCTGAAGATGATTTTGTTATCACCGTCACAGATCAGAAGACGACAGATAACACATGGATTCTTGATTCAGGTTGTTCGTACCATGTGACTCCTAATGAAGATTGGTTCTGCACCTACGAGAAAATAGATGGTGGAAACGTCATCACAGGGAGTAATACAATGTGCAAGATTGTAGGGATCAGCTCTGTGAAGATCAAGATGCATGATGGAGTCGTGAGGACTGTGACAGAAGTAAGACATGTTCCTGATCTGAGAAAAAACCTAATATCTCTTGGAGTCTTGGACTCTAAAGGATACATGTATAACGCTGAAGGTGGAGTCATGGATGTTGCCAAAGCTGGGGTTGTTGTCATCAAGGGCAACAAGCAGAAGACCTTATATGTCTTGCAAGGGTCTACAGTTCCTGGGAGTAAGTTTAAGCGTCGTTTGGACTTGCTCAATGTCAGCAGTTGGCAGTAGCCCCAAGGAGGGGCTGGCGGCGGCGCGGTGAAGCTTGGCGAAGCTTCTCTGAGGAGAAATTTCAAGGTGAATATTGTTTATAATTCCTTGATTCATGTTATCTGAATTTTAAGTGGTGAATTATAGTAGTGGGTAATTCTACTATATGAGAATTCAACCCCGGTGGAGTCTAGCAGTGGTTAATTCTGCTAGTGGAGAATTCAATCCATGGAGGAGTATAGTAGTGGGTAATTCTACTATATGAGAATTCAACCCCGGTGGAGTCTAGCAGTGGTTAATTCTTCTAGTGGAGAATTCAACTCATGATGGAGTAATAGTAGTGGTTCATTTTACTATATGAGGATTCAATTCAAGGTAGAGATTGTTAATTTGACTTGAATCCTAACCACTTATTGGACTGCTGATGTGGCTGATCTGTGTCCTGCCTTCTGATTGGCTGAGAGCTGTTGGGCTAGGATTGCTGACAAGTCTGATCTGTGTCCTGCCTTCTGATTGGCTGAGAGCTGTTGGGCCAGGATTGCTGACAAGTCTGATCTGTGTCCTGCCTTCTGATTGGTTGAGAGATGTTGGGCCAGGACTGCTGACATGTCTGATCTGTGTCATGTCTTCTGATTGGCTGAGAGCTATTGGGATGGATTGCTGAATACATATGGTATTCTTCTGTTGCAGTATAAAAAGGGCCTCAGGGCCAGCAGATACTGCATCCTCATTTTCTGATCCTGTTTCTCATCCCATATCTGTACCTTCTCAGTATCCTCTGTATTCATTCTTTTCTCCATATAGTGAAACCGATCGCCGCCGCCCAAGGACGTAGCCCGGTTACGGGTGAACCTTGTAAATCTGTGTGTTTGCGTTCTTGTTTGTTTGATCGTGTTTGTGCGTATTTGCTTCCGCGATTCGCAACATGTTCTTTGTTGGGCGTAGCAGTGTCCTTCATGGGAAAGAGATTTGATCTAGTGGTGATAAGTGAGTGTTTCTCTCTAGGTGATTGATGTCTCTCCGGGACGAGGGCATTTAGCCATTTTTGTTTTGCGTTTAGCATTTCTCAAGCCTCGACAAGGGTTGAGCGTTTATTTCTTGTGAGCTCCCAGAGGGAAGGAAGGAAAAGTGGTAGTGGTGGGTTTCCATTAATGCTATTGTTCCAAAGCCTAGATTGATTTCCTGAAATTGTTATTCACGCCGCTGATCTGATTGGGAGGGAGCCATGTTTGATCGATCGCCAACAAGGCGAGTCACACTGGTTAGTTTGCTCGTTAATGGGAATTGAGTGTCCTCTGTGATAGTGACCCCTCATGATTTTGATGTAGAGTGAGCTGGGATTTCATTGATTTTAACCCAAGATTTTGACAACAGGGTTTAGTTAAAGCTTTCTAGGTTTTGGATACCCCACCCCTTGTTTGATTTTGGCCAACAAATGATTTCCCATCTTGCTTGGTGACGACTTTTTCTTCCTTTGGGTCATTCCACAGGAAGCATCTTCTCACTTTATCACTATTTTGAATGACATATTTTGGTAATTTAAGAGAGTCCATCATGTGGTTGATTTTAGGATTCATGGTCGAGTTTAGTAAGGAGAGGCGTGAAGGGAGAGCAAGCATCCGATTTTCCAGTTGAGTACTTTGTTTTTGAATTTCAATGAGTGGGAGCTAGTCTCTTTTGGTCAACGTCTTTCGAGATAGAGGGATTCCCAAGTAGTTCGTTGGGGAAGTATTCATATTCAAATTGAATGATGTTTGCAATGGTCTGGGTCTCTAATGTTGATAGATTGATTGGAAAGAAGGTAGATTGTTCTATATAAATTTTTAGACATGAGCTCTTGGAGAAGACATGAGAGTGAAGTTGAGGTATTTGAGAGCTTTCTCGTCAAATTTTATGAAGAATATGCTTTCATCCGTAAACAGCATATTAGGGATGTAGCTCTCTACATCGGGAATCTTATATGATTTGTTTAGCCTATTTTGGCTAGTTTTGAAGCATCTCGTCGAGTATATTCATGGTACTTATGAATAGAAGCAGGGAAAGGGGGTGTCCCGGTCTCACACCACAAGTTTGTTTGTTTGAATAAGCCTGATATTAAATTGTTTACTTTGATGGAGATAGTTGTTGTGTTGAGCAAGGCATTTACCCAGTTTGTGAACTTCTGAGGACAATTAGTCATGGCTAAGGATTTGGTTAGGGCACTTCATCTCAGGGTATCAAATGCTTTTCTTAGAAAAATCTTTAGGACCACAACCTTGATTTTGGTATGATGCCAATGGGAGATGAAGGTGTCACTTACGCCTCAATTTTTGAGAAAAATCTTTGATTTAGGCGGCGTGGATGAATGGGGCTTTTTTATAACAGGCCCTCGATGTTTCAAGAGATGGAGTTGAGATTTTCCGGTCGAATGGGATATATGATTGTTCATGGCTGATGGTCGGCGCGACTGGTGAGTCAGGGATGATTGGAGTTGGTTTCCAATCATCCTTAACGTAGGACTACTAAGGCATACTGATGATAGACTTTCCCAAGCAGCACAGGGAGGCCATACCTGGACGGAGGAAGTCGCTAGATCGACTTCTTCATCGCCTCGCTCCTCTCGTGCTCTCTTTCAGATGTTTTCTTTTGTGAACTGTCCTTCCAGGTAAAACTAACTCATATGTGGTGATAGCTAATTATCGTTTGTATGTTTTTCATATATGATAACCAGATGTTTCTGACGATTTACTTGAATGCAGAGTGATTCATCCCTTCATCCTAATACATTTTTTGCCATATATTGCAGTTCCTATATATGATCTTGTAATATCTATTTCCCCATTAATGCAGCACCCCCATTATAAGAAGTTGCAGTTACATTATTCAGAAGTGAAGGCGCCACATGCTGCAAACTTTCTCATCACCGGTTTTTGCTATAAGGTTGGAAGACAATTAAGAGCCATGTCAAGTTGTTGATCTTCACTCTATAAATGTTTCTTTGTGGATCTATTTATTGTTGTAAACAGACTTGTTCGCATTACAGTTGCACCAATAATAGATTTGTACATCGTAATTTTAGTTTCTTTCAAATGTAGTGTACGTTTGCGGAGATGATCATCCGATGTCGTTGTTGCTCCAGGTTTATTGTTCGTTGTTACCAACTAGTATGCGAGTGTTCGTGATTATTTTTTCCAAAATAAAAATGATTTTGGACATGTTTATTAGTTTTCTTCAAGCTTGGGAACTCTTGGGGCATGTTTGATTGCTGGGTTGGACTGGGTTGGGTTGGGGTATACCGGTGTACCCCTCCTTCCAATCCTCTCAATCCTCCTCACAGTTTACTATTTACAGGGGTACAGTTTACTATTCACAGTGATACCTCAACCCAACTCAACCCAGTCCAACCCAGCAACCAAACAGGCCCTTAGGGTCTTGTCGATGCAGGCATCACAAGTGAAGGTTAGCCTGAGAGGGTGCACGAGGATGACAGGAGACAACGTTATGGCAGTCGCAGTGTTCTTCAAGGGTCGGCTTAAATCGTTCGGTTTCATCCTCCTGACTTCGAACGGAATCGATTCCATAAAGAGCCAACGCTGTAAAACTTGTATAACAAGTTCAGTCGTGCATTAAGAAGATTTTGAGTGCAATGTGGTACAATCAATTTAATTCCATGTAAATTTTGATCGATAGCAATATTCTCAAACATTCTGGACTGAAACTCTTAGTATCGCCCTTTTGTTATTACACATATGCCATTTTTCTTTCTACACAATTACCAACATAACCTACGTCATTATATGCAAATAAATAAAATCAATGTATCTTTATATAAAGCAAACCTAAATATTTTTTTTGTAAAAACAAGATAACAAGAGATTCTTTTATGGCTTTTAGGTGGCTTTCTTTCAACGATGGAAAATGAGCAACGAAATAAATACTAAAAAGTATTTTAAGTCTGCTCGCAGTTAAATATAGAGTAGAGATCCGATCATACCTCTGTATAGTCTTTGGTCGAAGGGCTTCCCTAACTCATCGAGGTCGAGGTGCGCCATTAGGGAAATCACTATATTCTTCCTCAAACACTTGTCAAAGATGAATTTTGTGAGCGTCTCCTTCATGGGATTTTTCTGAGCTCAAAAATGTGATCTGATCGTGGGGGATCTTTAAAATCGGGCGGTTGCTTGACATGAACTTCTTTAATGAAGCCATTTAAAAATGTTCTTTTGGCATCTATTTGATAAAGCTTGATTCCCTTGAAGCAAGCAAATGCTAATAGCATTCAGATTGACTCAATCCTAGTGACAAGTGCATAGGTTTCGTCGAAATCGATACCTTCTTGTTGTGTATACCTTGATAAAAAAATCTTACTTTGTTTCTGACAAATGTCCTTGACTCATCTAATTTGTTCTTAGAAACCCACTTGCTTCCAATAACCATGTGGTTTTGAAGTCTAAGAACAAGCTCTCATACCTGGTTTCTCTCAAATTTAACAAATTCATCTTGCATTGGCATTAACTAAGAATTAATATTGCAAGCCTCGTCAACCGACTTTAGCTCCACCAAGGATACAAATGAAAATAACACAAATGAATTTAAGTGCAATCTGATTTGGATTCCTTTTGTGTCCCTTAATCACCACCTCCTTTGGACAATCTTTAATAAAGCTAAAATATTTGGGTAAGCCACGAAAATCACTATTCACAGGTACATTAGAAGGATCAACTTGAGCATCATCATCATTTTTAATTCATGTAGTTGAGGATTTGTACTTAACTTTTCATCAAAATGAACATTAACTACTTCCATGACAATCATTATTTTCTTAATGAAGAGTTTGTAAGCTTTGCAACGTGAAGAATATCCTCGGAAGATACATTTTTCACTTTCGAGGTCAAACTTGTCAAGATTGTCCTTAGTGTTAAAACATACCATTTACTTCCAAAAACATAGAAAGTCTATCCTTGGTTAGCATCTATAGTATAGCTTAAAATGTGTCTTCTTTAATCCTGATCAGATCACATTCCTATTTAAGATATAGCATGTTGTATTCATGGCCTCTACTAAAAAAATATCTAGGTAGGTCAGATTTATATAATACTATGCATGTGCATTCTTGAAAAGTATGCTTCTTCTGCTCAACTACGTCATTCTGAGGTGATGTTCTAGGTGCAGAAAATTCATGCTTGATCCTAACCTTAATCACAGTAGTTAGAAAACTTTTTATTCTTGACCTCTCCACCATCATCACTTCTTAATGTAGTGATGGTAGATCCTTGTTCGATCTGAATCCATTTATCAAGCTTATCAAATTAGAGAAAGTTAAGTGTTTAGGGTTTAGCAAATCTATGGATTAAATTCATGTGAATTTGGCCTACTCTTTTATGTAAGAACTCTATAGTAATCAGAACATCAGAACAAATAGGAGATCGATGTTGTTTGAAGGACCCTTCATTGAAACCAGCTGGGTCAAGAGCCTTCAAGGAGGAGATGGAACTTATTTCATTCCATAATTCGTAACCTTCAGACGACCTTTGGGGGGGGGGGGGGGGGGTCAAAGCCAAGGGCTACATGGGACTTGAAAAGGTTAGATATGTATTCAGTTGCAACCTTGGCAATTTCAAGTGGCTTCAGCTCTCTCCAACGATCATGAAGTAAAGGAATGCAGTTCTTTGAACATCGAATCTTCATCCGCGCATGAAAAAAGATGGTTATCTCTGTCTCCCATCTTGAGCCAACTAATTATCCTTCTTGTTATCCATCTTGAAAATTTTCAGTCTCAATGGAATCAGTATGCAACTTAATGCCTGGGTCTAATTGCATCAAGTGAGCATCTGAGAGGCCAACTACTAAGGAGTCCATGATAGCGCCCAAGAAGGCCCCGACCAACTGCAAGGGGAGTCGATTTGACCTATTGTGGAGGATTTGATAAATCATAATTCAGCTTATATGAAGAATTCATTCCTAACAATGTTATTACATTACAGTAAACTTGTTTTTCCCTCAACCAAGTAGATCGTTACCGACAAGAATGCACCAACTCCACGAGAGGATTTCTGGAGGATTTGACTTACCGTGGAGGATTTCTGGAGTTTGGTGAGGTCGGTGGGGGGCAACTCCACGGGGGATTGTGCTTTGCTTTTTGCAGTTCTTTGGACCATTCGGGGGGAGGAATGATCTCATTTTTGAAATCAAAGGTTTCATCCAGAGAATGTACTTGCCCTATCTAACTCTCGGTATCGTCTTTGGAGCATCGGGTAATGTACTCCATCTTTTTTTTTAGTAATATATACTTAAAGCGGTGAATCCTATCTCGTGATGTCACCCTCGTGTTATTCAAAAAAAAAGAATGCACCAAGCATTACACATAACTTTTACAATCAACCTATTTCCAACTTTAGCACATTAGTAAAAAAAGTCACTCTCCTCGATGAAAGTCAGTTATGCGTATATTACATATTTTGGAGAAAACCCTGCAAAATGGAATCTCTTGACTGACAGAATTACCTATCAATGCACCTTATAACCACTTACTAATTATCTCTTTGTCGCAAAAAGATGCATGTTTTTGATATATTTTGGCATTGGATTTATTAGAGAAAATTGATTGCGGGAACTAAAAAAACCCTAATTTTGTTGTAAATAAAGGAACGGACCCTAAACTATAGGCAACTCCATTTGGGCAAAATTTTCCCAATAATAAACGGTTCCCACCTCCGTACAACCGCCGTAGGTTGCATTTTTAGGTCCCCCTTCACGAGCAGAGGCTATACATTATAAAATAGGGTAAATTATAATTTGGGTCCCTATCTATGGGTCCGATCCCAAAATGGGTTCCGATTTTTAAATTGTAACGATTCGGGTCTCAGGGCCATTAATGTAAGGAATTTTTTGAGGCTAATGACGAGTATGCCCTTGTTTAAAAGTTGGAACCCAACCCCCATTTCCTTCCCAACAAGGGTATATTCGTCATGAATCCCAAAATTTTTCATTTCTTAAATGGTCCTGAGACCCGAATCGTTACAATTTAAAGATCGGGACCCATTCTGAGATCGGACCCATAGATGAGGACCCAAATTATAATTTATCATATAAAATACTGACTGTTAATTAGTTGACACGAATATGGTGTCGCATGCCGACCCACTAAACGGGTCGAACTCATCATCAAGTGCACGTACATATAAAAGATTAAGAAAAGACGTGCTTTCATAAATTACAACAGAGAAATATATAATTAGTTTCATAATTCAATATACGAGGATCTTCGATTTATAGTCATCTTCTTCCTCGGTACTGTCATCTCGCATTCTCTCAAGCAAAGAAGCCAAACTTTCCTCCCCCTCCAATCCTTTGCTCAGGATGTCGTTTCATCCTACGATACCATTTCGCATCGAAAACAAGAGCATCAGGGTCACAGGTTTTTTCCATTTTATTTTCCTTTATTTACGAATCATGTTTACCTATTCATATTTGCATCCATATATATTAGTCGTAGCTGGGATCAACATCAAGACCACCAGTTGGTTACTTCGCCAGTTCCCCTATGTCATCCTCACGTATGCTGGCAACGAATACCGTACGAGTTGGCTCACGAGTAAGTAAATCTTCGCAACTCGCAAATTAAAATCTACGGTTGATCATCGGATCATTTGTTATATTTTTAGCGACATCAAATAAGAGATTTTGAGTTCTTTTTGATGTGATATTTTGATTGCTCCTTCTAACGATGATAAACAGACGGAGGAGGAAACCCTAGGTTCAACAAGACATTCAACATCGATGTGATCGATGGTCATCGCGACATACACGTTAATGTTTGGAAGAAGTGTTTCTTATCACCTGATAGACTCATTGGAAGTTCTCTGTAATTTTTGCGCCATTGTTACTTTACAATTCAATATGGAATCTAACTAAACTAGAGATTAGGAATTGCAATTCAAATTGGATTTGAAAGAATATACGCTAACTTGCTGTATGTTTTTGTGTATCAATTAGAATTGATCTAAACAAGGCCTTGATGGGGAGCTACGATGATGTTATCTGTTGCCTTGGCGACATAAAAGGAAGGTAAGAAACCAAACACCTCCTCTAAAAAAAATCACCAACTTATACATGGTATTAATTTCGAAATTACTACAACACTTGAGAAAGTTGAGAGTTATTCTTTAATTTGGATGGATATGAACACTTGATTAAGAGGAGAACAATGTTTATTTATGCCCATTGTTTACACGGGCGAGTAATGAATCCCGTAAGAAATAATTTTTTTTGAAAACGATTAAGGGAGCCATTCATTAATCATCAGGAAAAGAGATAGAGTTTAAGATTACATCCCTAGTAGCGAGGAAACTGCACATCCACAGTCAAACAACCTCTCAAAACAAAGAAGATGGAGATATAGTAAAAAAGAACAGAGTCGAATGATCAACTCCAAAAACTTCTTCAACAGACTTTACACTGATCCATGCCCTGAGCAAGAAGAAATAAAATAAGTATATCATTAACGACGATGTATAAAACGACGCTTATCAATTACTATTTTTTAAAGCTTTTAACTAATCATCGCTAAATATTGAGCTGAAAATTTAGCGACAATTAGATAAAATTTAGAAAAATAACAACAGATAAACGTTGCTATATAGATCGTCGCTAGCTAGTGATATAGCAGCGGATGTTGCTAATTTCAAGTATAAAAATTATTTCGTAATTAATAATATTGTCATTATATAATTAACAATGATTGATTTGGTGATTGATTTTTTTTTTTAAAATGTCAGTAATTAAAGTCCAGTTTTGTGTATATCTAAAATTTTTCCAATTCAGTTTGAATACGATAACCTTGTCTCGAACAAGGGTAATTAAGGCTGGATTAGATTTTGTGTCTTTCCCCTGGAAATTATTCCAGATTTAAAAAGAATCTCGAAGAGACGTCTTACTATCGCAAATCAGTGATTACAATAGTCATGTACACGCATGTTGAAAGCAGACATAAAGTGCCATGTACGCATATATTTTACGTGTTAATTTACATAGAAGGAAATGATTGGATGATATTAATTAGTCCGACTTGCTGAGATGACAAGAATACAATATGAAGTAATAAATCCATCATCAAGTCCAGTCTGCAGGTTGCAGATTAATCGAAGCTCTAGTACTTAACAAATGTTGGCTATGCATTAATCTTTCCAGGGAAGCGGGAAGCCTACAATTCCTGTTGCATTTCCCAAATGCTCTGCAAGTGCCATCGGTACGCAACCAAACACATATATATCTTCGATTTTTGAAAAGAAATCAGAGTATGCACACACGTCTAATCTGTCTAATTATTGTAGAGTCCTTTGGGAAACAGTGCTCGTCTCAGTGCTTGTCATTCTAATGTTCCAACACCAGGTAGAATCATTTGTGCCGGGGAACCCGTCAATCCTACAGGTGTTTATCAACTGCATCTTTATTTATATTTTTTATATCATTTCAACAGATAATTGCATGTATCATTTAATTTCCAACTGATTATCTAATGTTTTCCCATGCTTTGCTTCCTGCATGCAGCACCTCCATTCCATAATGGTCATTAGATTACGAGAAAACCAATTCCATACAAATAAAGGACAGTCTCAAGCACAAATGTTTGTGTTTTCTGCTGGAATTTCTGTAATATTGACTTCATGCCGGTTCATATACATGTTGTTATAATTATATCTTCCTTTGAGAACCGTACGCCCACCTTTGGTTGTGAAAATAATTGTATGTTAATTATGTGTAAAAGAATCTCTCTTGTTGGGAAAAAATCTCAACCACAATCTTCAGATTTTGCTATTGGTTATAAACATAATAAGATCAGTTAAGCACCCTAGCTTCAATTTGCTAGTGCATATGATATGGTTCGTGAATATTGGCGCCCGTTTATCGGTCAAGCAGACATGTAGATCGAATGGCAATTGAGATCTAGTATGTCAAGGATTAGTGCGTTGACCTCATCCATGCATAAACAGTTGCAGTATACATATTAAAAGTCGATGTAAATAACCTTACAACATTGTATGTACAATGACTTCTCAAATTATATGGGACATAGTTCAACTTCACATGAAAAGATGGTGCAAGAGGGCTGGCTTAATGTTGGCATCTTGATGAATATGTTGAGATGAGTTTGATAGCCATGTCCAAGATCCTCTAACAAGGTTATGTTGCTCGAAGCTAATCCTTGTGGAACTTCTAATGTTAGCGCAAGAGCGTGCACTAGCTTGTGGTTTCGTGGCTTCGGATGTGGATCTTGGCATGGAGATCATTACCTTAACTAGTGCCACAACATTTGAAAAGTCCTTAGAGCTAGGTTTCTTAGCCAGCAAAAGCATAAATATATAAAAGGGCATCAAGTCTCGGTGTTCACTGGAATAAAAAAAAGGAAGGGTTTACCCTCGAAGAGACCCTACAAATCACGACACGCAAAAAAGAACAACAAACAACAACAACAACAAAATAGAATACCCCGTCGAGAGTGGCCAAGCTGCGACCCAACTGATCATGACGCACAAAAAGACTAGCCAGGCATCATAACTTCTATGTGGCTGAAGGTTCATTGTCTTCATCTTGAACAAGAAGCTTGAAGGACAAAACATGACAACCAAAAGCTTAGTTGAAATTAAGAAAGCCAAGAGCATTATAAAAGAGGATATCAACAGTCCGGTTCTTATTATCACATAATCTAGCACATATTTTTGTCCAAGAAAACCAAAGTACAGTGTACCATATAACCAAAAATTGGTTGTCAACATGAACAGTTAGACTATCATTAGCCATTTTATGACAAACCTAGATCCCGACTTGACAGATTTCTCCTTTCGCCTGAGGCTTTGGAACTCTTCCCTTTATCTCGGGCTTGGGCATTGCCCCGATCTCACTCGGATCATACGCCGATTCTGTGGTCTTCTGAGGAGCAGACAAGGACAAGATTTTTCTTCCGTTTTGAGCAGTCTTGGCTTTTGGAGGAAGGATGTAGGGAGGAGGTGAGGTCTCGGTGGGCCAACTGGAGTCCGGGAGGGACAACAGTGGGTCGTCTGGCAAGCAAGCTGGCACTACTGAAAAGGTTCTTGTTATCGTACGGAAAAGTGGTGAGGACGAGACGAAGATCCCAGAGAGGAGCTGCTCAGGAGGGCGTTTCGCGATTAGATGAGCTGGATGATCAAAGAGGCCTAGACCAAGAAGAATTCAAGGAGAGAGCGAGACTGCTAGAAGAGCTTATGTTGGAAGATAGGAAAGAGGAGGTCGAGGAGGAAGAGATTAAGAAGGCAGTTTGGGGGCTGAACGTGGATGGTGCCCCAGGTCCTGACGGCTTCCCGATTTTTTTCTACAGGGAGTTCTGAGACATGCTGAAGGAAGAGATCCTGGACGTGATCAACGAGTTTAGGGAGGGGAACTGGGGCTTTGAGAGGGTGAATAGGGCACTACTAGTTCTCTTACCCAAGAAAGATCATCCATTAACTGTGGAAGACTATAGGCCGATCGCATTGTCCAATGCCATTTACCTCATCATTGCAAAAGTCCTGGCAAACAGATTAAAGAATGTGCTCAACTCAGTGATTCTGTAAGGGCAGTCAGCTTTCATACCCGGACGACAGATGGCAGATGGTTTGATTATGGCGTCTGAGATTTGCCTCCAATGGAGGCGTGCGAAGAACAAAAGGGTGATGTGGAAGATCGACTACGCGAAAGCCTATGACAGCGTGGACTGGAACTTCCTTTGGGTGTCTCTTAGGAGGCGTGGTTTTCCAGACAAATGGATAGCTTGGATGAAGAGATGCGTCACTACTTCTTCTTACTCGGTCATGATGAATGGGAGGCCCGAAGGGGGGTTCTTTCAACCACAGAGGGGAGTTAGGCAGGGTTGTCCATTAGCACCGATGTTGTTTGTCTTGGTGGCTGATGCATTAGCAGTACTGTTCAGGCGTGCCGTGAACGAAGGCTAGTGCGAGGGGTTTTGTTGTGGCGACATCTCCATACCGTTGTTACAATATGCAGACGATACAGTGATTTTCCTGGCAGGATCAGAGGAGATGAAAAGAAGGGTGGCACAGATTGTTGAGGTCTTTAGCAGTCTTTCATGCCTCCAGATCAATAAGCATAAGTCTGTTGTAATCCCTTTCGGGATGGAGGGAGATGAAGGTAACAGAGTGGCAGAGATATTGGAATGTCCTCTAGGGGAGTTACCGATCTCGTATTTGGGACTTCCCCTGGTAGCTGGCAGACTCAAAAATCGGATTGGGACATTGTTATTCAGAGAATGGAGCAGAGACTGGCAGGATGGAAAGCAACTACGCTTTCTAAGGGGGGAAAGTTGATTCTCCTAAAGCATGTGCTTTCGGCTATTCCTATCTTCTTTTTTTTCAACAAGATTGATGCTGGTGGGAGTACGCAAGAAGATCGAAGCCATGATGAAGAGATTTTTCTGGTCCGATGGCAAGCAACAGAGAACGGGGATGCATTTAGTTGGTTGGGAAGAGTTGACACGACCACGAAGCGAAGGAGGTTTAGGTATTCGAGATGTGGCGTGCATGAACAAAGCTTTGTTGGCAAAGTGGATCACTCGAATTTGGGGAGAGACGGACAGGTTGGCGGCCAGACTGTTGCGTGAGCTCTACGGGGTGCAAGGATCGCTGGAGGCAGGAAGAGTGCGATTTGAATCCCCACTTTGGCGCGGGGTAAGAGAAGTTCTGCCTCTCGTAGCTTCGAGATTGCGTCCGAAGGTTGGGGATGGGAATGAGTTTAAGTTTTGGAGGGATGATTGGACGGGTGACGGGGTGCTAAGCAGTAGGTTTCCAAGGCTATTCGCATTGGCGGCATCGAAGGATTGTACCTTGGGGAATGTTGGAATATCGGGGTCTTGGGACCCACAGTTCGTGTCGGTCCTCTCTAGCCGGTGTTCAGACGAGTTAGTCAAGATGCAGTCGGAGCTCCCATCTACGGATTGCATCACACAGGGAAGGGACCATTTCGAGTGGGATGGAGGCAGATTCTCGACAAAGAAGGCGTATATGGAGTTTAATTGTAACACGCTGCCCATGGACACAGATCTATGCAAGGATATGAAGATTATTTGGGCTAGCAAGATCCCATGCAGGGTCAAGATCTTCCTATGGTGCTTGAGAAGGGGTAGGTTGTGCGACAAAGCAAGAGGGGAAGGATATTTTGTATTTCAGACACTCAGTGCGACAGATGCGGAGAGCAGGTGGAAGATGGAGATCATTTATTCTTCAAATGTCTGACGTCTGAGCATGTGTGGAAGGAGGTAGGGACATCGTGGATCTCGACTGGGGGAATCATTGACTTCTGGAGGTCGGTAAGGTCAGTGGGGGGTAACTCTTACGATGACTGCACATTACCTTTTGCGGTTCTTTGTGCTATTTGGGGGGAAGGAACGATCTCATTTTCAAAAATCAAAGGTTTTATCCAGAGAACGTTCTCACCCACTGTAACTCGTTGTATCGTTTCTGGGCATCCAGATGATGTACTCTACACATGTTCTTCTAATAAAGATTCCATAAGGCGGTGAATCCCATCTCGGGATATCACCCTCACATTATTTCAAAAAAAATGACGAACCGCGAAAAGAGCATGTCTATTTACTCCGTAACCTCATAATATGTTTACAAGATGAACACTAAAAATAAATTCCAAAATGAAATGGGAACTTGAGTTCACTTCTTGCAAGCATAGGGCACATCAGTTGATTAGGATTAACCTTGCTTTTCTAAATTGGCTCAAGTCAATAACTTATCACAAAGGTGAAGAGAGGATTGGTCTCTCACATTACGCAAAATGTGGAAAGAATGGATCATGTTCCCATTGTATGGACACGGATGCAATCATAATAAAGAAAATCCTTGCAATGCAAAACCACATGGTAATTGAAACTGTTTTCACACTATTTCGCAAGAGAGGTAATTAGAGGAGTTATACCTTCAATGGGTGTAGCCTCTAAGGAAAGAGACCTTCTATATGAAGTCTGATCCAACAGCGCAACCCTAAACTAATGCATCATGCTCCTTAGCATGCATTCTTTACCAAGATATTTGTCGAGTATCACCTCTATTGGTCGCTTCATAGATCGGAAGTGAAAACCATCTAACGAAAACACCGCCGCACTCATCTGGATTGTGTCCTCGACGAAGGCTTCCTATGTCTGCGTCCCCTTTGTAATGGTACTTTATGGTTGTTTTTATTCTGGTTATGATTTTGGTTTATTTCTCTTTTTTGTCCTCTCACAGTGAAGTTCTCAGTTGTACTAGATATTGGACACCCTGAGAGTTCCGTTGTAATCCTTGTGGTACTCTTGGCGCCTACGAGCCCTTTGATGAAATAAATTTCAAACATTTTAATCAAAAAACAAATAAATATAGCTTATCACAACTCATATAACAATGTAATTACCATTTTATCAATTATTTTTCTCTTAGACATTTCGTTATAGACCTACTATCCATCACAAATTTGATGATGGTGAGCATGATGTGGGCTAATCCAAAGAACATACCAAGAAAAATTAAAGTTATATGTCCGATCTCTAATGAAAACTAATCACTACATGTTACATAATTGAATGAAATAAACATAAAAAACCTAATTACAACAACATCAATCAATATAATATTAAATCTAATAAGGTAAGGAATAAAATAGAAGAGATAAATGAAGTACCTAAATGAGATTACATGGAGGTGGATATGTAGCAATTAGAGTGATGGTGGTGGAGGAGAGGAGATCGTCTATCGGAGGAGAGAGTGATTTAGAATTTGGCAAATGAGGAAGGGGGGCAAATTTGGTTATGTTTAGCAGAGTTGGTGAGATCCTTATGTCCTCGCCAAATTTTTAAGTGGTGTGATATTTCACGTCCATGTAAATTTTATTTGGCTAGGACAAGTTGGAAAGGGCAGCGTTCTCCATGTCCTCCTAAGATGCAAGCAAGAACAAGTCGTCACCAACTCCTTGCCAACTTATCCTGGCTAAATGCTAATAACACCACCATCAGAAGTTATTAACATAGGCGCTTAATTTATTTGATTTTGTTGAATTTTACAACTCGCACTTTTCTATTAGAAACTACGAGTTCTGATCCTAGTAAGAGTAGGTAGAGTTACAGATAGAAGAGATAGAAACAATTATATATATTCTACTTCATAATATCTTTTCTCATTAGAACAAAATTGGCCGGTGCTTTGTTGGTGTATCTTTTATAGCTAAATATATAACAACGAATATTATTCATTACTTGATCATTTAAATTCGCAACGTATATTATATTCGTTGCTATATTGTTACCAACAAGTCATATAATGACAGCTATCCATTGTCTTTTTCTTTTAATTATTGTGAAATTTAGCAACAATTAATTTAAATGTTAATAAATAAGCCAACAGATAAATCGATGTTATGTGAATCTTTTAGAAACAAATATCACATTAGTTGTTGACTAAATAACAAAAGCTAATTTTACAACAAAGAATATCAGTCGTCGTGACGATGATTGTTTAAAGTAT
This sequence comes from Ottelia alismoides, assembly GCA_037367405.1. Lineage (NCBI taxonomy): Eukaryota > Viridiplantae > Streptophyta > Magnoliopsida > Alismatales > Hydrocharitaceae > Ottelia > Ottelia alismoides. The sequence goes on from JAZKJV010006373.1 coordinate 39,518, forward strand.
TCATTTTCATATACCGATTTTGTTGTTGTGAGAGAATGACCAACCGTCCGTCAAATAATGTATCGGTTTCTTTTCATACTTTCATGGTAGTTAAATGATCATCCATTTCCCAAAAATATTCTCCCTTACAAATCATAAAATGAATCAAAGGTAAAGCATCTGAGAATGCATTGTAATCGTTAATTATATAATTTGTGAACTATCTATCTCCACTACAAAAGGGTTATGGGTGCACATTAAAAAAATCAAGAAAGCAAAGTAGAGAGATTTAAGTTAAATTTATCTCCATTGTTCTAAAAAGCAATCCACGCGCTTTTTCGAATCATCTTAAAATCGTCTTTCCGTACCTCCCAAGAATTTCTACTGAACCTTCTAATAGAAAAATTAAATTTAAAAAATCATACTGAAGACGACGGGTAATGTATTTGAGTATACGCATGTCAATAGTTTGTTTTTCGAGGGGGTCAAAGTCTTCTACAGCTATAAACAACCAAACTTTAAAATTTAATACTTATATTAACTAGTATTATATTCCAACTGTTTCTTTAGCAAGGTGACCAAAATTCTAATTTTTTTCTTTAAATAAATAAAGAAGAAACATGGAAATTTCGCCACGTCTTCCGCCAAAAAATAACATAGAGCTTGACATAAAAGAAAACTGATCTATAATTGTAAAAGTCGAGAAAATAAAACAAGATCATCTGATCATAAAATCGTTGCATTGGAAAGACCATGGCTTCAGGGATCCAGGGAACTGTTCTTGAGATCATAGGTTAATTGGTCTCTTATTTTCTCCATTTTTTGGCTAATATTTGTGATTTCCTTGTATTGTTATCCAATCATAGTACTTAGTAATCTGAGAGAAACATCAGGATTAGTTCAATTTCATCGTGATTGCATTTCCATTTTATCATCATTTTTCGAAAAAAATCATGAGATGATCATTGTTGAAGGGAACCATAAGTTCCGGGCATAACGAATTCAGATACTCCAGTACTGGAAGAACCAGATCTGCATTTTCTTTTCAACATATTATATTTCTTCTCCAACGAGAGAAATATATATAGCTGCCATCAACGGGAAGAATGAAGTTGAATTAATCCATGCTTCACGATGATCACACAAATCTAGTGTTCAGATCTCATGATGATTTATTCCCTATGCTTGATCAGTCGTCGGCTGCGCCAAACTGAAGAACGCAAAATGGGGATTGACGCAGGAGCCTTACGCGATCCTCCAATACTCCGGCACCAAGTTTCGAACCAAGACATGCAAAGGTATCGCTGATTTTGGTCTTCGATTACGCGAAATTAAGCGAGCTACCATACCATGGTTGGCGTTTCATCTACTCCTTACCATTTATCTTGCTTCAATTCTGAGCGGCGCAACTTGTTGCCCGTCTCCCATCAATCTCTATGTAATATTTCCAATTGTTACATATCTGCTTACACGCCTAATCATTCTGAGTTAATTAGATGGAGGAACAGACCCCTCATTCAACGAAAAGTTCGCCATCTTTCTAGTTGAAGGTGTCAGAGAGATCGACATCTCGGTGTGGATTAAGCACCGCATGACTAGTGATACCTTCATTGGTAGTGGCAGGTACGTATAGATGCACATGTATACGGATACTTCCTCCTTTTACGTAGATATTACGAATAATAATTAGGGTTTACTGAATCATCTTTTAGTTCTAAATTAATCTCTATCTATTGCTCTAGGATCCATCTATTTAGGGTTCTGTCGGAGGGATACGACGATATGTCATGGATGCTTGAGAGCAACAATGCCAAGTATGACACTGTGTATACCCTTCATTGATCACTAGTTTATACTTAATGCTTCATCTCTCATTTATTTTGCAGATTTGCAGGGGAAGTGCATATCATAATGCATTACGGTCCAGCAAAGGTAATTAATCAGTTAATCATCTCGATTCATTGTCTAAAACCGGATGTTCAAAACGAAATCCTCAACTTTTTCCTTGTTTGAGACGATATACTTTGTTTGTTCTTATCGAATTTCAGGGCGAAAATCGCGCGAATCCACAAGCTACAACTGAGTGTCAAGAGTTCGCAAGACCACCGACGCCATCTCTCTACCCAAGCATCACAGTAGAACAGTTGATTAAGTGTCCAATGCTGACACAAAATCCATATGAAGTTCCTCCCTACTACCTTCATCAACCCTCATACGAACAATACTGCGATTTTCGTCCGAATCCACCGCATTATCGCTGTATCTATGGCCCGCGGCCTCACTATGAACCTCCTCCAGAACCGACGCACAATTATCTCCATATGTATCCACCAGAATACCAGGCTCCTCCGCGGGCTTCGATACAGCGTCGAGACTATGTGTATGATTTCTACTCAACTTCAGATTCAGAACATCGCGAGTATGCGTCGCAATTAAGGTTCTATGAGCCTTCAGGTGATGCTTTTACATTGACTGTTGATTGCAGGTTTAAAATCTATAGAGTATTACGTGTTAATACAGTAATTCTGATTAGAATTCTGATGATGCAGCTCTAAGCCATTCTGGACTTTATCCATCGATCTATTAGCTATAAGGTACCAAAGTAACATGGTGTTTCTCATATCAAACAACGAGAGAGAGAAAAGGGTGTAATCTCTTGAAATGCGGAGGACTTGCTACTACATTTCTTCAATTATATTCGTTTCACTTTTATTGACTGGTACTGTAAATACTCGATGTTTTTTGAAGATTATAGTTCCGAGTGATGAAACGATGACATGCTATTGTTTGTACTTAATATGTACACGAGAATGGGAATTGATGTTTGTTGTGCTTTGTCTTGATGGCATTGTTGTGATGATAATCTTGAGCAATGATAAATACTAAGTTCATGGACCCCTAAAAAAAATTCAAAATTTGGAGTACTGTTTGGAATGAATTTTTTTAAAGATGCTTAATTAAGGATGAAATTAAAGGCGATACGTAAGATATGTTATTGAAACGCTTACATAAACTGTAATTTACTCGATGGCCTTGACCACCTCAAAAGATGCGGCAAAATACTACTTCTTCGTCTCCCAGGGAAACTCCCTGTGGCACAACATCTAATTTTGTGATGTATCAATATCTCGAAATTTTGTTGGATATATTTACGAGAACTTACCCTAATCTAGTCTAATCATGATCTTAATGGAGATTTCAAGTGGTAATGTAATATATGATTTGTAATCACTAAATAGGAAATTGATTGGTGGATCTCGTGACCCTTTAATTGATTGATGAGATTCTCTTGACTCTTTCTTGATTAATGAGATACTTCACATTCTTTCTTAATTGAAGAGATTCTCTTGATTGATTGGATTCACCTAATTTATTTGGGAGATTTTTTATCGAAGCACAAGACTTTCTATGGACCATAAATAGAGGAGATGAGGTTCATGACAACACATCTCAACGCAAGTTCTCATAGTGCAAGAAAGAAAACAAAGCATGAGGGAGGAGAAAGAATGTAATATCTATTTTTTTAAGAGGTGTTGTGCAAAAAAAAATTAAATAGAGGAAATAAATAGAATGATTATATATGGGGTATTATATAAATATACATGATAAGAAAAATAAATGAAACAAATATAACGGCATAATCTCTCAAAAAAAATAAAGATGATAATGGATTGATAAAAAAATACATTAATTAAGTATATGATAATAACCATTATGCCATCCACGTCGGTTTTTGTTTCTCTTCCAACAACTTTATCCTATCACTAATAATTTAATCGAAGATGAGTTTGAAATTATCCTCTCACTTGAAAAAATATATATAAATACTTATTTTAGGGATGCCCTATTAACGTGAAAGGGGTTTTTTTGGGCATTACCGTGAGGCCTTTTTCACCCTCCGTTCATCGGGGTTCTCTTCGTTGCCAAAATTTTTGGCTTGCCCGTGTCTGGCTTTGTCCCAAGACAAGCGATTGATCAAAGCTCCACATCAAAAATCAACAAGATCGAAGGTGTTAAGGTAATACCTTAACCTCCCATTTTTTTAATACATTTTATTGCTAGGTTGGGTTATCGCTAGGAACTTCGCATAGTGTTGGGAAGAACAGAATTCATAACCAAGTTTTCAAGTTTTCCCTACTTGTTTAATGAATTAGTACAAATTTATTATCAGGTTTTCTACTTTTGTGTTCATATATATGTACATATTTTAGCATATCTGAAGTTCACAGTCCAAGATTCTATACCGACACCCTCTTATTTATTTAGATGTGCCTTACATGGGTAGTATTAATCTCTTTTTATTTGGGATCACTAACACACACATGTAACGGCACTTGTATTATGTGTACAACTTGAATTAATTCTTTTTAAGAAAGATAGGGATAATATTATCACCATCATCTATTGGTTGGCGTGGATACGATTATCTCTTTTTTTTAATCATTCACAATTAATTGTTTACACTGTGGCGTACACGGAAAAAAAACGATCCAGCCTTTAACCATACGGATTTTTTTTGACGTTCGGGAACTAGGTAGTAAGATAACATGTAATTACGACGTATTAAATACATCTCTTTTTTTAGGTGGTAACTAATTTCCGTCGACAAGGGACTCTAGAAAATTATCCGCGTTTATTTCTTATTGAGGTATGTACATTAATTTATGTCTCATACCATTTTCATTTATACCCACATTGCTTTATATCAGTTATGGAATGTTGCTTTTATTCTATATCATTAGAATGCTTTGATTATATTTATGTGTTAAAACGATAGATTATCAATGCGTTAGTTTGACATTTACCCATAATTAGGGCTGGCTATCGAGCCTAACGAGCCGAGCCAGGGCTGGGCTCGGGCTCGAGCTCGATAATCCCAACTGGGCTCGGGCTCGAGCTCGGGTTCGATCGAGCCCAGCCGAGCTGGCTCGGGCTCGAGCTCGGTGGGCTCGAGCCCTTATCAAGCCAGCTCGGGCTCGATAAGTCTTGAGCCGAGCTCTTTATCGAGCCCGAGCCTCTTATCGAGCCTGGTCTGGGCTCGAGCCTATTCAGGCTCGTTAAGGAAATATGTATTTTTTTGGTGAAAAAGTGTTTTGCCTAGGCTTGAACCCGATACCTCATTTCTAAAGATTGTCCATCTTACCAGTAGGCCACCTTTCATGTTGTATATAAAAGTTAAATTATAATATATATTGTAACATTCTGTTTGTTAATAAAAAAGAAAAGAAATACTAAATATCTCACTATAACCTAGATTAACATAGATAAAAGGTAGAAAATTCAAGTCTACAATATAGTCCACCCAACATTGTTGTTTCATAAACAACATAAACATATAATCCACCATTAACAATGTTGCAAAACTAATACAAATAAAAATAAAAATAATTGTAGATTCACAAATAAAAAAAAATATATATATATTCCTTATCGAGTCTGTTATTGAGTTATCGAGCTAAGCAGGGCTCGGCTCAGGCTCGGCTCGATAAGCTATCGAGCCCAAAAATCTGGCTCGGGCTCGGCTCAATAGCTTAATGAGCCACGCTCACGAACCCTTATCGAGCCGAGCCCGAGCCTGGCTCATCGAGCCGTGACTCAATAGCCAGCCCTACCCATAATGCCTATCTATGGACTAGTTGTTAAATGTTACATAGACGGATACATTATTGCATTTTTTATATATAGGTTAGATTAAGGACTGCTCAGCTAGATTAAGGACTTGTTGCCTTATCGTAGTTCATTAAGATTAATGTATGGGAGTTATTGATAGAGTTATTTATTTTCATTTTGTAATTCAGACTTGATAAGTCTTTTAATTATTGGTTATGTTCCTTTATTCTTCCATTATGTATGGCACTCTGATTGTTATTTATGGAATATTGAGTTTTTGTCTCGCTCCTGGACTCGAAAAAAAATTCATTGTTTTGGGGATGCTTCCGCAATGTTCCCCATATTTCGAGGTCCAGGACGTGACAACGTGGTATCAGAGCCAAATAAAAATTAAAGGAATATTTTCCAATTTTAGGATGACTTATAATATTTATAGATTATATTTGGAATAATTGACTAATTGACCGTCGCGATTCGTAGATGTTGACCGTCTCGAACCGTAAGCGGAGTCGTCGCTCCATGGATTTGGCAGCCCAGAATGCCAAATTAATGAAGACGGTCGAGGAGCTCTCCCAACTGATTCGTGATCAAGCTGATCACCACCAGAGAAAGGACAAGGATCAGAGACGTCGTGAGAGGCGTCTTGATAGAGAAAGGCGACTTCGTGAGGAGCGCCGGGATGAAGTCACCTTTGAGAGATTCTTAAAGGTGAACCCGCCTAGCTTTGAAGGTGTGGTAGACGCAGAGATTGCAGATCGATGGCTGGAGGAAATTGAGAAATTGTTTGATGCTATCAGATGTCCGAATCATAGCAAGGTCTCCTTTGCTACTCATCAACTGAAGGGTCCTGCTAAGGACTGGTGGACCAGTTGCCAGTTGCGGAAGTTTGAAAAAGGAGAGATTATTCTGTGGGATGAGTTTGTTAAACTCTTCCGTGAGCACTATATTCCGATGCACTTGCAGTTGATCAAGGAGCAAGAGTTTGTTAATCTGAAGCAGGGAGATCTGAATGTTGCTGAATATAACAATAAGTTTCATCGTTTACTGAAGTATGCTCCACACTTATGTCCTGATAAGTATTGTATGACTCAGAAGTTCATTGAGGGACTTCACCCTGCTTTAAGATCGAAGGTTCTCTCCAGCATGCCGAAGACTATGGAGGATGCTCTAGCCAGTGCCACAACTATGGAGCGAGATTTCTTACGAAGAAAGGAAGAGAAGTCGCGCAATGATCGGAAGGATCGATTTGGAAGAAACAAAAAGTTCAAAAATTCTCAGAAGCAGAAGCAAGCCTCCAAGCCAGGGCAAAACAGCAGAATTCCTAAATGCTCTTTCTGTCATCGTTTCCATCCTGGAGAATGCTATCTCAAGAATGACCAGTGTGTGAACTGCGAAGAGAAAGGACACTTTGTTCGTGATTGTTCGAAGCCTAGGAAGCAGCCCGTTGCTCAAGTACAAGATCAAAGGCCAAAGGTTCCGGCTCGAGTTTATGCTCTTACCACTGGGAATGATACTGCTAAGGAGGATAAGGTCATCGAAGGTACTCTTCTTATTGCTAATTTGCATGCAAAGGTTCTTTTTGATACTGGTGCTACACATATCTTTATTTCTGAGGCACTAGTAAAAAGCATGGATACCAAACCAAAACTTTTAGATATTGACTTGATAGTTATCACACCTACTGGGGGAAGTGTGAAAGCACTGGAGTATATTCAAGATGCTCCATTGATAATTGAGGGTCATGAGCTGCCTAGTGACCTCATTGTCATGAAGATGACAGATTTTGATATTATCCTTGGGATGGACTGGCTTTCCCGATATCATTGTATTATTGATTGCTGCAAGAAAAGGGTGATCATTGCAAGCCATCAGTTCCCTGCGATCGTTATTAAGGTCATGGTGCCGTCTCTGAGCGTTGCATTATTTCTGCCATGAAGGCACATCGCATGATCTTGAAAGGGCGAGAAACCTATCTTACCAGTATTATTAGGGTTGAGCCATCAACCGTATCCTTACCTGACCTCGACGTTGTTCGAGAATTTCCTGATGTTTTTCCAGAAGGATTGCCTGGACCCCCACCTCAGCGGGAGATTGATTTCACTATTGAGCTGGTTCCTGGAACGGTACCAATATCCAAGGCACCATATCGTATGGCTCCTGCTGAACTGGCTGAATTAAAGAAACAACTTGAAGAGTTGCTTGACTTGGGATTTATCAGGCCCAGTGTGTCACCATGGGGTGCACCTGTTTTATTTGTTAGAAAGAAGGATGGATCTCTCCGCTTATGCATTGATTATCGAATGCTGAATCAGGTGACTGTGAAGAATAAATATCCGTTACTACGGATAGATGATTTATTTGATCAACTCCAATCAGCAAAGATCTTCTCGAAGATTGATTTACGATCCGGCTATCATTAATTGAGGATTCGAGAGGAAGATATCTCGAAGACCGCCTTCCTAACATGCTATGGGCATTACGAGTTCTGTGTGATGCCATTCGGATTGACTAATGCTCCTGCCGCTTTTATGGATCTTATGAATCGTGTCTTTCGACCATTCTTGGATCACTTCGTTATTGTTTTTGTTGATGATATTCTTGTTTATTCTCAAAGTGTTGAGCAACATGAGGAGCACTTGAGAGTCGTATTGGAGACTCTGAGGCATAATCAACTTTATGCTAAATTCTCTAAGTGTGAATTCTGGTTGGAAAAGATCATGTTCCTTGGGCACATTATTTCCAAGGATGGGATTTCTGTAGATCCAGCCAAGGTTGAGGCAGTCGCAGAATGGAAGCAACCGCAGAGCGTGACAGAAATCAGAAGCTTTCTTGGTTTAGCAGGATATTATCGTAGATTCATTCGTGATTTCTCGAAGATTTCACTTCCTCTGACTGAACTGACTAGAAAAGGAACAAAATTTGAATGATCTTCTGCATGTGAGCGCAGCTTCCAAGAATTAAAGAGGAGGTTAACCACCGCTCCTGTCTTGACATTACCATCAGGTAATGGAGGTTTTGTCATCTACATTGATGAATCCCTGAATGGCTTGGGTTGTGTGTTGATGCAGAATGAAAAAGCGGTAGCTTATGCTTCAAGGCAGCTAAAGATTCATGAAAGGAATTATCCTACGCATGATCTAGAGCTTGCTGTTGTGGTGTTTGCATTAGAGATCTGGCGTCACTACCTTTATGGTGAGAAATTTGAGGTCTTCTCTGATCACAAAAGCCTCAAACACATCTTCTCTCAAAAAGACTTGAATATGCGCCAGCGAAGATGGATGGAATTCCTTAAAGACTATGATTTCTCTATTGCTTACCATCCAGGTAAAGCAAATGCTGTAGCAGATGCCTTGAGCCGAAAAAGGCTATGCGATGTCTGCGAGTTTGACGATCAAAAAATGGAAGTTGATTGACGATTTGGTCTCTTGGAATCCTTTCAAGGAAGGAGACAAGATTATCTTATCTAGCATCCAGATACATTCTGAAATAATAGAGAAAATTTTGAGAGCTCGGAAAGAAGATCCTAAGTATCATGTTCTGACTGAAAAGAGTCAAGAAGGGAATTCGGAATTCTTCATTGCTCCAGATGGTGGCATTAGATTCAGGAATCGCTTATGGGTTCCTTCACAGGCAGAGTTGAAGCAAGAGATTTTGGACGAAGCTCACCGCTCTAAATTTACTGTGCATCCAGGAAGTACAAAGATGTATAAAGATCTCCAACGGAATTTTTGGTGGAAAAATATGAAGAAGGAAATTGCAGAATTTATTTCTCGTTGTTTGGTGTGTCAGCAAATTAAGGCTGAGCATCAAAGACCAGCTGGACTTTTGGAGCAGTTGGAGGTTCCGGAATGAAAATGGGAACACATCACCATGGACTTCGTAATGGGTCTTCCGAAGACCGATGCCACTAATTATGATGCCATATGGGTGATCGTGGATAGATTGACGAAATCTTCCCATTTCTTGCCAATGAAGAAAAAGGAGTCAGTTGCGAGATTAGCAAATTTATACATGAGCAATATTGTGAAGCTTCATGGTATACCTGTCTCTATTGTCTCTGATCGAGATCCAAGATTTACCGGGAGATTTTGGAAAAAACTTCAAAAGGCTTTCGGTACAAAGCTGAATTTTAGTACCGCATTCCATCCTCAGACAGATGGTCAATCTGAAAGAACCATTCAGGTTCTCGAGGATATGCTTAGGGCATGTTCTTTGGATTACGCTCGAAGTTGGGATGAGAATCTTCCGCTTATTGAGTTTGCCTATAACAACAGTTATCAAGCTAGCATTGGAATGGCTCCGTATGAAGCTCTCTATGGGAGGCCATGCAGATCTCCGCTTTGTTGGAGCGAGGTAGGGGAAAGAAGATTGCTCGGACCGTAACTCGTGCAGAAGTGTGCAGATAAGATTGATCTAATTAAGAAAAGGCTCTTAATTGCTCAAAGTAGACAAAAGAGTTATGCGGATAACCGTCGTAGAGAACTAGTATTTGCAGTTGGCGATCATGTTTTTCTCAAAATTTCTCCAACTCGTGGTGTATTGAGATTTGGACGAAAGAGAAAACTTAGTCCCAGATACATTGGTCCTTTTGAGGTGTTGGATAGAGTAGGTGAGGTAGCCTACCGCATTGCATTACCACCTCAGTATTCGCATATTCATAATGTCTTACATGTCGCCATGTTGCGGAAATATATTCATGATCCGTCTCATCAGATTCACTATGAGCCAATTGAAGTTCATAAAAATTTATCATATGAAGAGCGCCCTTCACACATTGTTGATCGTCAAGAACACCAATTAAGAAGGAAGACTATCAAGATGGTAAAGGTTTCTTGGCATAATCACCCGGATAGGGAAGCCACACGGGAGCTTGAAGATGAAGTTCGAGAGAAATATCCTGAACTTTTAGGTATGTCTATTAAATTTCGAGGACGAAATTTCTTTTAAGGGGGGTAGAGTTGTAATATCTGTTTCTTTAAGAGGTGTTGTGCAAAAAAAATTAAATAGAGGAAATAAATAGAATGATTATATATGGGGTATTATATAAATATACATGATAAGAAAAATAAATGAAACAAATATAACGGCATAATCTCTCAAAAAAATAAAGATGATAATGGATTGATAAAAAAATACATTAATTAAGTATATGATAATAACCATTATGCCATCCACGTCGGTTTTTGTTTCTCTTCCAACAACTTTATCCTATCACTAATAATTTAATCGAAGATGAGTTTGAAATTATCCTCTCACTTGAAAAAATATATATATAAATACTTATTCTAGGGATGCCCTATTAACGTGAAAGGGGTTTTTTGGGCATTACCGTGAGGCCTTTTTCACCCTCCGCTCATCGGGGTTCTCTTCGTTGCCAAAAATTTTGGCTTACCCGTGTCTGGCTTTGTCCCAAGACAAGCGATTGATCAAAGCTCCACATCAAGAATCAACAAGATCGAAGGTGTTAAGGTAATACCTTAACCTCCCATTTTTTTAATACATTTTATTGCTAGGTTGGGTTATCGCTAGGAACTTCGCATAGTGTTGGGAAGAACAGAATTCATAACCAAGTTTTCAAGTTTTCCCTACTTGTTCAATGAATTAGTACAAATTTATTATCAGGTTTTCTACTTTTGTGTTCATATATATGTACATATTTTAGCATATCTGAAGTTCACAGTCCAAGATTCTATACCGACACCCTCTTATTTATTTAGATGTGCCTTACATGGGTAGTATTAATCTCTTTTTATTTGGGATCATTAACACACACATGTAACGACACTTATATTATGTGTACAACTTGAATTAATTCTTTTTAAGAAAGATAGGGATAATATTATCACCATCATCTATTTGGTGGAGTGGATACGATTATCTCTTTTTTTAATCATTCACAATTAATTGTTTACACTGTGGCGTACACGGAAAAAAAACACGATCCAGCCTTTAACCATACGGATTTTTTTTGACGTTCGGGAACTGGGCAGTAAGATAACATGTAATTACGACGTATTAAATATATCTCTTTTTTTAGGTGGTAACTAATTTCCGTCGACAAGGGACTCTAGAAAATTATCCGCGTTTATTTCTTATTGAGGTATGTACATTAATTTATTTCTCATACCATTTTCATTTATACCTCACATTGCTTTATATCAGTTATGGAATGTTGCTTTTATTCTATATCATTAGAATGCTTTGATTATATTTATGTGTTAAAACGATAGATTATCAATGCGTTAGTTTGACATTTACCCATAATGCCTATCTACGGACTAGTTGTTAAATGTTACATAGACGGATACATTATTGCATTTTTTATATATAGGTTAGACTGCATTTTTATTCAAATATTTTTATTGAAAAATAAATCATTGTTTTTGACACCACCATTGTGGAAGTAGACATTGTTCATTGTTTGCCCATTAGAGGCTTCGACCTGGCCGGGTGCCGCGCGAACGGTTAATTCTGCCAATTGACCGTTGTAGGCGGGTAATCCTACACTACTTCCAAACAATTTACCGCTACGACGGTTGACTCAGTACTGATGTCCATTGCATTGGGTTTTGGATAGGAGGCCTCGTATTGATATTTGTTTTAGTTTAAAAAAAATTGATTTAAGGGAACGGGGTGGCTTCTATCCAAGCTCGGGCTGCCCGGTGTCGGCAGATGGGATTGATATATATTTGATATGGATTTTGATATTATGGTCACAAAATTTGTGATATTCAAGGAAATAGATTGAATTGTCATTGTTATCCCATGATGATGGGCATACATGAAAAAGTCTTTTTATAGTTCATTGTGTATTTATTGACTTATATTCCTTTTCATATGAAATTGTCATCGTATATTTTTTTTACTCATTGTATATGGTTATGATGGTATGTCTCATAAATTATTGGTGCATGCTTAGTCAAATTCGTTTGACTAATATTGATTTATAACATTGCAGCTTAACGGAGGACGAGGTTGGGCTGCTCAGCTAGATTAAGGACTCGTTGCGTTATCGTAGTTCATTAAGATTAATGTATGGGAGTTATTGATAGAGTTATTTATTTTCATTTTGTAATTCAGACTTGATAAGTCTTTTAATTATTGGTTATGTTCCTTTATTCTTCCATTATGTATGGCACTCTGATTGTTATTTATGGAATATTGAGTTTTTATCTCGCTCCTGGACTCGAAAAAAAATTCATTGTTTTGGGGATGCTTCCACAATGTTTCCCATATTTCGAGGTCCGGGACGTGACAAAGAAGGTGCATGGACACTACAACGAAGTTTGGAGGGAACAATCTTTAGAGTTGCTATTCAATGGCATTCTTCCCTATAGTTTAATAGCAAATTTATGGCTTGGTGATATTTGATATTTTTCTCTAATATTCTCCATTGTTTGGTGATTTGTAGTACTATATAGTGTCAGCTTCATATAAGCCCTGCATAGGAGATTGTGTTTATTTAAGTGTTTGATAATGTGTTAGGATCAACCTCGTGATTTTTATCCTAACATTAAAATATTTCCATGTTAAAAATTCTTTGGACATCCATGTGATAAATCTCCATTTCATCACCTTATTATTTCATTTTGGCATTAAATCCATGTCTAAATGCATGTACATAGCATTAATTTATACAAAATAATACTCAATAATTGATCTGTAAAGATTGTACAAAATATTGCATTTAATAAATAAAAAAAGAATAAAGGAAAGAAAAGAAAAAAATGAAGTATCAAAGACAATGAGTGACCCTAGACCTTGAGACACGGTCATCATGATGACTTGGTCGACAATGAATAAAGTAGGGAAGGATATGGTAGACCAATTGCACATAGTACACTCAGAAACCCTGATTTTTAATTCATCAATAATAGGCTTTTGGGGTCTATTTTATTTTCTTATTTTTACACTTCAAATAATAAAACCCTCAACATAAAAATTGTACATAAAAATACAAAGAAAAATATAAAATTTATTTTACATAAAAATAATACATGGTGCACCCGGAACACACAGAACAAAAGCTACAAAGAAAATTTTCCAGATATATATCTCCTCCATACATGTATACAAAATTGACCAAACTCACTCTATTGCTAATAAATATAAATTATCTATTTAACTAAGGTGGTTTCATTTAATTAGGAGTTAAGATGCAGAAGTTGGTTTTTGGGTCTCTATTGTACTTTATGCATGTATATAATATTCGTTATATTTATCTTTATATTTTAAACTTTCTAATATTTTTATATTTTTGTAAATATTATTAAATATACAATTAAATAATAACCATGAAATAAAACCAAAAAAACTTTAAAATAAATAAAGTGTTGCAATATATAGGTAAACTATACATATATAACATATATTCATATTTATTTAAGTAGATAAATAAAATCAGAAAAACAAACCAAAAAATAAAATATGTATAAGTTAGTTTCATTTAATTTGGAGTTAAGATACAGAACTTGGTTTTTGGGGCCCTATTGTACTTTATACATGTATATAATATTCATGATATTTATCTTTATATTTTCAACTTTCTAATATTTTTATATTTTTGTAAGTAGTATTAGATATATAATTAAATAAAAACTATGAAAAAAAATCAAAAAAACTTTAAAATAAATAAAGTGTTGCAATATATAGGTAAACTATACATATATATAACACATATTCATATTTATTTAAGTAGATAAATAAAATCAGAAAAACAAACTAAAAAATATAAATATGTAATTAAATAAGGTATATATATAAAATGTATAAATACAATAATAAAATATTAAATCCAAAATAAAAATAAAAGACCCAAAATACAAGTATTTATACCTATGTATATATGTAAATATTAACACATAATAAATAGTCTTGTACAAAAATTAGAATAAAATACTACATAAAATTACAAATATATTTTATATTTTAATTAAAAATTAATTAGTATTTTATATTGAATTAATAAGAGATTTATTTCCATCTATTTTCTGGTTGATCCACTGATGAATCTCCATTTCATCATGTTTATTCTCTCATTTCAGCGTTAAACCTTTTGTTAAATGCATCTAAATAGCATTAAATTGAAAAATACTCATTATTTATACTGTAAATATTGTACAAATTAATAGATTTAATTCTAAAATAAAATAATAAAAAGAAAATGAAATGAAATACCAAAGATATTGAATGACCCTAAACCCCGAGACTAGTCATCATGATGACTTGTCGATGATGGACACTCAAATTCTGAGAGGGATCATAACGTCCAGTCTTGGAGGGTCGGCGGTGCCTGACAAGTTGCGTCCGACAATCGCTGTGTCGACCGCTCTGTGGGATCTAAGATATCCACAATCAAGTGCATCAACAATTATCCCACAATGCTGCTCAAGCAATAAGTACATTGAGCTACAATTTATTATACCCCACAAAATGATATGTATAGTATGCAAGTGTGCGAGTCGAACCACAAAGGAGCAATATGGATAGCAACATAAAAAGACAAAAATCAACAAATGTTTTTGTGTGTTTTATATGGATTTTTAGTTTTTTATTGATTTTCTAAACTTTTATATTTTTATGGATTTTTAATTATTATTTATTTTATATTTTTTATATTCTTTTTATATTTTCTGATTTTTAGTTTCCTTTTTATCCTTTTAATAAATATTAAGTATATAAATATGTATACATAGATAATATTTATAATATAGATACTATATTGGATATTATATATATCATAAAAGAGGATGGGGAGTATGCACCCTAGTGCATGTAATTTTACATGCACCGGGGCTTATATCTCCCACATTTTTTATTTTTTGGGGGAAATATCACTGTGTATATTCATCTATATATCCCTCCAATATGCCATTTGATTTTCGTCAGAAACAGAGACTCCTATGCCCTCCATCTATAACATGTCGACTACAGCAATTCTAAGACCGTTAAAATTATCTGTTCCAGATGGAGGGCATATGAGTCTTTGTTTTTGACGAAATTCAAATGGCATATTGGAGGGATATATAGATGAATATATACGGTGATATTTTCCCAAAAAAATAAAAAAATGTGGGAGATATAAGCCCCGATGCATGTAAAATTACATGCACCAGGGTGCATACTCCCTTTTCTCATCATAAAAATACCCAAAGGTACAATCCTTTCTAAGGATTTTTTAATAAATATGGAATTTAGAAATATTAATAATAGTTATAAATAATATATAAAAGTGATATATATAGGATATATATAATACTCTATTTATAAATATAACTATATTAGTCAAAGTTTATAAAATAAAATGTTTTTAGGGTTTTAATGTTTTCTTTATTTTTTATTTTTCTTTAATTTTTTCTAATATTTTTTATCTTTAATAGAATAAAAATATCAAATCATGGTTAATAATAATGGGTTGGATATTTTTGGAATTTAAAAATATAAAATACCTCACAATTTTCCAAAGCTATTTCAAATATATAATATATAATATATAATACAAATAAGATACATAAACATAAATAAGTACTTTTAGATTTTTACATAATTTTTCAAAATTTTTATACGATTTTTGGTATTTTTCAATTTTTACTTTTATTCTTTGGTAATTTTTAGTCGATTTTAGTCTAAAGTTACAAAATATTGTAATAAAAATACTCTAATTGTTTGGATTTTTCAAAATAGTTTTATATTTTTGTATTTTTAAATGCGAACAATATGAAAATGCACTTTTTATATTTTAAAAATAAAATATTAATTTTAATTTCCTCACGAAAAATATGTGTGATTTAATATAAGTTTAGGCACATAAAATATATTTCTTATAATTTTTGGATGCAAAATGCTACTTTTAATAAAAATAAATACATAAAATATATTTAATTATTCTGGCAGGGACCTAAATGGAATTTAAATAAACTTAATAAGAGTTATAGAACACATTTTATAAATTTCAAGGGCCTCTTTCCAAAGCCCCAGAAATATACAATTAAATGTGCCTAGTAAGGTTTGAATGCAATATCCAGAAAGTTGCATCGCCTACTTGCAATTTTTCCAAAAGTTATAAAACTTAAATAAATATTCTTAGACTAAATAATAACAAAAACCTATAGGGGTCCTCTACAAAATGTCAAGACCCCTCACATGTATGCACACGTGAGATGACATGAACTAGATTGACAGCAAATAAAAAATGCAGGGGATAAAGTGCAAATATTACAAAAAAATATTGAACTACAAAAGAAAGTTTATGAACTAAATTAAAATACAAAAAGTGAGGGGTGTCGGGCAAAATTACCCCTCGAGGCGATGATCGATGGTTGGGTGCGCTTTACTTGCCACGTGGACGTCTCAGATCTTTCGATATCAGTTCGTGTTGGATGGTACAGATTAGATCCTTCTGATTGATCTGATGGTTGAGGGCTTGTGCTTCCAACGATGGCTGATCCACCTAGCATTGGCTTTTGATCGAACGGTGGAGAAGGTGGTAGGAAGAACAAGGGAAGAACTGGCCTTCGGCAAACTTCGAGTGACGATCCTACGTGGCTCCGAGCTCCTTCCACCCAGTTGATGGTCAGAGAAGCTTCCTGGGAGGTTGCTAGAGCTGATGGAGTCTTCAAATCGAATCCAAAGCCTAGAGATGGGGCCCTGGAAGTTGGAGAAGTGGACGACCTCCTGGAGCTTTTCTTTGGAATAAAAAATAACTCAAATGAGGATGTATACCCTTAGAACCTGCATGGTTAGCTCAAGAACAAAAGGGTGAAGGTTTATGAGACTTAAGCAATGGAATGGACGAGGGTGATGTGCGACGGTGGGTACTTTGGCAAGCAACGTAGAAGAAGTACCAAATGCTCGATCTAGAGGATATCGAGATGGATGGGGTTGCTTGGGATGTAGATTATGCGATGGGGAAGGAGATGGAGTGTTCAGATGGGGCAGAGAATGGTCAAGAATACGAGAAACAGTGGCTGGAGAAAAAGCTCCAGCGAACTATGATTTGAAAAATTACGAGATAAAAGACAAAACTAAAAGAAACTAGAATCTAAAGTGTACTAAGATTAATGCTAGGAACGAAAAGAGATAAAACAATAAGGCTCTACCTGAAGAACAAGGAGCCAAGGAGGAGCATTGCCCGGAGTTCGTTAGCAAGCTCGGATCACCAACTCTGACGCTCTTCCTTTGTGATAAATGCTCTGATGAGGATGTTGCTATCACCAGCAAGCTCAAACACGAAGAAATCCGAGAATTTCAAGGTTGAAACATGATCAAAAGTTGAATGAGGTATGGCTGATGATTTTTATGGGGGGCGTGCTTTGACTGACGCCATGACCCTATTCAGTAATCCTCGGATTAAGGAAAGACGTCGACGTGAAAGATCGATAATCGAGGGATGAAAGTCAAGAAGGCCTCGATCAAAAAGGGTGAAAGAATCTTCAGGGAAAAATCGAGGAAGGGGGTGGTTGCAACACCTATTAGACATAGGCCTAGGGAGACTGGGGAGTTGACCGAGGTCAACCAGGATTGGTCTCCCATTGGTCTACATAGGACAGTGGGCGACAAAACAGAAAATAAATCCTTTATTAATTCAAATATAAATACTAAATGATTTTATTATTTTTATTAGAACATGAAAATATTTATTATTTTATGTCATATTTTGTGGAGATTTTATTTATTTTTTCGAGTTAATTTATTAGGTATTACTTTTTTCATGTACAAATATAGGTATATATACCTATATATAGTGTATTTTATTTTTATTTTATATTTTAGATCTTTATTATTTTATAAACTTATTTTGTATATTTATAACTTACTTAAATACGTATATGTGTTTTTATTATATTTCTCTGAAGTTATTTGTTTACGGAAACAAATATGTATATTTATTATATAGGCATATACATGTATAATTCATCTATGTATTATAATATACTTATTTATTTTTATTGTATTTTAATTGTTTTTTTAATTTTAATTATGTACATATATTTTAAATAATATTTACAAAATTATAAAAACACAAGAAGTTATAAAATAAAAGGGATAAATATAGTGATTATTTTATACAAGTATATTGCACGATGAGGGCTAAAAACCTGACTTTCGCATCTTAACTTCAAATTGAATGTAACTACCTTTATTAAATAGATAATTTATTTCTATGAATAACAAAGGTGAGTTTGGTAAATTTTGAGCTTATAAGGAGAAGATACAGGTCTGGGATGTTTACTATGTGATTTTTTATTCTGAGTGTTTAGGGTTCACCGTGCCTCATTTTTAAATGAAATAAATTTTGTATTTTTCTTTGTATTTTTATCTACAAGTTTTATATACAAAGTTTATTGATTTGAGGTATAAATATACATAATAAAATGGGTCCCAAAATGTATATCAGGGAATAAAAATTAGGATTTTTACATGACTTTGTTCCTTATCTCCTTATACTTTATTCCATGTCGATCAGTCATCATGATGCCTAGGTCTCGGGGTTTAAGGTCATTCAATACCTATGGTATTTTATTCCTTTTTATTTCCTTTATTCTTTTATTTTGGTATTAAATATAATAATTTACACAATATTACTGTATAAATAATGAGTCTTATTTACAATGTAATTTATTGCTATTTAGATGCATTTAACAAGGGATTTAAGGTCAAAATGAGAGAATAAAGGTGATGAAATGGAGATTCATCATCCCCCTTATTACCTTTGGTAGTCCCAACCAAACGCTTATTCTTATAAGTATAGAAAAAGAAAATAAAGAAAAGAAAAAGAAAGGACTTAAACCTTTTTTTACTCTTAAACTTGTCTTATTAAAATCAAAGTTTCGAACTCCATTAAGATATTTGGATTCTTGGTTTGTTCGTAACTGCATCGAGGTTAGGAAATGTGACACAACAACCCTTAGGTTCATAATCCTATTATCCAGTTCTCTTCACAGCCTGGTCTGAATCATCCTCTCAGTCGTATGCTCTCGCTACCTTGAAATGACAGAATAGTGTGTGTGAATTTTTAGCTCTTCTCAGACAAATCGCTGAACTGTAAAAGAGTATGCTCCCCTGGTAACTCATCCTCGTGGAGATAGATATTTCCTTCTAAAGACAGGTGTTTCCAGTATTTACAATCATAAGGGAAGAAGCAAGAAGAAAGGGGGGAAAAGTGGGAATTGACCAGTGTGTAGTCTTTATTCCCCTGTAAAGCACGATCGATGTAACCGAGTCTCCACCAAGAAGCATGCTTTTCTGGAAGCTCGTATTTTTATGGAATTTTTAGTGTAGGCTTCTTCTTTGAATTTTTTTTGCTTTGCATTCATGTTTGTGCCTCGAAAAATATAGTCTTTTGGACCGCCCATGTCTTGGGGCCTTAGAAAAAGTTAATTCGACAGACCATTCCTCATCTGAAACATTATCTCAATTCAGTCTCCAGTCTTTAGATATCATGGTTACAAGAAGAAGTGGGTTAAAGTGCCAATTTTGACAATCCATAAGAATGATTCCTAAGCCACCCTTGATGAAGCGACCTAGCATCGTCTCGACTTAGACTTCAAAATTTTTCAACAGTCCATCTAGAATGAGCTAAGTGTCAAGTATGAGGTTTCTAGTCAAGCTATTGTCTCAAGAGTCGTACAGATGATATGAAGGGTTCTAATTAGAAATAATGAATCGACTCAAGAACATAATCTTATGGAACCTAAAGAATTAAGTTAAGGTGACTTGAAGTGTCCCAATTCCAGTCCTTAATGGATTCCTCTAAATTAAGTGTATCAAGGTTTATACCAAGCTTCAATCTTCAGATTTTGTTTCAGATTTGTTCAATTGTCTTGATCATTCTGAAAAATGCAAATGCCATGTACAATGTGAAACCATTTTCTATTTTGAACTTTTTATGGATTTTTGAAAAGTTCTGCAAATTTTTATGCAGAATTTTTAAAAGATTTTGCAAATTTTTATGGATTTAAAATTTTACAAAATTTTATGGGTTCTTAAATAAAGGTAGGTGAAAGAAATATGTGCATTTATTTACATGGGAGTGCTTCTATATTTAGTGAGGGCATATTTACAAGTTGAATGTTAGTAGTCATTTACAAGTTCTATACGGGTTTTATAAATTTATGCAAGGATTTTTATTAGAGATGTTATTTACACAAGGTTCTCAAGACATTTGAAATCATTTTCACAAATATTTGCAAACTTATTTTTCCAAATAATTTGACAAATATTTTTACAAACTTTTTCAAATCATTTGCAAATATATTTTCAAAAAAATATTTAAACAAATAAAAGAATTTTTTTATAAATTTTCAAAAGATTTTTCAATATTTTCCAATCATTTTTCAAATTGTTTTACAAAACATTTTTAGTCGATTTATTTTATATATTAACAAAGAGTATTGTGCATTTCATTAAGTAGACATATTATTGAAAATACTCAAGTACGAGTTATGGCTAAAGTATATACTCATCCCCCTATACTTAGGACAAAGTAAGTCCTAAGTATAGCGGAGATGAAAGGGATGAGCACCATTCGGAAGAATTGGAAAAGAGAAAAGGAAAAAAAAGAAAAGAGATTTTTATGAGATTTTGATATTAGGAATCTGATCCATCTGGCTCTCTGAAACTATTCTTGAAACACCACTTGAATGGAATCTATAATGGACAATAATGTATCGTGCTCTAGGTACTGCTTCAACAATTGTCCTTTGACTACAAAAGATTGTGTGTCATATGACAATTCATGTATCAAGAAGCTCCGATTGTCACGTACAGTCTTTACTATGAACGACCCAGTCTATTTGCTCTGAAATTTGCCTAAAAATATTTTCAACTTTGTGTCAAACCACCATACCTTTTATCCATACTCGAAAGTCTTCCTACGGACGTGCTTGTCGTAAAACGTTGTTTTCTTAATCTATTCCTCACACGCAAGCATGTCTAGCAGAATTTTGTTGAACTTTTCTAGAGGGTCCTCTAGATTTATCACTTTGATTATCCTTAGGCTCTACAACTTCTTCAACAATATCACATTTGCTAGAGATTTAGACTCGTATCATCCTTCGAGTTTCTTTTAAAACTTCTTCAGATTATCTAAGCAGATGGTTGGTCGCAAAGAAATTCTATTGTATTATATACATACAAGATCTCTCACCTCCATCCAATTGCCATCCTTCATCTTCTCTACTACTATGATAGAGAAATCCTTGTCCGTGTGACTATATTCTTCATTCATTACTACCATAAAATGAAGTTGTTCTTCTAGTAGAAGGCCTCTACAAAAATTAATCACCCTTTGATGTGAACTTTACCATCAATTCTATGTATTATGTGGTTGTCACCATTCATGACATCCGATTACTCCTGATCGAACTAAATCTCCACTCGTTTCTTTGAAAGAAATGAAGACTTGGATAATCTAAGAAACAAAAAGTAAATTATCACAATCGTATTATCCAACTCATTGAACCAAGACAAACTTCTATATGGATCCTTGGATAACCTTGATCGGACTCTATTTGCTCTGAATCTAAATGGATCATTATGATCGTTGAATTTATGCTTGTACATAGTCGAAATTTGTTGGTTGCACAACTGTCATACCTCCTTGCACGAGCTTGTATTAACATTCAATAACTCTGTTAGTTACATGTAGGTGGTCATCGCCATAGAATCCCATTCACACCTTTTGGGGAACATGCACTTATTGCATCATGACTTCTTTAACGTCTAATTTTCTTATATCGGTTGTTCAATTAATAGAATGGAGAATTGATGGAAATGATATAAATAGAATAAATGCAAGTTTGTTAAAGAGGAGATGAGCCTTTATTGTTCTATGTGATAAGAAAATTCCTTTGAAAATCAAAGGAAAGTTTTACAAAGCATCTGTGAGACATGTTATACTCTATGGATCTGAATGTTGGCATGTGAATCATAGACATGTGTAGAGAATGACAGTAGCCGAAATAAAAATGCTAAGGTGGATGTGAGGACACATGTAAAGACCGGATTCGGGATGATGCCATTAGAAGGAAAATTGGTGTAGCTTTAATCGATGATAAGATGCGAGAAAATCTCTTAACGGGGTCTGGCCATTTGCAAAGGAGGCCAGCTAATGTACCGGTGAGAAGATGCGAATTTTGGAATGTTGAACCCACTAAAAGAAGGCGAGGAAGGCCCAAGAAGTGTTGGAATGAGACTATACGAAGAGATCTTAATTTTTTGGATCTAAGCCCGAGAATGAATGACCCAAGATAGATCTGAATGGAGGTAAAGAAACCATGTAGGTGACACTACTTAATGTGGGAAAAGGCGTTGTTGTTGTTGTTCAATTAATAGGAGGGAAATCAACCAACATGAAGCTAGTGAAAGAAAACAAAATTTAACATTGTTTGGTCACCTATCGCAGGTATACTAGCGGAAATTACTATGAAAAAGTAAAAGTAAAACTCGTTCCATTTTGTAAATCCATGTCTATGCATACACATGTTCAATCCCTTTATTGATAAGTACAAGTTTATAGTCGTAGATCCTAGGAGAAGTTTGCATGAAATACAACTCTATTCTTATTAGATCGGGAGTCTAATTAGTTTAGGATCTCCGGTCCAAACAATGAACTCGTTTCTTAACAATTATGAGACTATTTTTAAGTATTTTGAATAATGAAGATAAAAATTGGAAGAAAAAAAATAAATCAAAAACCCAAGGGTCTCTTGCTGTGAATATAGGAAGCACGTCGAACTTTACACGCCTTCGACTTTATCAACAAGGGCAGAAACATGATCAAATCGAGCTACATCTGACGAAGAATACAAAAAGAATTTGACCAACTATATGTAATTAACCAATGTTACCTAAAAAAATTATTAGAATCCCATCACACAGCTCAAGTTTTTTAAATATTCTTTTCATAAATTTTAAACTGGACGCTGCAGAAAAATAGTTTAACTAAAATCTTATTCTGACTAAATTTATATATCATTTGTTCTTTTGTGGTTCTGCAATCTCTAATATCATAAATAATAATTAAAGGTGCACTGTCAAGGAAGAAGTCTTTGCTGTTTGGCATAAGCATTCCTTGAGCGAATTAGAATAAATAAAAAATTTGGTTTCTTCCTCAACAGGCATACGATCATATCGCGAGATATAAATCAAGACTAATTCGTATCGTCTTCTCTACTTCAAAGGAAAATGGCTGCAATTATCCAGGGAACATTTCTGGAGATCACAGGTCGACAAATCTTCTATTCTCTCCTCTCTTGTGAAACTAAGATAGCTGGATTTTGTTCTTCCGTTTTGATTGACCACTTATGATCATGGCAAAACATATCTAATTATATCCAATCCTGATTTTTTTACTTGATTCAGTGGTTTGCTGCAACAAATTGAAGGATACCAATTGGGTGACAGCGCAAGATCCGTATGTTATCCTTGAATACGGTAGTACCAAGTATCGCACCAATGTATGCCAAGGTATCAATCGTCTATCGAATCGTATGATGAAGTACCATATGAGTAGATACACTTTGAGTTAGGTTTAAAATTTCTGCATTTTTTTTCATTGATTACGATGGTGTTTACAGATGGAGGAACGAACCCCACATTCGACGAAAAATTTACCATATCGCTTATGGAGGGCGTGCGAGAGATCAACGTCTCGGTATGGAGCAAGAACACTATGAAAGCCGATGTCTTCATTGGAGGTGGAAGGTAAGATACGTACATCCCTGTCTAAACAGCGATTTTAATCATCTTACGAGCAATTCTTGTTGTTTCTTGATTTACAGAATTCAGCTGCACAAGGTGCTGGCGGAGGGGTACGACGACAGCCCGTGGATGCTCGAGAGGAACAGCACCAGGTCGAAAAACTCGGGGAAGGATCCTCTGTTGTTGCATGGGCTGCAGCAGACTCTGCTGCACGCTCGGAGCCGTTCGATCTTGATCGAACGGTTCCCATGAATTCGCATGAACCGCTCGATTAAGATCGAGTGGCTCCCGAACGTGCAGCAGAGTCTGCTGCAGCCCATGCCACAACAGAGGATCCTTCTCGCGAAAAGCTCTACTTCGCCCCATCCTCCGATGCTTAATCTCCCACTCCGAGTTAACCCCAAATCAAGTAATCTATAGTTCCTTTTTATGAGCAGGTTCGCGGGAGAAGTGAAGGTTATAATGCACTATGATCCGGCTAAGGTAACGAGAAACTCCGTGCGAAACTTTCGATGCGCCAACCAAGATCATGAGATTGCTAACTAGAGCTTAAACTATGCATTGCAGTCAGGCTGGAGTCCAAGGAGATCACCACATCACCATCACCGGGAAGAAATAAGTCCATGTCCACCACCACCACCACCTCCATATGAATATGGACCCAACCCCTATTATCCTCCTCCTGTTTACATTCAATATACACCACCTCCGAATTATCCACCACATCATCACCATTCGCCATCACACCATCATCACTTTCATCACCCGTATAATCAAGGTGAGGCCATCAGTTCTATGATTCATCGTATAGTTTCAGTACTGAAATCTAACATATGGTCTTCTAACTACGAACGTGTGGTTCTATGCAGCACCGAGATACTACTAGCTAGGGTTACGTGGTTCGCAGATGAAAAACACTTTACTTGCAAAGGGCCTCCCAAGCTGAAGATGTAACAGTAATATAAATAAGTAGATGATCAGAGGCATTCAGCATCTCCCGAAAGATTCAGAACTTCACGTCCATTTTTCTTTGAGGAACCGCTTGTTCTCGTTATTTATGTTGTTTCTGTGAATTTCTTGCCAGGTCTAGTACTGTTCTTCTTCGTCTTCCCGAGTTTATAACGTTATATATGCTTTGAGTGGAATGCAGACTTTTAAAATTGTCTATTTGAAGTTATATGCACCTCAATGATGATGATTGAAGTTTCTATATATGTTCATTAAGGTATTGCTCTTCTGAAAGCAAATCGGATATTGTTTTATGTGAATGGTTGATCGGATTTTAAATGATGATGGTACGAATAAACGTGAACTACTGATGCATGTTCTTGAAGTTACAGCAGGAACTTATCCGTAGAAATTCGCCAGTACTCGACTTCAGACAGAACTAATTAAACTTCTTTACGATCTAAGAGCTGAACCAGATCGTGATAATCATCACCAGCCGAGCGTGAAACTTTAAAGGCCGTATAATCGCGAATGGGATTTTAAAGGCCGTATAGTCCGTAGAATGGGATTTTTACACCTATAACTCTGAGTAATTTCGCAATAACATTCATAACCCTATATAATCGCGAATTACACAAGGAACCCCGAATAGTCACTCCGTCTCATACCCATAACCCTCCATTAACTTAATACGTTAACTCAACCATAAGAGTGAGTTAATCTAACCAATCTATCATCCAAGGGATCAGATTTGTCCAAATAAAAAAGGGAAAAAAAATTCTTGCGTTCATCGGCTGCGTGTGCTTCCAGAGGAAGAAGGGAAGCTCGACGGTCGACTGGTGCTTTCACGGGGAGAGCATCCACGAGGGGGAGCTCAAGCAGGGGGAGGAGAATCTGGACGCAGGGGTGCGGGGCTCCATCGGCTGCGAGGGGGCGGGGGCTTCGAGCAGGGCGGCGGGAGCGGCTTCGACGGGGGCTTCGGGGAGGGGGGGGGGCTCGAGAGAGTCAGCGCAGGGGTGGTGGGTGCTGTCAGCACAGGAGGGAGGAGGCTGCTCGGGGGGAGCGGTTTCGAGCGGGCGAGGGGGGGGGGGACCTTCTCCCCGGCGGTGAGGAGGGAGGACCTGCTTGGGGAGGGGGAGCTCGAGAGAGTCGGAGGGGGGGGGGGTGCTGTCGGCACAGGAGGGAGGGGGGTGCTCGGGGGGAGCGGGCGAGGGGGGGGGACCTTCTGTGGTGGTGAGGAGGGAGGAGCTGCTCGGGGAGGGGGAGCTCGAGAGAGTCGGCGCGGGGGTGGGAGGGGGCTGCTCGGGGAGGGGGGCTCTGAAGGATATGGTTAGATCCTCAAGCGCATCACGGAAGCGTGAGCGTCGTATCGAATACGACGAGGAGCGACTAGTCGCACTAGTTGCTCGATGCAGCGGAATTTAAAAAAATTTATACGACGAAACCACATGATCCAAGAACACTTCTCAGATCGTTTCATCTAAACCACAAACAAGTAATTAGGATTACCTCTTGAAGCGTGGTTGCGATCAAGTCTCTAAACGAAGAGACCTCCTGTCTCAAGTCCGATCCGACGGAGGAGACGCTTGCAAGCGCGGGGATGAACCGCGTGCTTCTCGCAATCCATGTTGATGATCCAAGCGGCGGATCTCCTGATCTCGACACACGAGATCCAACGTCTTCTTCACGAGC
This sequence comes from Ottelia alismoides, assembly GCA_037367405.1. Taxonomy (NCBI): domain Eukaryota; kingdom Viridiplantae; phylum Streptophyta; class Magnoliopsida; order Alismatales; family Hydrocharitaceae; genus Ottelia; species Ottelia alismoides. The sequence continues at coordinate 66,449 of JAZKJV010006373.1, forward strand.
GAGGCGCACCGAAGGAGACAGAGATCCACGAGCAGAAGAACGGGCAGCATGACGACGATGCCGCGGCGATGGAGAACCTCTCCATGGCATCCATGGTGGACGGCCATGAGAGGGAGAGAGAGAGAGGGCTGACCTCTAGAAAGAAAGAGAGAGAGAGAGAGAGATGTGTTATGTAAAATAGAGAGCATGGTGTGCCTCTCTATTTATAGGGTTTTGGGATCTATGGATCTCAATCCATGTGACATATAAAATCAATGGATGAGATTGATTTATGTCAATCCAATGGCTAAGATTGTTGTTGGTAAAACCAACAAATTTAGATCAAAATATATTTGACAAAATCAAATACAAATTAATTCAAATCAAACCAATAAATAAGGAGAGAAGATACATGGAGATTTCATCTCCATATACCTTCCAAAGTGGACGGCCACGCATTCCTTATAGGAATGATGTGCCGCCCCCCTCTTTCCATGGAGAGAGCAATCTCATGGAAATCCATGAGATTGCATATCTCCTTGAAAATCTCCTCTATTTATTTCCAACAACTTTTGTTGGCTTTTTATTCTTCAAAATATAATTCACAATTATATTTGAGAATATTGCAATCTTGCCATAGAAAAATTGTGAATCAAACTCACAACCCAAAACAACATATAATTTACATTGTCAATTAATTACACAATGTGTATCCAATACACATAATAATTAATCAACACATATAAATTATAATTAACTCTCTCTAATACATTATAAATCACATTTATAATATATTATGAATAATTGGATATCTCTATCCACATTATTCTTATCCATAACAATTAAATCATATTTAATTATATTGGATAACTTATTCTCATGTACTCAAATAATATGAATCACATTCACATTATCTACATCTTTGATAATCAAATCACATTTAATTATCTAAGCTAACTCTCCTTATATTATGAATCAAATTCATATTATTCATGATAATTAAATCACATTTAATTATCCATTTTCTCAATGCTCGGATACATATATCAACAATAGAATTATCCATGAACTCTTTCAATGATAATGCGCTTTCTCCGCGAATACTTGGAGATAAGGACATGGCGATTGTATTGTTCCACGTATAGTGACATGGATATTGAGATTATATCTCAAATCCAGATCTCGGGCCTCCCATAGATGCTTGATTAAATCAAGACCGTAAATCTAATCTTCTCGTTGAATCTGAATCACATTCAGATCAATGTCCAACATTTGGACTAAGATCAGATTACTTCTCTACTGAGAGGAGTCACTAAAATCCAAACCCGTTTCATCACTCCCTAGGAATGGAAGCGTCATGGTTATACAATCGTTTATGATCACATCACCCTCAGGTATTCCTAACACCTGTATATCCTGCATACTGGAAGACTCAGAATAGACCCGAAGTATTAGATCAACTTTATACCGTCTACTTCAGGGTTTTATCAGTAAGTTTCTCATTTGATCATTGGGAGTCGGTATTGATCATATACTTTCCAAAAGCATATGTCATACCTAGGTCTTGATCATATACTTTCCAAAAGTATATATCAAACCTACAAATTCAGTCAGGCTTCCAAAGCGAGACGACCATGCGCATGGAATTTGATTCTTCCCAATATCTCATGAGTGAGCTCATGTCTTCCGGTTCAGTAAGTGAACCTGTATGATCCCTTTGAGAGATCGTATTACTCATATGCCCTTATATGCACACCAGCGCGCCGGTGTATAGACCTTGATTAGGTCATCAACCTATTGGTCTGCCAAATGTACATACTTAGACATATAGTAACACATCTGTCTCCGGTCAGAGGATGTGTGCCTATATGATGACAGCATATGATATAGGACTTTGGTTATCTCGATCTCGTTAAGTCAACTCTTTGACCTAACTAATCTGACACCTACGAATCTCTATTCCTATGTAGAGGACCTGCATCAAGAGGTCGATCAGATATCAGCCTAAATGAGATAGGATTGCCATTTCCTACTCAGGCTGGAGATCATCTCTTAACAATCATTTGACGGTGCTTGATGAGTCCTCAATCTAACTCATTAGATATTCATCCAAGCACCAGCCTCTATGATTCAATAATTGAATCAACAGCTGTATGATCATTAAGATGGCCATGGTACATAACCCTAATTGTACTAAGGGACCTATTATGCAAATTATGTACTCTTTATTTCAGATTAAGGAGTGAATTGTAATAACATTTATTGCATAATGGCTCGCCGTGGGCTCGCATGTCCAACAAGCTCGAGAGAGTCGGCGCGGGGGTGGTGGGGAGGGGGGTGCTGTCAGCACAGGAGGGAGGGGGCTGCTCGGGGGGAGCGGTTTCGAGCGGGTGAGGGGGGGGGGGACCTTCCGCGGCGGTGAGGAGGGAGGAGCTGCTCGGGGAGGGGGGCTCGAGAGAGTCGGCGCGGGGGTGGGAGGGGGCTGCTCAGGGAGGGGGGCTCGAGAGAGTCGGTGCAGGGTGGGAGGGGGCTGAGGAGCTGCTCGACGGCGACAAGCAGGGAGGGAGGAGCTGCTCAGGGGGGAGGAGGGGGTGCTGCTCGGCGGCGGTGAGGAGGGAGGGAGAGGAGCGGCTCGGGGGAGGAGGGAGGAGCTGCTTGGGGGAGGAGGGGGGAGAATGGCATGTTTTGTGAATAATAATAATCTTTAGAGGTAATTTTGTCTTTGTAAATAAAAATCGTCAAATATAGCGTGTATCCCAAACGGATTATAACACAGGGTTATGCCGTGTAAGAGGTAAGCATTACTCGGGGTTCCTCGTGTAATTCGCGATTATGCAGGGTTATGAATGTTATTACGAAATTAATCAAGATTATTGGTGTAAAAATCCTTTTAGGAATCTGGTGCTAAAATATCCTCTCTTTCTTTTCTTTTTGAACCACTCAGAATTGATACAAAGTGAACTTCCTTGGATGTATGAATCCATAGTAAAGCTTTTTTTTAATTAGTTACTATATCTTTTGTTATCATCCACAAAATGACGATATTATATGATTTTTAACGGAGAATATTGACAATTTTCCAGAAAAAAACATTACAATTACCTCATTTTGTAGTAGAGAACGTCAGACCAAAAAAACAAATTTCGCAGATATTTGTATGGACTTATCGCATGGAACACACTTTCATGAGGTTTTTCCTCAGGAACATCGATTATCGATGAGACAATGCAATCTACATTTAATTTTGAACGTTTAATGGAAAATGACATTTTTATCAGACGATTCCGATTGAGGTCGAAATTGGCTTCATTGATAGAGACATGTTGGGTAAAGACCAGACCTAATTACCGACAAATTTTGGCAACGGAGAATTTTAAATACGGAATATATCGTAAGAAATATTTTAATCATAGATCCATTACATATTAGTTGCAACAAATTTTCCGCTAACCTACCATTCGCGACGCATTTTGTATGACAGTTAAACCATCTCAAGTAAAATTTTTTAGTGCCATAATTATAGAATCTAATACCACCCCATCTCAGCTACATGTTTTCGTGAAATATTTTTAAAATTCCATAATTAATTCTATTATGCCTTCCTTTATTTATCAATTAATAGTATTATCTTATAGTGTAATAACGAAAGGGCACTATGGTAAACTTCATAAAATTATAAAAGCACAAGTGTAACAGCCAAAAAGTTGAAGGCACATGTGTTACTGGAAAAACTATGGACAGGTAAAAATCCCAAAAATAAAAACCGTCAGCCCCAAGGTATCCCAGGCAACACAGTACAAAACAGGAAACGCCATTGCATCACGATTATCATAAATGCATCATAAGTGGCACCAACCATTACCAGAAAATCATCATCAAGATCAGCCAGAACAGATGGTGTATTTAGATCTATGTAAAAAATCGACAACCTACATACCCCATACAAATCCCTCTTGAGTAAAGTCTGAAGCAGCATTAGAAAATTCAAACAGGAAGGAGCTAACTAAAGCATATCCTGCAGAACTACCAAGTTAAAGTATTGTTCAAAAGAGAGAACAAGCGGAGATAAGGATCCTCTGATGGCATATCAACTGGCGCACAGGTAATACAACTTACCCAAGCATATTGGCAGGATAATATAACGTGAAACCCCCATTTAAGTCCATCCTGGAAAGTTTCAGAAAAATAATTAGATATAGCAGAGCATGAATCGTCAAGGCACAGCATCTAGTATCATGCCTCATTCCCTGAGGATTCATTGGACAAACTTTTGAAGCTACAAAATGTACAGCTTGAGGAAGATTCAAAAGCTCAGCCAACTTGTGCCACGAGGAGCCAATAGAAAACGAAATAACGTATGGTGTCATCCTAAATCCTAAAGTGATCTAAATTGTGAAAAGGCCACTCACCACTAAAAGTTCAACAGGAGTCAGTATCGGCCATATGCCCTGCCAAAATCATCCTGCCGCTGACGCTGAAACTGTCCATAAGCCTCTTGTGCTCTTGAAGAAGAAAAATCATCACCGGGATATTGATATCTGCTCGACGGTTCCATTGGCATGCTACTCCCTGCATACTGTAGATTACCAGGCGATCGTTCGTAATCAGAGTACCTAGACTGATGATACGAAGTGTAGCGCGTTTGCTGCCGTCTCTGACTGCCAAGCTGAAGAAACTCATCCCATTGTTTTGCGTGCATTCCCCTCATTATGGCCAATTTCTTCATATAATCTTCTCTCAATTCCCGGAGGCACTGGATATGCAAAACAGGTAAACTTAACATGGGGGAGGTGAAAGAGGTGCGCACCCATTGCTACCATCAACTCATGGAGACAGACAAATCTTGCAAAAAGTTACAAAATGCAAAAACTTAATGAAAACAATTAACTGTCACACTGTGAAATAAGTTGTGTCGATCATTATAAACTCAACAAATTTGCACTGTTGAATTGCTATCGCTTCAGATTACCATGTTGAGAAAAACATGTAAACGATCAAGAAATGGCTGAAGGTGGACTGTGGAATGCCCTGATACTCATAATAGTTTACAAGCACATGCGCATGCATGTGTGAAGTGCAACAAAGTTGGAACATACAAGCACCAGTCCAGCATAATTTCAATACAATGCTGATCATAAGATGCAGGAGTTGTGAAATCGCTAAATTCAGTTTCATTGCCTGAAGTACGTGTGCTTGTATATGTTGGGAATGAATGAGAAACTTCGTAAAAGCATAAGAAAATAATATCTAAATCCATCGCAGAAAATTATCAATCTAAATGACCTTAGCCAAACTAATTGATCTGACATGAACGAGAACATGTGATCCTGAGAAGATGATCCAAATTGGCCCCACCAGAAAAATAAAATCGGTGCCTCTTTAACATTTCAGAAATAAAGTTAAACGTTAAATGCACATATAGTCAGTTCAGATGGGCAAATCTACTTCTTAAAAGTATCACAAATCAATAAAGCGACAAAGGAAAGGAACAGCAAAATGCGTATCAAAGGAGAAAATTTTTAAATTTAGAAAACAATGGAAAACAGTGGAAAATATTAGCGCGCATTCATATTTGGAAGACAGAAAAAACTTTAGTCATACAAGATTTAAGTTAGTGAGACTCATCAAAAAGATGAGTTGAATTTAAGTGTGACAAGAAGCAAAATGGAGTCAATACAGTTCATGCCAAACAATAAGTGCTTCACTTATATAACAAGTGAACAAACCATCATAACGCTGCCAAATTGGATATATATATAAAAGTAGGTATGCTAATCGAAGTTAATCATTTGAGCCCAATTAGGATTTTTTCCAAAAATAAAAAATTTGACTAGAGAGAAACGACTTAAAATGAATTTGAGTAAAGGACTCAAAATGTGATCTGAATCCATTCGGATTTGTTTAAAAAGAATTTAACTTTGATTAGATATATATCCTTGTGCATGCGGGACTCCATGTTTGTGTATGTCTAAGCAAGTTTTTTTAGAGCATTCATGGCCTTCAATTTCGATGATCCAGTGTTTACTCTAATTTTGTTTCCCCCTGCTCATTTATATTCGTGCTTTCAATTTCCATGATCTCGTCTGATATATCACCTGATACTGTAATATCTTCGCAAAATAGGCAATATATGAATATTGCTTAGCAAATTCTCCAGTTTCCCCGATATCAATGAAAAGTCCCACATTTTTCAATATCTTTCTTCTAATTTCTGGAGAGGTGTTTCTATTGCTTCATTGGCAAGTCATGCTCTTATAAACAGCTCAAGATCTAAGGTTTATAGGTAACCTCGTTATATCACTAGATTGCGAAGGACTATTTGTGATAATCATATAGCTTAGCATTATAAAGAAACTCTCAGTATAAGCATATCAAGATAAATCCCTTCATAATTCCGACAAAAAATACATGCACCTTATCCGTTTGAAAAGGTTGTCTTCAACCCCACTTTTTAGGAAGATGCGAGCATGATAATCAAACTATAACCGTATAACATGATAGTGTTATTGCTATTAATCATGGACACTCCAAGACAACACATATGTGTAGCATATGTGATACACCCCAAGAACTTATACTCTCTATATATAGCAAACTGAGCATTTACTACCTAGTATCTTCTTCTTTAATAAACTAGTACAGCACTACAGTTTCTCTTCTTAGTAGCGTATTTTATTTTCTATAATATCGATATCTCATTATGTGATATATGGTGTAGAAGTCAAACATCCAAATTACACCTCTACAACAACAACAACAAAGTCTTTTACCACAATTAAGTAGGGTCGGTTACATGGATTCTTCGCCTCAGTTCAGATCTATCTTGGGTGTTTCAAATTTATAGATTGAAGAATATCAGAATCTTACTTAATGGAAAAAAAAACATTTTTGCAAGTTATTTCCATGATTATCGACCGCATCAACAACATATCGGTTAACTTTCCATTTTCAACTTTGGAAAGACGGCACATAAATCGATGTTTGAGGGCATGAAAGCATTATAACATTTCAGACAGTTTCTTTTAAAAACCAAGGTAGTGAGCTATTCTAATACATGATAAAAATGATAGATAGTTCTACATTTCCACTAAAAGTTGTTTTCGGATAGAATTTCTTTTACCATTCAAGGTGTTTTATCTGGTTGTGATAACCAAAATAAATCTTGTCGTTGCTTCGTTTTTTATGTTGAAGAAAGAAGCAAGGGATGCAAAAATCAGCCGCCAAGTTGACCGACTAATCGGGCCCAGTAGCCGACTGACCGACTATTGAGCGATTAATCAATAGTCAGTCGGCCACCTCATCGATTAGACTAGTCGGACCGACTAGTCGGGATAGTCGATCGACTTTTACAACATAGGAAGAATATGCTCCCTATAGTAACCTCGCATAATCATCAGAAACATCTTCAACTATTTGGGATGGTCTCTCCAGTTCTAGGATCGAGCTAAATGAAGGTAAACATGTGCTACCTCCTTATCCTTGAGAAGATATCACCAATCCTGATATATTCTACTTTAGCAGGGTCGCCTCGATGTAAGTCAAGGTAGATCGACTCGAACCAACGAGGGTTGAAGGAGTGTCAGAGAGAGCGTCGAAGTCGAAGCAATGGCCATAGGTGTTGGGGCGTTGGTGTTGGGGAGGCACGGCCTAGATTCGTGAAGGCCGTAGGGTCGAATATAGACGATGACATTAGGGGGGTGCTGGATGTGGGGATGGGTGGAGTGGCAATGTGGAGGGGGATAGGGGGTGGGTGGTGGTGGCGTAGAGACGACAGGGGGATGAAAATGTAAAGAGGAAGGGGCGACGTGGACGGGGAGAGGGCATCGGCGATTGTAGAGAAGATAAGGGGTTGTGTCTAGAACCAAGTAAAAAAGAAATGAGGTGATGACTTGATTTCATTATACTAACCCAAGGCTCATTATATAGGTGGAGGCATAGAGTTAAGGTTACATAGTCACCATACTAGTCAAAAAACTAGTATGCCCCTGGAGTAGATGGAACATTGCGTATTACTCAATAATATCTATGCATGCATCTTGTTAGAAAATAGGAAGCGGAAGCGAAAACATAGAAGAAGATAAAGAAAATATGAACGCGGGATTTTACGTGGAACCCTACTCCGTGAGGAGCGGGATGAAACCACGGGAGAAGCCCTCAACGGGGCATATCTTGCATTGTTTTTTTCTCAATGGATACAGGAGGTCTGGGGCTCCTTATATAGCCTCTCCAGAGCCTCCAAGTCCCACCACTGGACAATGTGGGATTAAACGTATGGATGGGGTAAATGGATCTTCTCCAGGATCCATTTACCCTCTACAACTCATATGACGCATACAACGAATACTCCAACACTCCCCCTCAAGCTGGAGCATGCAATGCTCAGCTTGGACAAACAGAAAGAAACTCAACTCAACGCTAGAGGACACTACGGACAATATCAACCCAACGCGCGCATTGCTGCAGTCGAGGACGTTGCTTCTCATGCCGTGCAGGTGAGGAGGACGAATGGGCTGGAGTGTGAGTTTGTTGAATCTCCTCTTCGAAGAGCATGTGCTCTGTACTGCGCCTGTCAGAGTCACTGCAACTGAAAATGAGTCTCCTCGTCGGAGAAGATCCATTTACTATGGTGTAGAGTACAGGTCATTGCTGCAGTTGAGGACGTTACTTCTCATGCCGTGCAGGTGAGGAGGACGAATGGGCTGGAATGTGAGTTTGCTAAATCTCCTCTTCGAAGAGCATGTGCTATGTACTGCGCCTGTCAGAGTCACTGCAACTGAAAATGAGTCTCCTCGTCGGAGTACTCTGGCCCGCCACAACATCTGGACAACTGCTCCATCTCTGAAAAGGGTCGAACTGAAAAGGGCAGTGGATGTGCAATCCTCGTCGGAGTCCACGGTCGTTGGAGAATGGAGTCTGAAAATAGTCTCCTCGTCGGAGAACTAGGTCTCTCCCATCTGGCTCAGAGAATGGTGCACAGCTCTGGTGTACCTATGATACCACATGAAAACCCTTGCCAACATGGCATAGGGAATGGTCCTCTACTCTAAAGTCCCGATGGCTCACATGAAAACTCTGGCCGAAACAACAAGAATAATGATGGGGACCTCGAACTGATGGCATACATGTGCTCATCTGAAAATGACCGCAAACTCGTGCGTGTCTGAAAATGGGTCTCTCTCTGGAGAACTCAAAAAATGGGCCTCTCATCATAGAGTGCCTCGAACTTGGACTCTGACCAATCTGTCGAGTCTGAATCTGCGCATCACTCTTGTGGACTCGGAATCTGAACGTCGAGTCTGAATCTTGCGCATAAAAAATCTTCATCTGAAAACTATAGAGTCTGAACAATCTGCCTGGTCTGCATCTGACATCTGAATCTGCAACAGGACCTGTACTCTACACCATACTCCTCCTTTCTTCCATACTTGTCGGAAAATGAACATCGACAAAGTTGGGAGAAGACAAGATAGATGGAGAAAACAAAACATGAAACTTGCGGCTTTTCAAAAAAAATAAAATAAGATGTCACATTTTTTAAGCTGTTTCAATCTTTTTTTTTACGGCTTTCGCAAATTTCTTTTTTGAAATCAATATGCGTACGACTTCTCATTTTGTACGCGCCTTTTTTTTGTTTACTGACGGTGGCCCACTTGGGCCCATCCCTTTTCTCACATTTTTTTAACGTCACTGGGCTGCGCTTTCCTCCATTTTTTTAACCGCAACCCCCTTTTTGTCAACATACAGCCCAACATAAAACAACCTTTTTTTAATATAATCGAGCACCTTAGGGTTCCCATTTGGGAAACCCTTCGAATGTCGCCCCCCTCCGTTGCTTGGGGGCACGCGCCGCCACAGAACGAGATTGGGACTCCCGCTGGAGCCACCGCACCAGCCGCTCGATGAAGAAGAGCTGCAAGGCCGCGCGGAGGAGGCCTGAGGAGGATAGCCTGCCTGTAAGGTCGAAGGGCGAGCCACGGGACTGAGGGCTCCGCCACCTGCGTGAGCCTTGCGTGTTTGCGGAAGTGGTTTCTTGCACGCTGTTGGGCTCCACCACCTGGGAGCTTTTCGCCGCCACGCGCCTGGGCGGAGCCTCCTCGCTCCTGAGATTGTCATCGGGCTCCGCCTGGAGGGTTGGAAGGGGAAGGCGGAATCGCCGCCGATTGAAGATCTGGGGGTTCGCGATCTGAACTTCGCGCAAGTGAGTAGGGTTCAGCCTGGAACCCTCAACCACGAGGAGGCGCCGACAGGCTTTGGAGGAGAGGGCGGTGTCGTCGCCTGAAGGGCTTGTACGCAGGTGGCTCGCGCGCAGGGGGTTCGCACGCAGGGGGGGCTTGCTGCGGCGCCGCCGAATGCTAGGAGGTGATGCCTCCGCCGAAGCTTGGAGTATTTCTTCCAACTGGAATGCCGCCCGGTGCTTGGATGGCAGCCTGGACAGGAGCAGGAGCCTGTTGCATTGCCTCTAAAAGACTGATCGTTGCGGCAACCTCTTCTAGACAGCATCCAGGCTTCTTCTCAAAGCTAGGGTTCCCTGGAACCTGGAACCTCTTCTAAATGGATCTTGGAGATGCACGCTTGGAACAAATCTTGAACTGGAATTCCAGATCTCGATCTTGAACAGAAATGATACAGATCTAGGTTGAACATGATAATCTTCAGGAACAGAACTCCGAACATGATAAAAATGAACCGAAACCTCGCATTAAATCGAATCTTGAACAGACTACGATAAACTTTCAAGAACAAATCCACTTGAATCGAACCCGCTCTGATACCATGTTAGAAAATAGGAAGCGGAAGCGAAAACATGGAAGAAGACAAAGAAAATATGAACGCGGGATTTTACGTGGAACCCTACTCCGTGAGGAGCGGGATGAAACCACGGGAGAAGCCCTCAACGGGGCATATCTTGCGTTGTTTTTTCTCAATGGATACAGGAGGTCCGGGGCTCCTTATATAGCCTCTCCAGAGCCTCCAAGTCCCACCACTGGACAATGTGGGACTAAACATATGAATGGGGTAAATGGATCTTCTCCAGGATCCATTTACCCCCTACAACTCATATGGCGCATACAACGAATACTCCAACACATCTCAAAGAGTTGAGACCACTTCTACCATAGTCATGGTATCAACAATATGTCAATATCGCCGAGTCGGCAATATCAATAAGGAGGATATACCTTTTCCCAAGATATCGGCAGCATGACAATGGCATATCATCAATACCGTCAAAATATCAACAATATGAAAAACAGTTAAAATTCCTCTTATTTTTTAATACATTTCACTCATTATCGGCAATAATACTCATGTTTCCCTCATTTCACACCGTGAGCATTTGCGAAGGCCATCAATAGAGCAATATTGAAGCTCCAGCTCAGTCGACGAATGGGACGGCAGTGGTCCTAGGCAAGCTCGTTCTGATCGTCGGACGCAGCACATTGGAATCCTTTTGTCCGAGCTTATAATAGAGTAGGGCCTCCGCTCGTAACCTCTCTTCGTTGGTTCTGTGCTTGCTTTGTATCGAAGTCTCAGCTGGGTCGGTCTTTAACAGATAAGATAGTCTGGGTCTGTTCAAGCGGCTGCAATCTCAGGTTCGGGCAGACTTTGTTGAAAGTCCCGGGTTTTCCGATGAGCACTTGATATTTAAGGCCATGAATATCGTCTACATTTGAGACCAACTATTCTCGAATTGGCTTCCTCCCACATGTGGCTGACCATGAATGTATGCACTATATGATGGACTTCAAAGCCATGTACCAGTGCATCACATGGGAAAACGAAAGACAACAAATGGGGAAATGGACTAACTGGAACTCTTCTGTTTGGTTGCAGGGTTGGGCAGGGTTGGTTGGGCTGGGTTGGGATGGGTGAATAGTAAGCTGTGAGGAGGAAGTACCCTTGTGAATAGTAACCAGGGTTGGGCCAACCCTGCCCAACCCTGCAACCAAACAAGCCCTTAGGTTCTGAAGAGTATTGAATATATATTTACGTGATAAGCATTGTATTTGTGTATTATATGAATTATAAAATTTATTTGTTATTTCAACTTCATTGAGTGTACTTAATAACTAAACTTCTAATTGTATCATATATGCCTTACATAGTGTTGCATATCAGTTGTGTGATGACTATGATGCTGAAAATAATAGAAAAGGGTAATTAGACAAAGATTTCAGCACATAAATGTAATTTTTTAACATATAAGTGTGTTTCTGTTCTATTAGTTAAGCTTCCATGATTTCTGGTGATATCGACGATATGTGGGTGGCATGCCCATTTCCAATGTTAGCAAAGTACCGACGAATACATTTAAGGCCATGGCCATGGCTACTCCATCTCAGAGGGGTAAATAGGGTCATATTTGTGCCCATGTTTGTTGCTATTTTCACTGCAGAACCAATATTATTGTACTTTCAATTGTAATATCCATACATAGGATTGTTGCCGGAACAAATATGTCAAACCTCCTACAACTTAATAGGCAATTTCTGATACTTTTGATGACATTTTATCCACCATCTCAAGAGCAAAGTATTATAACCTTCTTTAGAGGCTTAATCAACACCGTGTAGCCCTGCGGGAAGCTTCTAATTGCAGTGACCTTCATCACAAGTTAATGTAATTGACTTTGTTGATAATTAGGAATACCTCTAGTATATCATGATATTGTCATCTCTTCAAATTGATTTGGAGACTAGGCTGCATCCTGGCACATTTATGGTAGCAAGAGACAACTCTCTTCACTTCAGCATGTTCCCCTCGTTGCACTATTCTCTGTGCAGATGGCAGATAAGTCACCTACTACTAGCCACGGTGACATTCATGTAGCTCCTAACATTCACCTGAAGAATGTTCTTTTAGATTTCAATTTCCTAAGAGTTTATCTTAATTCTGCTAGCCACGGTGACATTCATGTAGCTCCTAACATTCACCCGAAGAATGTTTTTTTAGATTTCAATTTCCTAAGAGTTTATCTTAATTAGCAGAATTGCCATCAAGTTAAATTTATCGAGCAATTTATGATCCAACCTCTCTTGTTTATCAAGATATTTTCACAAACACGATAATTAGTTTGGTCGTAAAGAAGGGAGTGTATACAATGTGTCAAGTGCCTATATCGATGACGTTTCACCAATAGGACATGCCAACAAATCACAGTCACGCCAAAATCGATTAAAATCAATTAATTTCAAAATAACAAAGTTTCTAGTAGTTCCTACATGTATAAATAATATAACTCCACTACATCTTACATTTAGGTTTAAGGGAAGTTGATATGTAAAATCATCTACATTTATTATATCAGAATGTCATTTTATTAACACATTATATAAATTACCGTATATTAAACATACATGCTACTAAATTATCACTCTATTTCATAAGAAATGAATAATAACAAATGTAGAAGGTTACATAATGAAAAGAAAAAGATATAATGCTCATAGAAATTGAAAATAAAAGTAAGAAAAACAAGGAAGAACCAATAACAAGAGCAAAAACGCTCCTTGCAAAGTGGCATCAGCGAAAAACAAGGAAGAACCAATAACAAGAGCAAAAATGCTCTTTGCAAAGTGGCATCAGCTCTTGGCATCTCAAGTCTTAGACATGTCGATGATAGTGGCATGCCCCCTCATATCACCCACACTGGCCGATATAATAAACTATATAAGATAATACATGTGTTACACCTATATCGTCGAAGTGGCAAACATGTCGCTAGATATGTAGTCGCAAGTGTGAATGGAGGCATTCGGCCCATATTGATGCCCAAAAAGCTAGGGAAGCAAAACGTGTTGCTGACATTCTGCACTATCTAAATATATCAGTGTATACCATCTGACATGGTCTCCCTATGGTGTGCATCTACTACCATTAGGGGATCTTCTGCTTATGGAATCCTCGCATCAGTCATCTTCTGCCAAAATGAGTCCAACTACATTCATCATGTGTTTTTCTTTGCGAACCCGGCCAAGTTGGGAAACACCATAGAAGCTAGTTTTCAAGTCAATCTGGGTAAGTATCCAATTTTATATTTAAGTTAGTTCAATTTTTGATATGTAGTACCTAATCACGTTATACATCACTGAGCACATTTTGTATCGTGTAGTTGTTAATGATTTTATATGTATGGCATGAGTTTTCTTGTTGAAATCATAAAGCAAAATAGGCAATGTTATCAAGAATTTTCTGGTTGATATGAGAAATAATTTTTATTTCCATGTGAAGTTTGCATGCACTAATAATGCTCTTGATTTTTGTAATTCTATGTTATGGTCCTTCGCAGAGGATGACATTGCTCATGAGACCTCTTGGCCTTGCACCCCTCAACAGAATGGTGCCACAAAGAGGTAACATTGAATATTTGGATGTTGCCCAAACCTTACTTATCCAACGTAATATCTCATTGTATTTCTAGGAAATTGCTATTCTTGCTGCTACCTATCTTATGAATTGCATGCCTTCCACTATATTCATGGAGCCAGAGAAGAATCCATTTCATGTCAACCCAAAGATTTTCGAGTATTCTACTTCCTTTGCTCATATTGAATACATGGAAGAGAGAAGCTAACACCTTGGGTTGTCACGTGTGTTTTTTAATATTATAAGACCCAAAAGGGATACATGTGTTATAGTCCCCTTAAAAAATGGTGTGTGTGTGTGAATGCTACCATCTTTGACTCTACCCATTATTACTACATGCATCAAGTTTGGTTACTATTGACAGCATTGAGATTGCCTATATGTCTATGCCTCCTCATCTCATTGTGGGTCTGACCCTAAGGACAGGTTTATGCTCGTCGATTCTCGTCGTCTGGTGGTTACTACAACCCATTTGGCAACATCCTCACTTGTTCCCGGTGTATACAATGAAAATAAGAACATTGACGCTTATGTTTGTAATTTATATACAAATGATGGCATATAGGGGTATCGGGATAGTTGGAGATACCTATTGCTCTTAAGAAAGAATGTGAATGTGTGTACATCTCATTTCCAATTATGTGTCTATGGCAATTTTATCTCCCGCTATAGTTATCACTTACCCAGCTATTATCGTACCCACCATGCATCAGCAAACGATCATGGCATGGCACCTGATTAGAATATGGCCATGAAGGAAAAGATGGAGGCTCTTCTTTCTAAGGGCATTTGTACTGGTGGATCCTCCAAATGATGAAGTTATCATTGGCAAGCATGGAAGGCCGTATCGGCGATATATCGCCGATATATCGATTTCGACAGGGTAAGGGTTTCGATATCACCCAGTATCTCCTTTTACAGGGATATCGGCGATATATCGCCATATCGGCTCATATCGGACAAAAATGACTGGTTTCAGTAGAAAAAATCCCGGATATCGATCGATATCGTCGATATTTCGCCGATATCTCTATATATCAATGCTATTATTCATGGAAGATTGATTCAACACCTAGTATTAAAACACATATAACTGGCTACACCTAGTATTAAAACACACAATAGTTTATATATATTTTGTTTTGGGTCAGGGGCGCTGCTCGCGCACCCCTTCAAGGGGGGGCAACCTAGACCCCCCAGGCTCGCTAACCGGGCAGCGAGACCCCCGTACTGGTAGGGTATGGTTCGACAGGATGGTGCATACAATGGTTCTTCAACTTGGTGTATGTTTACAAGTTATTCATGTTGTAAGGCTTGAATGAAATCGATTTCCAATATATATAAGGCAATTCTTCAAAAACAAAATATCTACAAGTCAAGAACCAAACATTAATATCGATATGTTCAAAATGATCGATATATGCGATATAACTTCATAGATTGATCGATATGTGTGATCTAAGAGTATATTTGTAAGCTATTTAGTGATCTAAGAACTTGGATGAACTCCATTTTCAATATATATAGGTCAACAACAAACAGTACCAGCGATATTTCGATATGATCGATATGTGCAATATAAGGATCATAGTCTTCACAAATGATCTATATGTGTCATCTAAGTGTATATTTGTAAGTTATTTAATGTTATAAGAACTTGAATGGAATCCATTTCCAATATCTAAAGGTCAGGAATAAACATTAACAGCGATATGTTCGATACGATGACCGATATGTGCGATATATGGTCTATAAATGACAGATATGTGTGATATAAGTGTGTATTTGTACATTATTTGTTGTTCTAATATCTTGGATGATCTTAATTTCTAAAAAATGCTAAAAAAAATGATTTTTTTGAGCCATTTTCAACATTTCCACCGATATTGTCGGTATATCGTCAATATATCCCGATATATCCATTTCCGGGCAGACCGAAAACGATATCGATATCGATATCGATACAGCCTTCCATGTTGGCAAGAGGTAGATACTCATCACCAAGAATTTATGATACCTAATGAATCAGTTGAGAAATAAAAGGCCGAATTGGTAGCCAAAGGCTCCACTCATAGGTATGGCGTTAATTTTCTTAAGACCTCTCTTGTGTCTAGCCTTCCAATTATGTGCATTCCGATTTCTGATGTAGCTTGATCACCATGATCTCTTCATTAGCTAGATGTGAAGAATGTCTTCTTGAATGGTGATCTTTAAGAAGTGTATATACAACAATCCCGTGGATTTGAGATCAAAGAGTATCATAAGATTTCCCGACTTCATAAAGCTATTTATTGTCTCAAACAAAGCCTGAGATCATCATTCCAAAAATTACATAACTCAGTGTCCAAGATTGTTCTCAAAGGCCCTCTATAGACTACTCTTTCTTTGTCCAAAAGATGGAAAATGGAACCGCCAACATGCTCGTGTATGGCAGAACCTTCTCCCACTTTAAGTAGGGTTGGCGACATGTATTCTTGCTCAAATCCATGTTGAAAGATCTGACTATTTTTTATATTAGTTGTTGGCTACCTTACGCAACCCCCACAAGGGAATATTTGAACCATGGACTTTTAGGTGGTAGGCACACTGCACTAACACAAGACAAGCTTGTCTATATGGATGATAATTCCGACATGTGATATTCCGGGAATTACATCTATAAAGAAGTAGGGCTGTCAGGAAAGCTCGAGCTTGATGAGCTCAACTCGAGCTCGACTCGTTAAGGGCTCATGAGCCGGACTCGAAATCTTAACGAGCCCGAGCTGGGTTTTATGGCTCGTTAGCTTATCGAGTCGAGTCCGAGTTGGGCGTTGTTCAACTCGGAAACTCGACTCGATAACTCGTTTCCCCTCTTAATAAAAGTTGAAAACATATATACGGAAACTTCCACATTGAGTTTGATATAAAATAGAGGCTAACATTTTGCTTGCCCAAAAAGCTACAGAAAAAGAGTAAAAAATCAAAGTTACAAATGGCATTTGCATAATTTAGTGTATAAAATGGAACAATGACTCGTTAAGAGGTTCATGAGCCTGCTCATTTTGAGGCTCGTGAGCCAGCTTAGAAACTCATGACTCGATAAGAGGCTCGTGAGCCAGCTCATTTTGAGGCTCGTGAGCCAGCTCAGAAACTCGTGGCTCGATAAGAGGTTCGTGAGTCAGCTCGAACTCGACGAGTTCGAGTTGGTGATCCAGGGCTCGACCTTTATCGAGCCCGAGTTCGAGCCTCAGGTTTCTAATCGAGTTCGAGTTCGAGTGCGAGTTAAGGCCAACTCGGCTCGTTGAACTCGATAGACACCCCTACAAAGAAGTAACTCTCTGAGCATTTTCTTACAAAGGACTTAAGGGAACTTCACTATTTTCTTGATGTTTTAAGGTAGCTTGGAATCCCTGGGACAATAGTGACGGCATCAGCACCTCGATCTCCAAACCAGCGCAAACATCTCCCTCATATTCGAGCAAGGGGAAGAATCAATATGGCACAACCACTCCTCAAGATAATATCATTTTACAAATATTAATTCATTTAATTGAGTATATCCATGATACACATTCCTTGAGATTATTCCAAAACTTATGTGACATGACTAGGGTTGAAGTGCAGCCTTCAAGAGGAAGTCATTATCAACGTGGTAAATTCAATAAGATTGTAGCATTATGTACAGAGAAAACAAAGGAGTAACCCCATTGATTCGAATTTTTTCTTTATGAACTTCAACCGTTCACACCCAACATTTTGTGGCAAAACCCCTATACAATTCAAACGTATAAGATCATTAATAATTAGGCACAAAAAGGCATGTATAGTGTGAAAAAAACGCAATGTATCTTCAACTAGCCAGCAATTTTTTTTGAAAATCCAAAGACCACTAAAGGAAGGTGGACATCCAAGAGTTATATAGCATATTCATCTAACCAACATTTTGGGAGCATAGCTTTCACTCGACCCATTAATTTCATTATGGCTTTTATGAATAAAACTATTTGACCTCGTTATGCTAACCAAATGTAAGTGTACAAAACCCAAATATAACCTCCAATAGTTAACGTGTAATGCCATCTCCTATCTCCTGGTAGGATCCAACGTAGCAGTCTACTGAAGGTGTAGATATGTGAGACCATGAACAGGAGCACCATCCTAAGATTCTCAGATGCCTTGATGCAAGAAAAGGGAATTTTATTTACACTGTAGGGACAATGGTTAATGTGGGAAAATGGTTTGTTGTCGTTGTTGTAGGGAGAACGGTTAAGAAACCGCAGTAACTACTCAAGAAGCATTTGGATTTACATGAACAGTTTAAAGTGTAAAAAGGTATCTACCCAGGACTCAGTAGCTATCTCAAAAACTTTAGCCTAAATTCTTCAGAACTTGCCACAAGAAATGCACTAATTATCCACTAGCTTTTTGGATCCATGTTTTAATCTAATGAAAAGTACAGATAAGCAAGATAGCTCAAAAAATCAATGTGTGACCATTTTCCTCGAAACCATCCTTAAAATAGCTACTTAACCATCATGAGTAGTGATGATTTACTGTATCAACATTCAAAAAAGAAATACCTCACGATGCTTGTAATTTTCTTCATCTTCTTCTTTATCCCGAAGCCTTCCACATTCCATAGACTCCTTTTTGAATTCTGTCTCAAGTTCCTCCAATGTTTGTGGGCAGGAAGAAAATTCAGCATTGTGCCCTGAATGAAGCTCAGACCCCCTCCTTTCCATGTTCCAGCTATCAAATTTATCAATTACCCCATTTCTATGGGGACCGTCATATGAACTATATACATCTCCTGGAAAGGTGCCGTGCGGCGGAGATCTATGACGCCGTGCTCCATCATTGCTATAAGCTTCATCAAGAAAAAACACATGAATGATTTCACTTTACTACACAATATCGAGTAAAAACTTAACATCTACATCTTTATACTGTCAACCAATAATGCCATATTCTGTAACAACCCACTGATCCCATTGAGCATGCTTTCCATTGATATTATTTTCAATCAACGATCATCTCTCAGATGCAGATCCACAATAAAACTTCAACTTACCTCTTGCTGCGAAATAAAAAAGCAACACAAAAAATTGGTAGTATGCCAACTTGAATAGAATATTAATACAGATACGAAGAATAAGCAATGTTTGATCTTGTGATTACCCGTCCTTTAGGGGCCAAAAAATATGTTACAAGGTCCCTACCTTGTGGAGATCCTCTTAACCTTTTCAAATCTTCATGCATTTCATCTTCAACAACCCTTTCTTGTGAAAACCCTTTATGTGGCAAGTATGGCAGGTTCCTTGGACTAGAATAGGATCTCTGTGAATCAGAACGTCTTAAGTGAGAACCCCCAAAGCGTCCCTCGGGTGATCTAGATCTATTCCTTGGAGAACTAGAATGGCCCTTCCTCTCATCCTTGTTCCCTTCCTGAATTACTTTATGCACAGCATCTACACCTTTAGCTAAGACCAGCCTGTCTTTCCCACTGACTATCAGAAATTTCTCGTCCATTTTTATCTTGCTACCTGTGTCCCTCTCTATCCGGTTGATTACTTTTTCTGAAAAGAGAGATCTTACATGTTTGTCCCTTGCAGCTACTCTCTCAAAAAACTCAGCAGATTTCCTGTTTGCGCCAAGGGTAGAAGGGCATCCCTGCATAAAAGAGAAATGACCATCCCATGGATCAATTCTTTGAAAAGCAGGTCTAGTAGATCTTCCCCCAAAAGGTAGTAATTTTGCCTTATATGGGAACACAAACTAGGAATCGTCAGAACCGTTCTTATTGCACTTCTGGAAAAAGAATTTAATTATTGGTAACCGAAGAGCTTTAAAAGAAGACTTTCAAGATATCATTGGCTAATTCACAATAAAATATCTGATATAAAAAATTTCCATAAAAATACTCTCTAGGAAAGATCAATAATCAAGAGCAGATATCCACCAAAATCTTTTTTGGAGAACTAATAGGACGAACCTCCGTAAGAGGACCATCCAGATATCCAACAATAGATCCACATCTGAAACCTGTCATTTGCGCTGAGTAGGAAAACTATAATTCAGAATCGATTCCAACATGAGAAATGGTTTATATTTGATCTATTAGATCAATTCTTTGAGAAGCAGTCTATTAGATCTTTCTCAAAAGGTAGTAATTTTCCCTTTTATGGGTACATGAACTAGGAATCGTCAAAACCCTTCTTATCGCCCTTATGAAAAAAGCACTTATTAGTTAATACTGGTAACCGAAGAACTTTAAATGCAGAGTTTCAAGATATCATAGGCTAATTCACAACAAAATATCTAATATAAAAAACATTTCCATAAAAAAACTCTAGGAAAGAACAATAATCAAGAGCGGATATTCACCAACCTTTTTTAACTAATAGGACGAACCTCTATAAGAGAACCGCCCAAATATCCAACAATATTTCCACATCTGAAACCTATCATCTGGCATGTGAGTAGGAAAACTATAATTCAGAATCGATTCCAACATGAGAAATGGCATGCATTTGATGAACAACTCAATTGTCCATACGTATGTGTGTCTGCAATATTCAAGAGCACAAGCTTCATACAGTAAAGAAGTATCAAATCAAGCGATGATCACAGATGCCCAATGGATTGGATCCAATAATGATGTTGATAATCAATTTGAAACCGAACTAAAATTGGGTGGGTAAATTAAACATAATGTTCGATTAATTCAAGCATCTTTCTACATAACTTTACTTGTTTTCCATTATCGACATAAAACTTGCAAAAAAAGTGATCATAATTAATATGTTAAATTATATAAAAAAAAAAGAGCATCAAGAATGCGTCAATTCTCAATTACGAGTCTCATTTTTTAAATGTGACAAAAAGAAGTGTGAACTTCTAGCTTTAGGGTTAAAGGATGACATATAAGGGTCACTAAAGATTATAGCTATCTAATTTGAGACAAAAAAATAAGATCAAGTCCAACTTTGTTATATTTGAAAAACGAGGCATGTAATAAGGAATCGAGGTATAGCTTGGGCAATTTTGCCATTTACCTTAATTAATAGGATTTTATCAGTTGTGCCCCTCTGAGATATTGCAATTTCAGTTATGCCCCTCCCTTTTTTGGAGTATCAGTTGTGCCCCCGACTTCTTGGTGTTCTATCACTTGCACCCCTATGTTACTTAAGCCGTCAATAAGTTGAACTTTTTTTTTTGGAAGAAAAGATCGGGTGGCCTCCCAAGAAGGAACCACCTCAAAATAAGACTATATATATAATAAAAAGAAATGAAAAAGAAATTACAAGTTCATGTCCTTACAAAATCCACGTTGTACACAACGCCTTGCAATGTTCAAGCACATTCTCATAGTAAAACAGACACCCCCAAATATGACATCATTCCGCGCACACCAGATGGCCCAGATCACCAAAACGGGAGCGCACAGTCTTCGTGGTCAAAACCACACACATTCCTCATACTACTCCAAAAACCAACGAAATCCAAGGGGACAAGCCACGGAGAACCAAGCTGCACACACACATCCGCAGAAGACGGGAAGGAGAAAAACATGTGATCCAAGTCCTCCGTCGCCACGAAGCACCTATCACACGTCTGATCGTCCACACCTAGAATCCGGCCCCTCCGTTCCTTCGTGAGCGTCCTGAAAGCCTGAACATCCAAAGAAAGACTTTAATCCTAGTCGGTACCTTGCTCCTCCAAATCATGTGAAGAATCTGAAGATCTACCCCCTCATCATCCTCCACCCCCTGCTCCTCCCCGATGAAATGCAAGTAAGCCTTCTTCACGGAAAATCTACCGCCTACCCAAAGAAAGTGATCCATGCCCACCGAAGGTGCTCGATCATGAGCCAAAACAGCATGCACCTCCGTGAACTCCACCCTCTGGTCCGGCAACTCTGTACAAAAAATGGAGACCATACCCCTTCTCCCCAGACCTCTCTAACCGTGATACCCTTGTCCACCCCCGTTGCAACTACCTTGGGTAACGACCTCCCAAGGCCCCCTCGCCAGTCCAATCGTCCAGCAAGAAGCGGGAGCTATCCCCGTTCCGCAGACAAGGCTTCAATCTGCACGCCATTTACGACACAATCATCACCACTCCCTTCCACAAAGATGACGGTATGCGCCCCGTCCCGACCTCCAGCGACCCTAACACCCCATAGATGTTCCTCAACAGTCTACAAAACAAATCCTCAGAGTTTCCCCAAATCCGCACACCTATTTAGCCAAGAACGCCTTATTCATCTCCACCAATCTCCTGATGCCCCAGACCCCCCCCCTCTTTTTTGATGTTGTAATCCTGTCCCAGCTAATCAGGTGGCATCCGCCACGGTCTTGTCTTCCTTCGTCAATAAGTTGAACTTAACTTATTTCAAACCCCTGAAAACCCTTGACGTCAAGGTGACCTCGACACCCCTTGACGTCTATAAGTTGAACTTACCATGATTTTTCAAACCATGGTGAGGTTAAGATGAGCATAACTGTCCAAACATTCCTCCCCACCCTCCTCCAACCCATCCTCTTCCACCGGACGCGGCCTCTGGACTCCTCCTTCATCGATTCCACGAGCTCTTTCGCCTCCTTCTTGATCAAAGCGGGCGCCTTTTCATCGGGGAAATGGAGACCAGCATTGACGGACTTGGAGGGAGGCCAACGATCTGATGTAAGGGAAGTTAGAATAGCCGGAGGAGGAAGGGACTAGGGTAGTGGTGGAGGAGCTGGATGAAGGTAGGAGCGGAGGATGAGGGAGGCCGGTAGGAAGAAGCTAGAGGAAGGGAGGGTACGGAGGAGGGAAGTCAAAGGAGAAAGGGACTGGGGTTAGGGAGAGAGGAGCTGGAGACAGGGTGAGGGCAGAGGATGAGGGAGGAGCTGGAGAAAGGGTGGGGGTGGAGGAGGGAAGCCAGAGGAGGAAGGGATTGGGTTGTGGGCGGAGGAGCTGGAGGAAGGCGAGGGCAGAGGATGAGGGAGGCCGGAGGAGCTGGAGGGGGATATGGGCAGAGGATGAGGGAGGTCGAAGGAGGAAGGAGCTTGAGGGGGGTGGAGGAGGGAAGCTAGAGGAGGAAGGGGATGGGGTTGGGGGCAGAGGAGCTAGAGGGGGGTGGGGGCGGAGGATGATGGAGGAGGATGGAGTTGGAGGGAGGGTGGGGGCAGAGGAAGGGAAGTCAAAGGATGAAGGGGTTGAGGTTAGGGGCGGAGCAGAGATAGGGTGAGGGCGGAAGGGGAAGTCAAAGGAGGAAGGGGTTGAGGTTAGGGGCGGAGGAGTCGAAGATGGGGGTGAGGGCGGAGGATGAGGGGGAGCTGAAGGAAGAGTAGGGGGGAGAAGGAGGAGGGAAGGTCGGAGGAGGAAGGGGCTGGGGTTGGGGGAGGAGGAGCTGGAAACAAGGTGGGGGCAGAGGATGAGGTAGGTCGAAGGAGGAATGAGTGAGGGCGAAGGTGGGAGGCCGAAGGAGGAAGGATGCAGAGGAGGAGGGAGGCCAGAGGGAATGAGGTTGGGGAGGAGCGTGAGGGTGAGGAGGGGAAGACAAACATTTCCTTGCTTACTTTTTTAATTCCTTGAGTCTCTAAAGTTAAAATTCGTTTGCGTTGGGGATGGACGGTAACTAACCGGAGGAACACAAGTGATAGAACAGCAAGAAGTCGGGAGCACAACTGATATTCCAAAAAAGAGAGGGGCACAACTGAAATTGCAATATCTCA
The DNA here is from genome assembly GCA_037367405.1 of Ottelia alismoides. NCBI lineage: Eukaryota > Viridiplantae > Streptophyta > Magnoliopsida > Alismatales > Hydrocharitaceae > Ottelia > Ottelia alismoides. The sequence goes on from JAZKJV010006373.1 coordinate 90,493, forward strand.
GAGAGACACAACTGATAAAAAGCCTAATTTAATAATTGCATATAGAATTAATAGATGATTGTACAGCAATATAATATAGTTCAATAACTAGAACTAATGTTGAGTTGTTATATTGCATCAAAATATATACTAATTTGATATAATTATGTTCCGCGACTGTTGGACAGGATGAACAATTTTGATTTAATTATAGGAGCAATTAAGGTTTAGATGTGTAATGAACCAATTAAACTTTATCAAGGTGTACCCCTAGGTCACATTAACTCATGAACTACAAAAATCAAACACTAGCATGCACTGCTAGCACAATATGTTGCTCGACAACATCATTCTCAGTAGACATCAACAGAAGAAGAAAAATCAAAGAAAACAATTGTTAACATGTCATTTTTTTAGAAACCAAAAAAGATGAAGCTAGCACGCATTATTGAAAATGGGACGTCATAGAGAAACTAGCACCATCCCATGTAAAGAATTTTTTTTCAATTCTAACATAGAACGGTATATAAAGCTCTAGCAATAAATGAAAAGATGTTGATAAGCCTTTCAAATGGAGCATCCACACCAAGGAAAATGGTTGAAAAAATCCTTTGAACATAAATGCTATGGAAGCAATGTAAAAGCAAAAAATGGAAGGTATTTACCGTGTTGTGACGCACATTAACCCCATGCAATAAGGATAATGCAACAGAAATAGTTTCTAACACAAATTTGACTGTTCAAGAACAAACAAAAAGGTACAACACGAACGCGCACCCGCAAGAAATAAAAAAGTATGACACAGGTCCAAAACACATGTATATGCATTTGCATGTCTGTATGTATGTATGTCCACAAACATAGGTACAATCTAAGATGAAGTCCAATATATATGTGTATATGTATGTGTATGTGTATGTGCAAGGTTTAGAAAGTCAATATGCAGCAAAGAGAAGGGATCAGCTAACTATAAAGATATTAGAGGACATGGAATCTCATCCTACCCCTCTCTCCAGTCCCTCCGAACTCTACTGGAATTCGTTTAGTCAGACGATCTGAAGTGAGCAAGCGGATAGGTAGAATAACAATTGGATTATGTGATTTGCATTATTTTAAGTAATAATAATTTCAAATATTAGAGATTCATGTTTCAAAAAATATAACATACATGAAATATAAAGTATAGACCTTTTAGTAAGATGTGATTTCAATCAAAGCATTTCGAATAAGCATCCATTTAGAAACAAGAGCTTATCATAACAAAATATCTAAGAATGTTGTCTCAAACAAAGGTTAATACACAAATAACCAAACTCCTAATCTAAGTCATTAAAATTAACATAAGCAAGTTATTGATCATCTTTGTCAGAATCTGTGATAAATGCTTCCTCTTCCTCCAAATTTGGTAACACACCCACATTCCTTCGATTCCTTTTATGCTCCACCAACTCTTCAGATACGCTTACATCAGCCACCAAGTCCCAAATTAGTCATGAACCTTGGAAAATCTTTTCTCCGCCTTCTTCTGGTCCAATCCACTCGCTTACATGCATCCTATCATTTGAAACGAATGAGTATCTTCCCTTTGAGATTGACACTCCTTCAGTCTTGAGTTAAATTTCATAAAAACTAAGTCATTCAATCTCTTGATTTCAAGTTTGTTCCCCTTTTAGGTATATATCTGCAACGCATAGTCATATGAAATGCCAATTAATTAAAATGAACAAGCATCAATCTCAATCTAATCATACATCACAAATGTTGAGAATATACTGCTATAAAAGAGCTCCAATTCCTCTCAAATCCAGAAGAAGAGAATGCCAGTTTTACTATTTTTATTGCCATTACCTTCATGTATGGTGTCTCACCGCTATAGAGTGACTACCAATTAGTTACAACCTACAAGAAAAATTAAAATGTCAACTCCTTCCAAGCCATGTTATGTACATGTCGAATGTATATTATAAAGGGCATGCTACTGCACAGATCGAAGTCGTCATCATTGGCAAATCTCTGCCTGATAGCTAATGGTTTTCCAATGACATCTCCTTTTGTATAAAGAATCATTTTTGCTTTGTGATGGTATCCTGAATGTCTAATCAAGGTAAATTGTCTCCTAAATTGCAAAAAACCATTTATGACAAAGCTCTCGTCAAAAATGGCATTATTGTCCTTGTAAAGTAATAGATTGAGATAGTGAGCTATAAGATGGAGAGAAATATCCAATCTCCCTCTTGACTTCGAAGCAATGGCATCAATGAAGGGCTTATACGAATGTTGAACGTCTTTAAATAGACTCTATCTCCTTCTTATCTTCATGACCATACACAAAGCTCATCAATGGCCTCTGGTCACAATCAGCAATAAGCAAGAGATGGACGAACATGAAAAAGACTGTCAACATCAAGGAAACTTGGTTCCAAAATGTTGCACTTAGAACAATTGATGCAGTCACTTCACCTTTACTTTTTTGAAATAAAAAAAGGCTCGCATCATATCGATGTTTGCCCGACTTCACATTTTCTTGTCTTGGCACACATGCATTCTCTCCATTCATCAGAAGATACCATCAACTTCCACTTCTATTTCTTATCAGTCACACTTCGTAGTATGAGAAAACATGCGATAAATCTTCTTTTCCCCCATCTGACTATCTCACCCTTTTCAGTGAATTGTTGCATCAAAGTGACATCTTTATATGGCTATAGATGAAAATAGACAGTGTTCTGACCTTTGCTATGCAGCTTTTTGACCTTCGAATCTCGATTCTTTGTCAATTTCTTCAAGCATGAGGTTTATGTAATCCCTACTTAATTGTGGGAAAAGGTTTTGTTGTTGTTGTATGAGGTCTATGCAATGAGTGGCACAAGAAGACCAAAATATGATTGGAATTTTGGTCTTGAGTAGCCTCATGGCTGCTATATTCACAGAAGCATTGTCAGTAACGACTTGCAAAACATGGTTTATTCCAATTTCCTTGATGCAATCATCCACCAAAGAGAATATGCATTCAGTGATATGGGAGCCAACTGGCGCATCAACGGACTTCAGAAAAACATGTGCTCAACCCATAGTTGAACACAAGTTCATTATGTGTCTTCCCCCCTTGTCAGTCCATGCATCTGTCATTATTGAACATCCACTTTCCTTTCATGATTGATTGTGTCCTTTCAAGAACTCTTTTGCTTCTTCAACTTCTCATCCTTTCAACAAAGTTTATGCAATTTCATAATAAGATAAGGGCTTGTATCCACTTATATATTGTCCTCCAATTGCTTCATGCATGCGGATGAAGGGGTTCTTGGGCGGAATATTGAATATAATGTCACAATCATAAAAGAATTTGGAGACATATTTGTCTGCGTGCGCATTTCTCCTTGGCTAATGTTTCTTTAATCATTGTTTGGCACATTGTGACAATTGACACATCATCCTCATATGTCAGTGGTGTAAATGCTTGTATCTCTAATTGCCACAACCTATATCAGTTCTTTCAAACTAACAACTTCTCATTCTTCTTCTTCGTAATTGTCTCAATATAATCTTGGATCTCCTTTGCCTTAAAATCAACCTTGAGATGTGATTTGGAGCTCGCTTTGATGTGCTCAAGATCATAGAAGGAAATATCATGATATCACGACGATATATCGATATCAAATCGAGATCGATATCGGTATCAAAATGGGCGTTATTTCGGCGATCGCTGATATATCGTCAAAATATCGTATCGATACGATAAAACGATATCGATATCGATATTGCCTTCCATGCTCAAAATGGTGTTCATCTAGTTAATGCCACCTTTCAAGACCTTGCCATACAAGCGATAGGTGACAGTATTTAAATGTCTTCTCCATGGGGTAAGCATATTTCCAACGATCTAGGTGGAATAAAAAAGGCATCTCCCACAATCCATGTGGACTAGGAAGCCATGATAACCTAAATAATATTTTTAAAAACAGAAAATTACTTAGAAAAATTGACCTATAACATTGAATAAATCAACACATATGTATGACTATAGTTTATTGTGTCCCCTTCATCCAAAATGTGCACAAGAATTTGAATATAACTTTTTAACTAACAAATCAAGCAGCTTGTAGAATAGATCCTATCTAACTTCATGCGATTATAAGCCTTAGACGATCTAAAATTTGATATAATCTACTTGATGGCTCCTTGCAATATTTGTTTAGAACAAATATTATTGTTTCGAACTTGTAACATGAGGCAAAGCTTATGTCACTTTCTGGAAATTTTTCTTGAGAGGGCCCTAATTCAAAATTTGAAAACAAATAGGAGGAACTTCTTTTGCAAGCACGCCCTCGCATACTATCTAAGTAGCATAGACCTTTGGATGATATCGTGTATCGTAAAACCTCTTCCGAGCGAACCTAACAATGTTCTCTCTACCTCTGCACTCACATAAGTAAAAGTTTAAGATCATGCATACTCACAAATGGGACATATTCATAGTTATTATTGATTAATTTCTTCTAATGTCATCTCTAACAAATACCATATCAAATTTAAGATGGTCAGAGGGACCTATAGCTTCTGGAGCAGGATATGGTGTCCTTAAAGGGACCTTTTGAGGTTTTTACTCCCCCTTACAAAGATTCGAAAAAAACCTCACAAATATTATGATTGCACAAATCAGAATGGCAGTAGGAGAAGATGGCTCCCAGTAGTCGAGGAAGCAAAGAGGAGCTCTAACGACGAGGTGTTCCCTCTAGGAAGCTGCAGCGACTAGGAAAGACCAGAGAAAAGGTGAACAGAGAACTAAGAGAGAACTGCGAAGAGAGAGCCAGTGTTGTAAAAAAAGGCCCACTGGCATGACTAGTAGGTCCGACTAGTCTAGTCGGTAAGGTGAACGACCAAGTATTGACTAATTCTGACTAGGCCCATTAGTCGACCGATTTTTGCTTGGTGGTACCATAATTTTTTATTTTTTTGCTTTTTTAAAAGCAAACTTATTCTAATATGATTAATACTTTATTTAAATTCAATTAATTCTTTTATTTCGTTACGATGTTATAAAAAAGGCAGAAATCTATGCAAATACATAAGAATATATGTATAAAAATGATTTATATATTTAAAATAATCAAAAAAATCAAAGCAGGTTAAAGCCCGACTAAGTCTGATTAGTTGCCCGATTGTCGATTAATCCTTAGTCGGTAACCCGATCGGTTGAGTACCAACCTTGGAGAGAGTTGTGGCGGCAGAGAAATCGCCAACTGACATGATCGAAGATGTGGAGGAGCTAGAAGGTGATACGACGACAATCAGAAGCGATGCAATGACGCTCGGAGGTGCAAGATGGTGCTAGGGTTGTGCTTTTCTTGTTCAAGTGATGGAGCAAAGAGGGTTTGTGTGTACTCACAACTGAGTCTTTTCTTCTAAGTTAGGGTTGGGTTGTTGAATTAGGATGGGGAAGCTTTATTTTTAATACATATGTGGCCAAATATGCAGTATGCTCGGACCACTTAGTCCCTTATTCCCACATATGAAATGAATATATGATATGCGTTCGAAATAGGGTATTGCTTCTGCATGTGTGGCCATTTGGGTTTTTTAAAACATTGTGCATGTATATGCATAGGTCTACGTAATGTACGTCTCTCTGAGTATTATAGTGCTTAGAACTAATGTATGTGTAAATTTATGTATAACTTAGAAGCATTAAAAAAATCATCATGAAGCATTGAGGTGTACAGCTTAAGGATTTTTTCCTTGAAAACTGTCCCCAGGTTATAGCCTCAAAAAGCCTAGGTGAGGCGTGCACCTTGCACAACTGAAGCAGTGTCGAGGTGAAGTGCTCACGAGGCGTAGCTTCAGACCTATATTGGTTTTCATAGGTTTGTTTTTTTTATGCTGCATGTTTCTTCTCTTCAATTGTGGGTTCCTTCCTCCTTCATAAAATGTATTATCGAGTCCTTCAGCCCCCGTCTCTCTGAAGCACATCTTACAAAACTCTATCACCAAACATAGATCACAGGAGAGAGCTACTACGTAGCCGGGTATCCACATTGTATTGGGTGCTTCATCTTTGAAGAGCTGATCTAATAATCATATGTTGCAAATGGAAATATAAAGCAAGATCAAGCAATATCTGCAAATCTCACGTTGGTGTTGATTATGGGAGTGTTTTTTCAACTTAACAATCAAAGCGAAATTGTACACTGTGGATTAAAGGTGGTTGCACAAGTGATCTGTATCAGGGGAGTTTTTGGTTAAACGATCAAAGCTAAATTGTGTGGTATAGACTGCATTGCTGGTCTTTGAAATAATTAAATATCTGCACATTAAAACTACTTTTTTGATGAAAGCATCTTTCCAACATGTTAAACATATAATTTTATGTATTAACTTAGACATGAAGATAGTATTTTCTTCAATTTAATTACATAAACAAAGAGTTGGAGTTGCACAAGGCATTCACATGTCCACATTTTACTACTAAAATCATAGTCCATAGTCAAAATAACATCTGTCTAAAATTGTTGTTACTCTTGTTTATCAGCTATTCTTCAACTTATTCAATCCAAGATTCCCGTGACACGACTGTCAGAATTTCAAAATTCTTTTTGGATTAACCATGAATTAATATCCCAAAAAATCAATAGTCACATTTTCAGCAAACAAATTATAGACGTTCGTTTTATCATCTCAATACTCATCATACAATATGTTGGACGATGTGGACCTTGACACCATATTTCACATGATTTTGTAATTAACCTAAAGTTGTATGATTAGCAATGAAAATAGTAAACCACCTGAAGTTCGACATAGGTTTATACCCTACTTTTTATGAATGTTTTCTCTGGAAGTGAGGTTCATGCCTCGACCACATCGAGGCCTACCTCTCCTTGCAATGATAGAGAACTGCCTTAATACGATTGACGTTTTTTTAAACCATGCTAAGAAGTAATGTGTGCATGTGTAATGCATATATTTTACGTATGAATTTGTGTACATATGTACATAAGTATGTATTCGCTGCTATTTGAAATCTGGACGCTTTCCCAAGGCCTAGGCAAAAGTTAAAATGGATTAAAAAAGGCAAAACCTGGGCAAAAAGACCTATTTTTGCTCCAGGTATTCGCCTTGATCACCTAGCACCTTAAGTTCGGCCCTCACCCGAGTAGCACCTAAGGTAAAACACCTCGCCTTGCCTTGACGCCTAGGCTAGTGCCTTGAGCTCATTTGACTACATTAACCATAATATTAGATAAATGCAGGAGCTACAGAATTCAGTATAGGGGATATTCAAAATGCAAATGAACACCAGCAGGAATGAAATTGAGTGAAAAAGATATCTGGTCATAGGGAATTAAGAGAAATATGAAAAGGCAAGGAAATGAAAAATATTTATTATACGTCGATTCACAATAGCCTACGCAATATGGACAATGTGATTGAAATGGTTGCTAACACAATTTTAGCTACTGACAATGACGTAAAGGAAAAAGCTACTACACAAACTTGTGCACATGCAAGTGCACACACAAAAATGGAAAGGGAAAGCACCCTGTGACAAAACGCTAGACGAAAGCAAATGCTACAGAATTCAATGCAAGGGTGATTAACACCAAAGTCAAAAAAAGACAAAAGTTTGCAAATACCACAGGTGATCATACCTGAGTAAAATGCCCTGATTCGCCACAAATTTTGCAGATCATTTCTTCTTCTTTTCTTTTCTTCCAGTTCCTTTCAGTGGCCTTGGCTTTGGCCTCCCATACCTTAGCCTCCCTACTAGTGAAATCAGTGGGAACGGCATTGGGGTCTCTAGCCTCATCTTCTTCATCCAATTGGTCATTTACTGGCCTTTTGCTGGTATTTGATCTTTCAGGTTCTTTTTTTGCACTTGATCCGGGTGGAGTATAAGCTTTTCCATAAACTTCATTGAAAAGTTCATCATCAATTTCTGGGGCTGGTTTTGAAGCCATTCACAACATACAAGTGTTTATACCTGTGACAACATACAAGGGTTTATAACTGTTCCAATAAAAATAAATCGGAAATCAACTCAGAGGGAACGAGCTGACTTTGCTCAAATCCACTCCATTTATTAAAAAACATTTGTAAAGCAAAACAAATAGGCCCCTGTGCAACTTAAGAGACTGACTGTTTGATTCTTCAAGTATATGATTGTGATAAGAAATAAGTAAATTACGACTTGAATCTTCAACAATATCAAAGGACCTCTCAAGTTTACCAGAGAACAAAGGAAGATGCTGCCCCTCCAAATATATAAAAACGAATTGAAGAAATCCCAAAGATCTAAGATGCAACAGTCTGGACGAATTAATTCCATCTAATGAAAACCAAAGCAATCTTTTCCCATATTGAGCGGTGGAGAAAGCAAATAATACAAGATAAAAGAATTGCATCCTTCCCCAGCAGGCCAATGGAATGGAAGTAGTAATAATAACCAACCCCGATGAAATCGTAAAAAACAAAAATGCCATCGTAAAGTTATATATTTATTTTGTGGCATTACCATAGTTCAGGTGCTAAAACTCTGTGAGAACATCAAATCAATGGACAAAGCAACAGCAAGGCCAATATATTGTTAACCAAATATCTTTCCATCTATAGATCCCCAAAGTATTTCAGATATGTGTCTCCTCACCGGTGCTTTAGGATCCAACATAAAAACAACTACATAAACGATGTTGAGATTGATAACAAAACACCTAAAGGCCCTAACCCAATGTTTCTCGGATACCCTGAACAAACTAAACCAATGTGTCTGGGATACCCTTAACAAACCTCCAATTCAAAACCAATTTGAAAAGAGTAGAGGACAACCCAGTTCTCAACCCCTTCATAGTTCCACTATCTTACTTCCAAAAAAATAGGCCCGCTATCTTTAGATGTGAAACTATTCATAAAGCATTTTTTCCTTATTTCCTGCTATACATAAAAACTCCTAGACCTAGTTTGGATCTGGGATAACAGCCAACCATTTGGGACCATTTTCTCACCCACGTTTTTTTTAAAAAACCAGGATTTTATCACCAGATCCCTCCAAACCAAAAGGTTCCGGAGAAAACTCCTGTTTCTAAGAAACCCCCATCTCCGTAAAACCCTCGAGAGGTTCACCCGCCCCCAACCCCTCCCTCGAATGCTTTGACCCCGTCCCACCAGAAACCCTCTCACCCCTCTCCAGCACATTCTACGGACCAGCCTCGCCTTATTCCACTGCTGTTACTGCAGCCTTGTCGATTTCTATCCACCGCAGTTAGTGCCGCATCATTCCAACCTTATATAACCCGTAAATATTGTTGACTTCCAACTCCTGCAATTATTTTCGACATTCGCCCCCCAACCACCATGTTTACAGCAGTCATCTACCTTCTACCGCAGTTAGTATGTCCATCCATCACCTCCTCCATAGTAATCTCTTACCACTTCTATCTTCAACAACTGTTATTACTCTTCCTTGCAGTTGACTGTGATACAAATTCAGCGATGTTTTAACAGTTTGCTTTCCTCATTTTGTTGCAGGAGATTGGATAATATGTTTCTAACTGATGGTTGCTTTAACTCTTCTTCCATGGTTTCCTCTGTCCTCTGTATATATAGGTCGATTATGGTTGATGTGGATTCCAGTCTACTGCTTTAATCAAAATGTATCTTAATCATATGTAAGGTTTGTTAATGTTTCCCTCTACTCCTTCCAGGCAGATTTGGATACTATGTTTTCCAGTTTAATTTTGTTGATATTATTTGCATGTGATCATTGATGGTGCTTTTGATTGTGGCTTGCTATGGAAACTCGTCAGTCTATCCTGTCCATAATATCTTCCGTTTGATTTGTTTGGTTCAAGTTTGAAGTCCTTTTTGAGATCAAAAGGGGGGAACATGATATGGTGTCTGCTCCAGATATATTAATAAAAGAGGAGAAGGAAGAAGAAGACTTACAAAAGCCAAGACTCAAGAACAGCGTGGATGATTACATTCTCACTATAAAACCGATGCGAGGAAAAGAGAGTTATTTCTAGCTAACCACACTGCACGGACCAAGGCAAGAGGCATCAAGACATCCTCTCTAGTTCGATCATTTGCCTCAAACAGAGAGTTCAAAAACAAGTCCAAGTTCTGAGTCGATACCTAGTCAGTCCCTGTCTCCATCCAAATTGGAGATGTCTTCTCACAGTGAATAAAAAGGTGGTCTAACGTCTCAATATGAGTTTCACATAGAGGGCATTTGTTAGATACCTCCCCGAAAAGTCAACAGCATCGGTCCCTTGTCATGATGTGCTTCCTTCGGAACTGCCACATAAAGAAACCAGTCCTAATCGACAGCTTTAACCTCCAGATAAAACTGCAGTCACGAATCAAAAAATCCAATCCTCATCAACAGAGGTCTAGCAATAGCATTGCATGCTCTTTTGACTGAGACTGAGTTAGTCATCCATTCTTTCAAAAAAATGAATTAGTCATCCACACCCAGTGGTCCCGTCCTACCATTGCCCGTTGGCCTATCAATCTGTTTGATGGAGTCTAAAAGCAAAAGGAAATCCTCGAGGCATTCAGAGAAGTCAGTTAAGACATGGGCATCCAGTTCCCGTCGAGCCAGTAGTCCCCTACCTTAGCATAACGATAAGTCGCCAGAGTACACAAACGAGGGAATATGGAGGAGAGAGTTCCCTCGCATGTCGAGTCGTCAGTACAGAAAGCAAAATTAGTACCATCACCAAGTGTCAGGCGAAAAAGCTCTTCAAAGCGAGTAGCACCGATTTGATGCCTTTCCAGAAGGCGGAAAGTTGAGAGTTCCGTTGTTGGGGAAGCGAGCAGTGTGCTCCAATGTTATGGATGAGGCAAATGAGTCTACAGCAAAGGTCTTCACTTCGTCCCCAAATCATGTGACCCATTTAAGAGTAGAGCCTCATTCATCGACTCCAATCGCATAACCCCAAGACCTCCAGACTCCAAAGATAAAGTAACAGTATCCCAGACCACCAGGTGCATGCCAAAGCCATCATAACCCATCTTGCCCCCAAAGAAATTGTCTGATGAGCATCTCCAAACACCACCTTATACCAACCGGCAGCAGACGGGACAAAATGAAATAAATAGGAATGGCAGAAAAAACAGTCTTCACCGGTACCAAACGTCCATCTCACGATAAGACAGACGCTTTCCAACCAGAGAACTTTTTCTTCTCCAATTTCTCGATGATAGGGAGCCAGCCCGTCATCTTGAGATTCCCTGCTGTGAGATGAAGGCCCAGGTAGCAGATCGGCAAAGTTTGAAGTCATGATGTTATTTGGATGTTTAGAATGCTTTCATTCAGATTTTTCCTTCTGATTTATGGTTGTTCTATTGTCATTGCATTTTATATATCATCCACGATCTCTCGCTGGATTTTATATTATGAATATTCTGTTCTTGATATATTCCTGTACTTAATCTGATTTGGGTTAAAAGGCGGTGACAGACATTGGTTTCAATTTCCTGTTTTAGTATTTGTTCAAATTTTGGAATGTATGGTTATGCATCAGCAGTATTTTTACCGCTGTAAATTTTTGCAACAGCGTCTACTTTCTAATACTTCTTTTCATATAATGCTGTGACTCAATTTTGACAATCTGATTTGAATTTGGAGGGCTTATAAAATATGTGGCATCTGTGTGTATATGTTTAGCTTATGATAACTCCGATATGGTTATAATTACGGGGGAGTGATGCAAACATGAATAAATCAGGATTTTCTGTCGGTTGGTTAATTATTGAATATGTTGATAATTTTTATTTTGGTTAGATAAAGTGAAATCAAATTATGATTATTTGGTTAATTAAGCTAGAGTGGTTTTAAGAATAGGACTTTATTTATTATTTTATATTCCTTATTTATATATGAACCAGCACCTCTATCTCCAGGATGACACAAGAGAGGGTTGCACCAAGAGTGGTCAAGCCAATCGCTCTCTTAAATCTGTGAACCATCAGCCCAGGATGCAGGCGGTGATATTGTTTCTAGCCATCTGACCTCACATAGGGAAGGTCCCATGGTGGTGTCACCACTTCTTGACCCTCGAAAGGTTGCCCTACTACCCCAAACAATGCCTATGTGCAGAGTGACCTGAGGCACAAGCGATCATGAGTATCTATGTCTTTAACTGGCCCTCGATTCTCGTCATCACCCAGTGTTACACAAGTCGGTATTTGGTTGGAGGGGTTACTGAATAAAAAATAATCGATATCAAGCGGAATCAGTTGAATTTGTATTTTTTTATTAAATATAATACATCACCATCCTTGAATCATCACATTTGTACAATCAAAGGAGTCCAAATGTGATAGTCTGGAGATGGAAAGATTCCGAAGATATATCACAGGAGATGAATGTCCGTGTTGAAGCAACATAAAGTCACAACATATCTCGTTCACAGCATCAGACTTCTGTACGGCGTAAGGCACATCAGGCAAACGACGGTGCGCTGCACGCGACGTATCAAAACAGATGTGCAGATTCACATCCTTGATAACAACCACAGATTCACAACCTTGACACTTTTGATAGCAGCATCAACTAGCATAGGGATTGTTCTAGATAGCATGCAACAAGGTTGCAGAAGTCGGTAGTCAGTACTCGGTCGGCTGGATCATTGACTAAGGATTAATCAGCAATCGGGAGAATTATCGGATTTAGTCGGGCATATAATCAGTTTTGAATTTTTTTTATTAAATTTAAATATATAAATCAATTTGTAATGCATACACTCTCATATATATATATATATATGTATATGCACAGATTAAGCAATTTTCATATTTGTAAGAACAATTTTAAACAAATGTATGTTCTCTTAGTTTATATCCTAACATTTGCAACTTAACCAAAGATGAAGGTAGGCAAGAGTGTATTGATAGAAAGAAGCAAATCATTTTGGAAAATTAAAAGTATGCAGATGGAAGCTTCAGTAGCAGCCCTCCTGGGGCTCTTCCCTTTCACAGCAGCTATTAAGCAATAGCGGCCCCAGATGTACTGTTCAGCAAGGCAGTGGGCAGTAGCAACACTATTCTTGCTAATGTCCTCCCACATTGATACATAACATTGATACATAACAATGATACACAATAGGTAAAACAACAATAAATGATAAAAGATGAAGTATACATTGATACATAACAGCAACTCTCAACCAATGGAGAGCAATAAAATGGAAATGAAAAAACTGGAGTGCAAAAATAAAAACCCTAACAGGTACCTCGGTCCTTGTTCTTGGTGGAAGGATGGGGAGTTGGGAAGGCGAGGAGAGCACGAGGGAAGATTGACGCATGGAGGACTCAACGCAATGTCACCGGCGATGCAAAGGAGGTGGCAGTGATGACCTACGATGGCGATGGAAGGGGTTTCCAATAGGCAGAGTGCTCAAGCGTGATGGTTTTAGGAATAAGGGTTATTGAAGAACATTAACACTTGAACCCCCAAATCGGTCTAGAAATCAGGCATTCAGGCTCAGGTCCATTTTTCCGGATCCAAAATCCCTGTGTAAAAAGCGGCCGCTTACTCAGCCAATTAAATCGACTAGTCGCCGACTAATACAGTCAAGCCGACTAATGACCGATTTGGTCTTGTCGAATCAGTACCCTACCTGACCAGATTAATCGGACCGACTAATCGACTTGATTGATTTTTACAACAACGACAGGCAATGATGACTCTAGGGATGAAAACGGTCGGATACATATACGAATATATGTGTTACCATATTGATGCAAACGGAGATTTGCAACGCTAGAGAAATATTTTTTTTGGTGGAAGAAATATAGAGAAGGGAGGAAGAAGGAGAAGAAGCACGCCGGTTGCGCGAGATTCAAGGAAGAAGAAACGTGTAGATCGCCGAGAGAGAGGGAGAGGCAAAGAGAGATAAACTCAATTTTTTCATATAATCGGACTTCCCTTTACAATAGGCTACCAACCTCTTTATATAGTAGAGGTGGAATTACAAAAATAGAAAGTGAATCAAAAATAAAATCCGACTCGATCTTAATTAACATTAATTGACTCTAATTGACTCTTAACTGATTTTATCTACCAAAAAAGTTGAGATTACAATCTCAATTTATTTAGATAAAATAAGCAAGCTAATTAAAATAACTAATTAGGAATGGAAATCCCTAATTTGAGAAATCTCCAAATCAGCCTTTTCTTCAATTCGGGTTGCCCTATTAATTTGGAAATAATTGCATCAATTCTCCTCTGCTTGAAAAATTCGCCTCCTGACGAATTGCTCGATCTTCGTTCCATCGGTGGAGAATTGGATGTTGAAATTGTAGCTTCAAATTCCCCCAATCATATCCTTTTCAACGTTACGTTTGTAATTTTTCAATTGGAGGCTTGGAATGAAATTTCGCGAAATTTCGGCGAAATTTCACCAAAATTTCGGTTTCGAGAGGTCATGGGTATCGAAACTCCTATATATATCGATTTCTCGGATTTCGACCGGAATTTCGGTGATATTTCGATATTTCGATCCATTTCGACCCATTTCGATTGAAATTCATGGATCTCAGTACAAAATTTCCTGGATTTCGATCGAAATTTCGGTGATATTTCGACATATCGACCCATTTCGGTTGAAATTCATGGATACATGGTATGTTGAGACAAGATGGTACATACATCGATTATTCAACTTGGGGAGCTTCTTCCCCTTTGGGTTTAAGCAATGGAGATGAAAAAACTCTATATCTTCTATATATTTGATATAGCTTGTTCCTTTCATTTGTTTGTCATTTATCTTAGTAAATAGATGCATCTTTATTATAAGTATGTAATTAATTCTGTAATTCATTCGAACTTTGTCTGTGATGGTTATTATGAACAAAACATTGTTTAATTAATCATTATCTACATTTTTAAATAAAAAATCTTTTCTATTTTTATGAACAAAAGATGTCTTCTAAGTATTGTTAACTTAGTTATTTTGATTTCCATTTCTAGTATCTATCAGACTGCTCAACAATATATCTGATATGACCGATATGGTGTGATATAAGGTGCATGTATGAGAGATGTGTGTGATATAAGTGTGTATTTGTAAGATGTTGTTTTAAGATCTTGGATTGGATGATATTAATTTCCAGTACATATCAGTCAAGAATCAATATTAACATCGATTTGACCGATATGACCGATATGACCGATATGACCGATATGTGCGATCTAAGGGGCATATATAAGCAATATGTGTGATATAAGTGTGTATTTGTAAGCTATTTATTGTTATAATAATTCAGAAGATCTTAATTTCCAAAAAATCATCGAAAAATGACTTTTTTGAGTCATTTTCGACACTTCCACCGAAACGGTCGAAATTTCCCGAAATTTCACCGAAATTTCGGTTTTGGAGGGGACCGAAACGAAATCGAAATCGAGATTTCGAACCCTGATTGGAGGGCGTCTCTGCAATTTTCGTACCCCTTCACTTAAAAGGATTCCATAGCATAACGTATCCATCAATTGCCCCTTTTGATAAAAACTTTTGTAAGGGGGCCTTCCCTACAATTTTTCCAAATTAAATCCCCATCCCAAATTTCATGGGATCCGATTTCTCTTGCAAAGAAATCCCACGCTAGGGTTCCATGTTCCCAAAATAAGAGGAGGCGGTGGGTGCTTGGGTTGGATAGCCACGAGCGAGCACAGGGGCCTAACCCTTCCACGGGGTGAGCGCATGGGGCTAGGAGCAGTCTTGCGCACCTCATGGTGCTGGGGATAGGGCTTCGACGGCATTGAGGAACAAGGCGCGACGACCCCAGCAGGCGCGGGCGACGACGACGGTGCATCGGTGGTGCGCGGGCGGTGCGCGGGCGGTGCGCGGGTCGTGGCCTCCACGGTGTTTGTGCAGTTGGCGGGGTTGCACGGTTGGTGGGGTTGCATGGTTGGCGGGGTTGCTGCTACCAGGGGTTGCTGTGTTGGGGCTGTCCGGGCTCTATTTTGCGCCAACGGTGAAGATATTGATGCGGTTGACGCAACAGCCATAGATTCCAAGGTTATGGTTGAAGCAGGAGCCTCTAGAACGACTATTTTAGAAGGGACCAGATCCAGATGTTCGGATTTATCATCATAGACAGCCTCCTTTTCTTCCTGGACAGCAGCCTTGGTTGAGGAGAAATCAAGCATTTCGAACTCTTCATCCGTGGGATCTTCATCGAATATTGGCCCTGTATCTTCATGGCTTTGTTGTATAATAGTTGTGGAAATAAAATCCTCTTCCGAACTGAAAATACCTTCGTTTTCTGGGCTGAAATCAGATTGAACAGCAAGTGCCTCGTTCTGAGTTTTGTCGTTGACGGACGAATCTTCATTGATTAGTGTGTCCAACCATGCTTGGACTTTGAAACTTGATATCATAGGAGGCGATGCTTGAACTCCCTCTCTCTCGGCGATCTACGAGCTTCTTCTTCCTTGACGATCCGTCCAGATGTTCGCGCCGACATTCAACGAAAGATTATCATTCGTCGGAACGTAAACGACGAGCCAACGAAAGATCCATCTATATTCGTATTCCAATTGATGCAGAATGGAATTTTACGCGACGATGAAAATAAATTTTGAACGGTGGAATTTTCGGTGGAGAAGAAATTGGAGGGGTTGAGAAGAGAAAGTGCGCCGGTTGCGCGAGATTCAAGGAAGAAGAAGCGCGAAGATCACGTCGAGGGAAAAAGAGACGAGAGAGGGAGATAGAGATAAAATCTCAAGTTTTCATATAATCTGATCCCTTTAAAACAATAGACTATCACCCCTTTATATAGGAGGGATGAGATTTACAAAAATAGGAATCAACATTTAAATCAAACTTATCATAATTTTGACTCTAACCAACTTACTAATTGATTTGAAATAAATTCAAATCTCTAATTGACTCTAACTAACTAAATTTGAAATTCAAATTGAAACTAACTAATTTGAGATCACAGACGATCTCTTTTATTTAAGTAAAATTACGACGACTCAAATAAACGTAAATAAAATTAGCCTCTAAATAACGGATAACAAATTAGCCTCAAGATTCCATTCTTCTCCTTATCTTTTTTAAAATCCAGATGTGAATACGAATACGAATATCACAAGAATGTGTAAAATGTAAAATCATATCCTCAAAATACGAATACGAATGCAAAAAGAATATTGATAATTCAAATACGGATATCAAACGAATATGAATTAACATACAAACATTATACATGTCCAAATTTACTTAAAAGCAATAAGCATTTTTAGTTCGTAACAATTTCATATATATATAAAGTATATTAAATATTGTAATAATTAATGCATGCATAAAAATAACGAAATAATAAAAAATGTAAAGATGTAACTAAAAAATAAAAGAAAGCTTACCAAACGTACTTCTTTGTGTACCATGTAAGTATAGGTATCATCCAAAATTTGAACATTCGTATTCATACCCGTATTTGTATTTATATCCATGTTCGCATCCGTCAAAAAACAAATATTCTTATTCGTATCCTCAAAATTTTGAACATTTGTATTCACATTCGTATTCGTCAAAATTGAGGATGTTATATTTGTATTCGTATTCAACAAAATGTTGAACATGTGTGTTCCTATTCGCATTTGTATTCGTCAGATACGAGAAAATGGCATCCATATCCTCTATTTGACGAATACTGATAAAAATGGATATGAATATATTTGTATTTGTTTTCATCCCTAATATGACAGTAGAACACAACACAACAACTAGCACGAACTGTGACTTTAGGGGCCCATGCGGCTCCTTTGTTTGGAGATGCTCTA
Organism: Ottelia alismoides; assembly: GCA_037367405.1. NCBI lineage: Eukaryota > Viridiplantae > Streptophyta > Magnoliopsida > Alismatales > Hydrocharitaceae > Ottelia > Ottelia alismoides. The sequence goes on from JAZKJV010006373.1 coordinate 108,260, forward strand.
AAGATTAAAGAGCTGAGTTTTGTGGAAGGAGACATGTTGTATAAATATTTGAAGAAGTAAATCAGCTACAAGGATCTTTTATCAAGAGCTTAATAGCCAAATTTCAAGTGTCAAGAGCAGATCTGATGGGATTCAATTATTTCCTAAAAATGGATTGAAAACCTTGGGTGGTTTTTATCCGGATGTATTGAACTCAAGACATGTCTTGATCAGATTTGAAGAGGATAAAACTTCCATAAACTTTCAGAATTTTTATGCTTAGATTTTTAAATATAAAAAATGAATGGGCCACTATCATTCGATGATCATCATGATTTAGATCCAATTTAATAACAACAAATTTCCAGTTTGATTGGGCTTCCTGGGTCTTAATATCCATCTCCATGAGGTTGGTGCCCTTAAATTAATAGCACACACAATTGGAAGATACATTTGCGTTGATAGAGATGTCATGAATTTCTCTAGGCTAGGTTAATTGAGGGTCCACGTGTAGATTTGATTTTCTTCAGCAAAGAAGACCATGTGTGGTAATCAGGCATGGATCCAGTGTTTAAAATGACAACTCATCTACAAAAGGCTCCATAAAATTTGCTCAGGATGTTGCGTTATTGGCCATGTTTTGGAATATTGTAAACATGGTAGAAAGAACAAAGTGGATGAAGGGGAAGAAAACCAAAGAAAAAAATGGGGCTAAGGTGAAGGAAGGTGAAGATATGTTGCAGAAAGCCAAAAATGGGAGAAAAGAGCAATAACAAAGGGCCCCATCCTTTACAAGAGAACAGCAGCAGCAGTTGGGCTTAGAACCTCGACAGTAAAAGCCTCCTACTGTAGAGGAGCTTGTATTGGAAGAGCTCTCGGTTCCTTTTCGAAATGGAAAAAGGGTTTCTTAGTTTTGAAGAGATGAGGTTCAAGTTTCTAAGTAAGACACGAAAGATACAACTGAATAACATATTTTTGAAGATGTGAAAAAGGAAGGCTCTAATTGATGAAGAATGGTATGTGGTCTCGAGGAGACCAAGACAAAAATTGAGTGGTACTCATTTGAAGCAACCGAATTTTTTGGGTAATATGCATCTAACCCAACAGCATTTGCCTCAATGTTTGGTGGATAATAATGAGCAGCAACTGGGTTCGGTTGCTGTCTGTGTGCAGCATCAAGACCAGCCTCCAAAGGCCTCTAGCTTTGTTGAGGCGAAGTGGAGTTTTTTCTTTGAAGGTGCAAAGACAACAAGGTAGAGCTTTATCTCCACAGACTCAGCATACACTAGTTCCTGAACTGTTGTGCAGGTGCCCTCAGTGTGTATCCTACAGAGGTAGCATCAGCCATATGTGGATGCTTCACAAAAGCTGCAGCAAGTAACTGTGGGGCATTCTTGTTCCACGACCACTTTGTTACAGCAGCAGACTTTGGTGGATCCTCTGGTAGATTCACAACCAAAACAACAGCAACAAAACCTTACAGTAGCAACATCATGTTGCAGACTTGCAGTTTCATTGTTACAGCAGCAGCAAACAAAGGAACATGTTGATTCTATGAAGCAGCAGCAATAGAAGTATCAAGTATCCGATGGTTGTTTCTTGGAACAGCAACAGCGAGGAATGGGGTCTATCAAAGAAGAGACTCAGAAGCCGAAAAAGAAAGGAGCCTCATGGTATATTTTGAATGTTGATGTTGTAGTTGATGCAACAATCAACAAAGTGGCAAATGAAATAAGGATTTTATCTAATGTGTCATTGTGCCCCTGACTTACACAACGATTACTTGTGCCCCTCAAGTTAGTTGACGTCGACCACCATCCCAAACGGACATTAAGTTTGAAGACACAAGGGTAATTACATTAAAAAACGAGGGTAGAAATGTCCTCTTCTTTTCTTATTCTTCCTTCCACTCTTCCTCCCTCCTCCCTCTCCAGCCCCTCCTCCTCCTCCACCCCGCCTCCTCCGCCCTCTCCCCTCCAATCCCTTCTCCGCCGCACATCCCCTTGTAGCCCCTCCACCTCCTCCTCCGTCGCCCCTCCCCCTCCAGCCCCTTCTCCTATGCACCTCCCCTTCCAGCCCCTCCTCCTCTGTCCCTCCCCCTCCCAGCCCCTCCGACCACATCCTCCTCCGCTCCCTCCCCCTCCAGACCCTCCTCCTCCTCTGATCGAATGGTGGCAACTCTTCTCCCATCATCAATGTTCCTCCCTACTGAGGTCGAAGTTAGACAGATCTTCGGGAAAGAAATCCAACTCCAGTGAACTCTTTTGTAGCTCTAAAAGTCGAGGGACCCTCGATTAGTCCCTGGAATTTTGTCTGGGCCACTGCAGTCCGAAGACGATCTCGCGTTGCTTTGAGAACAACTTGAATATCTGATTAAAGAAGCTACATAAGCTCCAGCGTACCCTTAGTTCTATGAGACACCTACAAAGAAAAAAGAACTCAAACCCACTGGGTTTTCGTCCAACGTAAATCAACATGCTCGAAGGATCGTGGGTGAAAAACCCCAAGCAAATGAGGATGATAGGGCTTCTTCTCCGATGATGGGTCGATGGAGTTGATCCAGGATGGACGAGAGAACAGGAAGCAAAGCGATGGAGAAGATGAGGTGATATCTCGATGGAGATCGTGGATTATGGGGTTGAGCGATGGAGGAGGTCAGGATGGAGGGGTTCGAGGAGGAAGAAAGGGGGCTATGGGAGAAGGAAGAAAGGAGATTTGACCATTATATCCCTTTTAACCACACCGTGGTTCGAACAAATCATGGTTCAGTTCAACCTTTTGACAGCTAGCCTCACGAAAGGGCACGGGCTGGTTATTATTGTATATAGAAGCAAGTAGGCAATGACTTTGACACTCCTTATGTTCTCTGTGACAAATCAAAATGAGGATGTGGATTGGCTTCGTGTGCTTGTTTGCAAAACAAGCTAGTGGAGCAGTGGATATATCATGTACCAATGCCTTTGACTTTGATGATTTATGGAGGTGCTTCATGATCATGGTTTTAAAAAACTAACCTCGAGGTGTACGCCTTGAGGTGAGACAGTCATATTTAGCCTCGAATCGTACACCCCAGGCTTCACTGTCGAGGCGCTCGCCTCAGTTGAGCAAGGTGGTCTGAGGCATGAGGCATTTTCGAGTCACCCTATGAGGTGTTTTCCTCAAATCTGAATCTGATCGAGGTATTGCAGAACAAAATCTTCTCTATGTAGGCTGGGATGTCTTGCAATTGTATTGTGGTTTTGGATCTTAAACTCAAATCAATTATGTGACAAATGAAACCCTCAATAGTAAAACTTTAAGACATTAACAAAAATAATTACATCAAGTGCTAAATTTCCCAGCAATTTCATGTTTCCTACTCTTCCTCAACAGATCAATAAAAGTACAATTGCGTAATTTTTTGTTTAGGAACATGTGTTAATTGAAAGATTTTTCGGCATTTAGACCAACGAGCGGTTCCCTTTTGTACTATTATTCAGATCTGCTTCACTGTTTATCAGAAGATATAAACTTATTAAGGATTAAATTGTAGCCCGATTTCAAGTTGGATCGTGTAGTAGCCTGATTTCAAGTTGGATTGTGTTGCGCATAGCGAAAGTAGAGCGCAAATAGCACAAGATGTAAGATGTTAAATGCTTATACATGCATTGACGACTTTACATATATGATTATAAATTAAGTATTGGAGTTATTGAATGAATTCCATTCCTTTTTTGACATGAAATAAAATAAAAAAATTAGAAATTATTAAGTGTTGTAATCATGTTTTAGTTTCGCATTAGCAGTAATATACACTCCTCTATGGTGAAGCCTTCTCCCACTATAAGTAAGGTCGGCTGCATGGATTCTTGTTCAAATCCATGTTGAATGATTCGACTATTTTTTACGTTGGTTGTCGACTACCTAACGCAACCCCCACAAAGGGGGATTTGAACCTTGGTCTTTTGGGTGGTAGACACACTGCACTACCACTAGACCATTTAAGTGGGTACAATATATGCTTCTCTATGCCATTGAACAATTACATAAAATATCCTTTTCATTGATGTAATATATCTTAAAATATAAGGTTTCTTAAAGTTAATACAATATTTTTTTGTTAAATTACATATTTTTTGGAAGAATACCGAGGTTTACGTCTCAACCGCCTCGAGGCTACGCCTCGCCTCGATTCTAGGGAAATCGCCTCGTTCCGTCTTCGATTTTTTCAAACATTGTTCATGATAAGGGTTGACAGGGGAAATCTAACCTACAGATGTCAAGAATAAATCTTGTAATTGGCAACTTTGTAAACCGTGTGGATATGATGACTGTTGATATTTTCCAACAAGACAGGTTTTGCATTAATAATTTTGTTCATAGACCTAAAGGTCTGTACTTGTCATGGGCGTGCTTGTGTAATTGTTATTCTGTCCAATAGGATGAGAACAAGCTATCCCTTTCGCAAATGGGCATGGTTTTGAACAAACAAACTGACATTAGCACCGGTCACAAAAGGACCAAGTGATATGTAACAATACTATCACGTAGCTTGTTTATTCCAATGGCCATTAACTATAATTAGAACCACGGGCTAAAACAAGTGAAGCAGCCTTGTGGAAATTAATGACCTCTGGCATATATTTCTATACATGCACCTAAAGTCATGGTGAATAGCAAGTTATCATTGAACTGCAATTTAGCATATTTTGTTTAACTTGAATGTCAACTATAGAGATCAGTCAAATTAGTGTCGATTGACGCATATATGTCTGTAAATGAGCAACAGAAAAAACCCCCCAAGAGAAAACCAAAATTTACTAAACTGGGTGGTAAAAAAATTACGTGCAAGGTGAAAATATGATGCAAAATGGAATTCGGCGCGGTGCGGGAAATAGATTTGACGGTGGATTTTCGATGAAGAAGAAAATAGAGGGGTTGAGAAGAAGAAACTGGAAGGGCTGAGAAGAGAATACACGCCGGATGCGCAGGGTTAGAGAAGAAGAAACGCGTAGACCGCGAGGGGAAGAGAGAAGAGACTCGTCGGGAATACGAGGGGTTTGGGAGAAGAAGAACACGTGTAGATCACGCGGGGAGAATGAGAGAGAGGGGAGAGGAGAGAGAGATAAATCTCTATTTTATCACATCTTGAACTGACTAAAACATTGGACCATCATCCCTTTATATAGGAGGGATGACATTACAAGAATAGAAAATAATTTAAACCGACAACCACTTATCCTAAACTGACTCCAACTAATTAACCGACTAACTACCAAATTTGAAATTCAAACTAAGACTAATTGAGATCACACGCGATCTCTTTATTTAAAATTACGACAACTTAAAAAACGTAAATAAAATTAACGGCCACAATTTAAATAATTAGACGGCCCTATATGTCGAGTCCACGCTGCATCAAAATATGACTCAAAAATGAAGACTTCATAGTATTCTAGAAAGACGATATGCTTTAATGCCAAGAAGAACAGGGAGTCTAATTGAAAAATAGATAGACGAAAAAAATATGGCCATGAACCTAAAAAATTTGGAGAGACAGATTCCTAGCCAACTGTAATCCAAACAAAGATGGAAGGGTATTATCTATTCCCTATCAAAGCATTACACACTCACTGCTCGAAATTGAATATCCCGCTACCCTTTTTCCTATGAATCTTGAAACAGGAAAGTCCCCACCAGAACAGTTCTCCACGACCAATGCCACCACCCCTTCTTCCTATGTGACCCTCCACAATGGCAAACGCCGTCTCACATGTCCATCCTGCTTAAATCGTCAAAGCAAAAGCTAATGCTAACTTCAATCCCTATTATAAGTATATGCGCACAAATTTCATTAAATAATGAAAATTGTAATGCACGTATCAATGAATAATGGATATAATGGCGTTCTGCAGCAATCAGCTCGCGAGCTCGACCAGAGAGGACTAACCCTAGATATGAAAGTTCGACAGGAGATTAATGTCGATGGCGAAGTGGGGATTCCGGATGATTGGAAACAGTGGCGGGAGGCATGAATCAGATTGGGAGGGGAAAAGAGACGTTGAGCTCGAGGGCGAGGAGTGGGAGCATCAATATCGACTAGGGTTTGGTGCGGCTGCTTGAGTGGATTTTAAGACCTAAAATTTGGATTAGGGTCGGGGGTTGACCGCATATCGATTGGATTCAAGTTTACCTTTTCTGAAAGGATTATGCATCCGAAATGTCCTGGATAACAAGATCCAGTGACGTGTGAATTAGGAAGCGTTAATTGAATTGAATTGAAAAATTCCAGTTCGATTAGGATTTATTAGATAAAAAATCAGAAAAGTTTTGATTTCGAATAAAATGAATTAAATTTGATTTATGGATTCATTTCCAAAAATCGAATTTGCATTAACTTGAATTTGTTCAATAATATTTCGACTCAATTCAATATTTACACACAGACATATATATATACGCATCCATATATTTATATTTATATACATATTACATATGTATATGCATGCATTCAATACATATATATTTATAAATGCATTTGTACCAGCCCCGATGTCTGAATGTTCTCATGCAATGAGTTATAGTATAATAGCATCAAAAGGGTCAGCGTGCATTTAATTCAAATTCATTTCTTAATTGATGTAAAAAAGAATATATGAACATCATTTTATTTATATTGAAAGATTTAGTATTTACATTATATCATTGAGCATAACGTGACAAAATATGACAATAGAAATAAACAGTTTGAATTTCTATTTTGATTTCTTCATTCACAAGGTTATTAATCAAAATTTGACTTTTAAGTACGAGAGAAGAAAGTACTATCGAATTCATGTTGCAACAAGCATCTAAAAGGTACTCTGAAACCACCTTACCATGCGTGATTAAGAGGTTTCTTAAACTTGTCATCATACCTAGGATCTACGGGTATGATTTATTACATCCAGACTTCCCCAATATGATTTCATTACTCCTACGCTACACCGACGTGACTTGTTGCTACGTGACATGTATACGCAACATCATGCCCTTGTAGTGCAATCTAAACTCTTCCCTTCTCCCTTTTCAAGTTTAAGTTGAGACACCAATCAATTTATCTAAAGCTCTACTCTCTCTTGGTTATTATCTTCGTATTGGTCCAAGTACTCTTACTTAGTAATCATACCTAATTTAATCGTCAATTTTATGACCTTTTTGTTTTTTTTCTCAATTCCCGTTGTAGAAAATTAGCCTACATCTTAAACTAAGTTCAAGTGGTTCCGCTCTGAAATACGTTGTGAGCAAGGGATGGTAGTCTTCTGTGCATCGGTTATCTAAGTTCCTTCTCTACTTCGTATTTTAACCTAGTGGCATTAGGTTGAGAATGAGTTAGTTACTATAAGTACGATCGTCATTCTTAATATTTTATTCAGAAATTTGAACGCATTAAAGGATCACAAAATACTCTAAGCCGTCCCAATTTAGTACGTATGTATTATGCTCCTATCGGTTAGACTAAATATTCAATATAAGTAATAGATGATAAAATATTAGGCATAATGTCCTATAGGAAGAACAAATTTTTAAGATTTCTATTCCAATTCCATACCTTGCATCTATTTCCATGTTCTCGCATTCCTTACCCAGTTACCCTGCATTCCCTTCTCCTCGCTGTTGATTAAAGATCCCATAAACCTAGCATAGATAATGGTACTCCTCCTTGACAGGAAAATATTTGTCATGGTTCGTGGCCCATATAGATATCCCGTCGTCCATCTTTTTGGTTTTAAATTTTACTTGAATGGCAATCATGATGATTGTTATTAATGTCAAAGTGATATTTATCATCACATGAGTAATCTACAAGATGTTCTGACCATAATGTAACTTATTTCTTTATATATCAAACCTGACAACGGCATACGCCCTATTGCAGTGGGCACTATCTGGAGACATCTAGTATCCAAAGTTGCTATGACAGGGGTAGGTAAAGAGATGTCTAAGTATCTCAATGACTTTCAATTTGGGGTTGGTGTATTTGGAGGAGCAGAAGCCATTTTACACAGCACCAATCGGCTTTTGAGCAAGCTTCATGGCGATGGGTCTATCTCTATGCTTACTGTAGATTTTTCTAATGCCTTCAACATGATAGATAGATCTTCAATGCTCTGTGAAGTTAGAAGACGATGCCCATCTATTTCTTCATGGGTGGAGCTTCTGTATGCTCAGGTTGTCGGATTATATATTGGAGACAATACCAGATTATATATTGGAGACAATCATTTATGGTCGACCATTGGAGTGCAGCAAGGTGATCTCCTCGACCCACTTCTATTTTCTCTTGCTTTCACCCATTTATTCATGAGATAAGAGATAATTGTAAACTCCTTCTCCATGCTTGGTATCTTGATAATGGGACTATCATCGGGGACACTTTAGAGGTGGCCAAAGTGCTCGACATTATACAACGTAGAGGCCCCGAGTTGGGACTTATTTTGAATATCAAGAAAACTGAGCTTTTCTGGCCTTCATGTGATGGACAGAAGGTCCTCAAAGGGTTGTTTCCTACTGATATTTGGAGGCTTGTGCTAGGAGTGAAACTGCTTGGAGGTGCAGTGAATATGGACAAAGGATTTGTTGAAGACTTGGTTATGAGGAGGGCCACCAAAGCTGTTTAATTAATGCAATTACTTCCCCAGTTGGATGATCCACAAAGTGAACTTCTTTTTCTACGATCTTATATGGGTTCAGTTAAGCTCATGTTTGGCTTAAGGACATGCCAACCCACATGCATGGAGCAAGCTGCTACTTTTTTTGACAGAGGGCTATGTGGGGCTATTGAGGACATTGTGGTTTGTGGAGGCCCTTTCTTTGACGACCTTCAATGGCGGGTGACGTCCCTACCAATCAAGCTCGGTGGCTTAGGCCTCCACTTCGCTATTGAGGCTTCTTCATATCCTTTTGTGGCCTCTAGAGCTCAATCTTGAGTACTCCAAGATCACATTTTACGAGACAATGGGGTGTGTGATATGGATTCTGATTTTTTAGATGCCTTGGAGGGCTTACTTTTCAAACTTCCATCTTTAGATCTTACATGTTTTGCTAACAAGGATATCGTCCCCTCTAAAGCCCAGAATGCTTTGGCGAGTTCCCTTTTTTAACAAAATTGTCAAAGAAATTTAGGTTGATTTTGACATGACAACTAGACAAAGGTGATTTTTCGAAGTTTGCAATCTGACCATGCTCAAGATTTTCTTCTAGATGTTCCTATTGATGGTCTTGGAATGCATATGTCACTTATTGATCGTACTATTCTTAGATATCGTCTTATAATTCCTATACTCCCAACAGATGAAGCATGTCCAGTATGCCACAAATCTTGCCTAGATACCATTGGGGAGCATGCCGTTCATTGTCATGAACTCCCAGATTTCAAATATAAACATGATCTTGTTAGAGATGTGCTCTGTGGTGTAGTCAAGAAGGTTGGGGTTGCGTCAAAGAAAGAAGCACCTGTGAATTTTTTGACTGATCTACACGAGGGAAGATCCACACTCAGACCAGCAGATGTTTTAATCTTTGATTGGGCTGGAGGAAAACATGCATGTGTTGATTTGGCTGGTGTGTCTTCGTTAGTTGGTTTGTTAAAAGGTGATTTTATTGCGGGTTACGCTGCACAGAAAGCAGCCTCAGCTAAAGTTGCTAAACATGGGAAGGTTTGTATTGACAATCAACATGTTTTCATCCCTTTGAATTTGATACCTTTGGGTTCTTGGCAACTGAAGTTGTAGAGCTCCTTAAGAGGGTCCAGAAAATTATATATAGCAATGTTATGGCTCCCAGGTATATGGATGTTGTGTTTCGAAGAATTGGGTTTGTCATCCAAAAGGGATTGACGGCGCAGCTTGTTGCCCGTCTCCCAACAGCCTCTATGTAATGTGTAAATATTGAATGAATATTGTTAATTAAATAAATAAATATATATATATATCAAAATCTTGTATGTTTTTAGACGTCAATGATCCTCGCAATAAAATGAAGTTGTTTCACCTTACTAAAATTTTCTATTCCCATTATTTCGAAAAATATATTGGTTCGTATCAAATTTCTATACAAGCTTGATCTTATACTGCTTTAATGTCTAATGGTAATCATAATTTGTTTGACTTTTTCTCAACAATATTCCCTCTCTTTAATAGGCCTTATGCGGTTATATTGTAGTCATATTTTTCTTTCACCATTGTAAGAAGAATATATTTAGATTGCAAAATACATACAAAAACTAGAAAAAATTGGCATTTTTATTCAATATATATTATATGTTTAGTACTTTCCTTCATTATATAGTTTTTAAACTTGTCTTGATAATATATGTTCCAAATCATAATTGTACAATAAAATCTTTAAAAATTATTATATTATTCATATAAAGTTGTCTATATGAACTTTATAACATCAATTAACACTTCAAATTTAAAATAAATAAATCAAAACCAAATGTCTAAAACTCAAAATAATTTGAATTTGAATTTAAGATAGCAAATTTGTTAAAATTCGATTTGAATTTGGAATAAAACTTTTTAAAATGACTTGAATCAGAATCATGATGGATTCAATGGTCTTCAATTCAATTAACACCCTTTTTAAAGGATGTTCAAAACTTCACATCATGAGAATGTGGAAAAAATAACAAACAATTTATAAACAAATAGCGTTCATCGTATGAACTCTGATACAACAATAACAAAAATGATTGCGAAACAGCATGGTAGAGGAAACAATTCCAAGTTGTTTTTGAAAGGCACATGAGTATTAGAGTTATCTTTGAAGCGTGAGTCTCTAAAGAAAGAGACCTCCCGAACTGAGTCCGATCCGACGACTCTTTTCCTCGTGGGCGCGAAGATGACTCGTGTAACCTCCCACAAACTTCGTTATCAAATTCTTTTGAAGTTGTCCACGCTAAGGGAGATTAAGATGATCCCCATCTTCTGATTTTGTCGCATGAAATTGAGTCCTTCTTTATGTACAAGAAGCACAGAGAAGAATGCTTTATTCTCTCACAAAGGGATGAATCAATAGGAAAAAGGTGGTGGCAATATGGTAGACACGTGGGGTTGTCTATAGAAGAGAGAGGGGACAACCAAGAGAGATTTCTCAACTCTCTCTTCTCTCTATTTGAAAGGTACTCAAGGATTCAGAATCAAAGGAAAACTAAAATCAAGGTATGCCGGTCCCTTCGAGATACTCGAACATGTATGACCAGTAGCGTATAGGTTGACGCTCCCACCACACTTATATGAAGTGCATAATGTATTTCACATATCAAACTTAAGGAAGTATATTCCAAACAATGGCCATGTGATCCAATATGAAGGTTTTTTAATTGGAGCCCAATCTTACTTATCAAGGGCAAGTGGTTGAGATTATAGATATAATGGAGAAGAAGCTTCGCAACAAGACATTGCATTTTCTAAAGATTCCATGGAGATATCGAAAAAGCATCAAAGTTACATGAGAACTTGGGGATGAAATCCGTATAAAGTACCCAACATTGTTTATCGATGAAGGTGTGACAAATTTTGAGGACGAAATTTCTCAAGAGGGTAAACTATTACAACTAGATTTGTAAGGGGGGGGTGATGAATACCCATTCATCACTCTTTATTCTTATATTTTAGCTACAAAAACCTATGCAAATGCATGTAGATATGTGTAAATAGGAAAAGTTAGCAAAAGCATGCATTTTTGTAAATATAAATAATTAGCATGTTTTTGTGCAAAAATAAAAGAATAAAGAAGAAAAAGAAAAAGAGGGAAATATTTAGAATAAATATTGAGCAACCTAACCCAAGGGAGGGCTCAGCATGGGCCTGACCGCATAAAAGCCACAAGTAGAGGGAGATAGGAGCTCATGTGTAAATATTTATGTAAATCAATAAAATAATATTTTCCTCAACCAAAAATATACTTGTATATATTTTGTATATACTTAGGAACTATTAAAAACAAGATAAAAATCTAAAAATCAAAAATACCAAAAAGAACCTTTCACCATGTACATAGACCACCTCCCTTACCTTATTTCACCTTGTAAATAAAGCTATTTGTTTCCAAAACTTTTTGTAAATATTTTATGGTATATATTGTACATAAAATAAATAAAAAGAATTAAAACAAAAATCAAATAAAAATTACAAAATTAAAAATACAAAAATATCTTGTATATATACCATGTATATAATTGTGCATAAATAATTATTTCCCCTATGTATATAAACAATAAAAATAAAATAAAAATAGCCTTTTATTCCTCATTTTATCTTATAAATAAATAAAATATAAAATGGGAATAAAAATGTATAAAAATAAATAATTAAAAATCAAAAATCAAAAATCAATATAGTGTATATATACCTATGTATAGCTACTATGTATATACCTTATTTTTAATTTCCAAAAATTAATTAAAAATCACAAAAAAATAGAAAAAATTAAAACAAACATTTTTCATGTTTTGAGTTTTTGAAAATTCGGCCATTTAAGGCCCCAAAAAAATCAAGCAAAATTTCAATAATTGGCGGGCTCTGATTGGTCCACGGGGGATTGTTGACCCCCGGTCAACACCTCCCCCAGGACCACCAGAGCCCGGGTTTGTTCATTCGACCCGCCTTCTCGGATTTTTCTCTTGATGACCCGATTTCCATCCACCCCAAATCCGGGTCCGCGATGACCATGTCACATCCGAGAAGCGCGCCGGAGCTTTGGCCTCGAGATCCGCGCATCAGCTCGCCCTACCCGCCACCTCCTTTCCGGACCTGCACGCATATATATTCCGAGCTCCGCCGCACTCTCAATCCATCTTTGGCTCCCCATTCTCTCTCCAGTGAGCTCCATCGCAACCAGCAAGGTGACAGCTTGCATCCGCCGGTGTCGCAGCGAGGAGGAGGTGCTTGGACCATCGATCCGGCTGCCTTGCGCCGCCGTGCTCCGACGTCTGACCGGAGCTCGAGCCTCGGGTGTTGACGACCCTTGAGGCAAGGACCAGGAGTTAGCCACACTCCAGCCCAGTCTCCCGCATCATCCAGGTACCCATTTCGCTTACCCATTTAGTGTAATTTCCGATTTCGCCCAAATCCGTTCTCCGACGTGTTCCTCTGATTCCGACCATCACGCACACTATCTCGATCATCGGAGCACACCACCATCTCCGCCGTTCCCCCACGCACGTTCTTCGCCCAGCCATCCAACCCAGCTCGCCCCGGAGCTGGGAGTCGAGCTCCTCCATCCCCTGCTCGCCGGAGCTCCTTCGCACCGATCCACCAGCCACCTTCACCCCGCTTCTTTGGGTCGAGGCACTTTGCCCTCGACCCGCGAAGCTTTCTGGTTGCTTTGCAGGTCCAAAGGGAGGCGTCTGAGCCCCCTTACATTCCAGCCAGGAGCTTCGCGCCGCCAGCCTCGCCGGAGCCCCTCCAGGGCTCGGCTGGGCTATCGGACAATACCATCAGCTGCGGGGCTTCACCGCGAACCTGTTCTGATATCCAGCAGCAGCTGACGAGGACGACTGCAGGCGCACGAGGCCTGCGAAGCTCGCCGGCGTCGTGTTCTTTCACCATCCTCCAGAGCCGTCCGATCAGACCCTCTGCTCCAGTTTCCATCTTGAGCGCCCATTCTTCGAGGAGCAGCAGCCGTTGATCGATCCGAGGGACTCATCCGGACCGTTGCAGCAGAGGAGAGAGGCATCGGAGCCCAGCACCGTTAGATCTTCCACGTGTCCTCGCCTCCACCGTCGATCGAGCCCAAGAGAAGAAGAGGAAGAGCGCCCGCCGTCCCGAGCTGTTGGATACACCACGTGGCGCGCATCTGGCCGTCGACGAATAAAGGGGTAATTTTGCTTAGGGCCCCCTCTTAGTTCGTCGTTTTATTTCTAGTCCTGTAAATATTTTTAGAACTTTATTTACGTAGGGTAAATTGCATTATGGACCTTGTGCTTAGTTTTATCTGCATGTATGCCCCTGTGTGTATGTGACCACGTGCTTCGCCACGTGCTTCGTTGGGCTTTTTACATCTTTTCACCTGTAGTTCTGGGTTGTTGTTGAATGAAGAAAAGCTTTTTGGTATTTGCAGTTATACCCCTGTGAGTGTTTAAATTGTGCATGTGCGGATTTTATTGGGTAAATTGCAACCGAGTCCCTGGGCTTTTGATACAAGTTATCAAAAGGCCCTAAGACTTAGTTTTTATTACCAAGAGGCCCCTGAGTGCCCCAGGCACGCGCCACGCGCGTGTTTAGCTGGGAAAATTGCACCTAGGCCCCCAGACTGTCGGGTATTTGCACATTCGTCCCTGTGCACAGTGCCCACTTTGCATTTTTGAATAAAATATCAAACCACCTCCAAATCCAATGAGATTTTGACACATGGCTCCTGCCATGGTGTAGGAATTTTCAGTGATTTTTGAGGACATTTTTACTTTCATTTAGTATTTTTAAAAATTCAAAAACAGCCTTTTTAGCTACTGTCTAGGTTTAAAAATACCAAAAAAATATAAAAACCCCACCAAAAATTCTAAAAAAATTAGATACTGTTGTTTGCTTGCGGTTTGATTTTCTAGCCAAGTTTGGCTATTTTTCATTGCTTAAAAACCCAAAAAATTGAAAAATCCCTAAAAACCCATAAAAATTATAATAATTAATTTAAAAATCTAAAAACAATAATTAGGGTGCCTAAATTTTCCTTATTCTTCCTAGATTATAGGAAAATTACCTCCAGGACTTTTTAAGATCCTTAAATATTTTATTTTTGGGTCTCAAGCCTTGCTGGACAGTACCTTTTATTTTTAGCACTGTTTGATTTTTAGAAAATAATTTACCCGTCAGAAAAATATCAAAAATTAACCAAAAACACTTAAAAACATAAAAAACATAAAAACAATTTTTCTTGAATTTTTGCTTGCTTTTTGGTGTGTTTAATAAATTGCCTAAGTGTGTTTTTATTTCCTTTCTCTTATCTTCTTAACCTTTTAAAAATCCAAAAAAATATAAAAATTAATAAAAACCACTAAAAATCACGTTTCTTTTATTTTATTCTTTTTTACTACTTCGTAGGCCTACGGCCAACCCGTGCTCCTTGTGTTCGACCCTGGGAGCTATACCAGGTTAATATCATAGCTAGGACCGCTTGTTTTGCCTTGTTTGATTTTTGACTCGTTTCGCGGTTCGATTTTTCTTGATACACACCGTCTCTGAGATCCGGGTCACAACGACCCTTGTTTCATTACCTTCACCCGGGTCTTAGTGGGTTTTGGGGTGTCTATCAGAATGGCGCCGTTGCCGGGGAGCACGGCTTAGTAGTGTTTTTATTTTTCGTTTTTGTTTTCGCGGTTTTTCGCGGCTCTTCGGAGCTCGCGGCTTTTCGCGGCTTTTGTATTTATTTTCTTTTTGTTTTATTTTGTTTTATTTTGATTTTCTTTTCTTTTTATTTTTGTTTTATTTTTTTGTGTGGTTATTTTATTTCCATTTTTGCACATATATCCTCATTTTTTCATTTATTATTTGATTATTTTATTGGTCTGACCACTTTCTTTCTTTTCTTGCGAGGGGCCCGAGGACCGCGGAGGCAACTTTCGAGGAGCCGGTGCAGCCGCGAGACTCGGAGGCGGCTTCCTTCTCTACGAAGCCGCAGGAGAGAGCGAGAGAGAGAGTTGAGTGGAGTGAGGCAGTAGGATAGTTTTATTCATTCATTTATTATTAATTGTAATAATACAGGCCTCTAACTGTGGACTTGGACTGTTAGACTTAGATCGTAGAGGGTCTGTTTCGCCGAGCACCGGCGTGCTCGGGGGACCCATTAGGACCTGCGGTTTTTACGCGGCTTTTCTCGCGGTTTCCTTTTTATTTCTTACTGTCATTTTCCGGATTTTTCGCGGTTTTGCTCGAGCCCCTAGACATAGGATTTTTTGTTGATTGTGACGTAAGATTTCTAAGGCCCAACACTTAATAGAATATCTGTTCCTATAGAACGTAATTGGACCTTACTAAAAGTCACTAAAAAAGTTAGTTTAATTGGATTTGAGACCACGTGCCATTAGGAGTCACATACAGGCGCTGGCAGGACCCGTTGTGGCGGGCACCGAGTGACTCCAAGATCGGACTCCGGACTCGATTCGGTTAACTAACTATTGTTCTTCACGATCAATAGAAGTTGCTTGTCTAAGGCCGATTTTTACCGTTGCATCATATAGCTTAGTTTATTTTCTGTCTTTATTTTATGCGCGGATCATTTTACATGTAGAGTGCTGGCGGCAGGTACGCATTTCTTACTCAGCATGCATCATTGATTTCACGTGCATCGGTTTTTTCGTCTTCTCCCCCCGTTTTTGGACTTAATAACCAGGAGAACCGAAAAATTCGTTAGGCGATTTTGTGTGCTTGAAAAATACCTAAAAAGAAAAATCATAAAATTGGGACTGTTTAAAATTATTGATCTTAAAACTCGCTCACCCTAAAAATTGTGTCTTGGGGAGAGCAACCCCCTCATTGTTTGGTTTGCTTGTGCGAGAGAGTGATCCCGAACACTAGGTAGAGCCCCCCGTTGCGAAACCCGACTGATTACCGACTCATCCGTGCGGGCCAGTCTCTTGGGTTAGCAGCGGATATCCTAACAGGTCACGTAATCGCTCTGCTATTTTGATTGTTCACCAAAATAAAATAGACAAGATAATTTGACCGAACTTTCACGGTCTTCAGCTCGCGTTGCGTTGGTGAACCGGGGGTTTGTTTTCTGATCGTAATTTTCCAGATCTCATCCGCCCTACTCGCCAGATCAAGATGATGGGTAGACGATCTCTTAGGCAGCCTCTGGCTGCACCGCTTTCGGGCGCGTCTACCACATCATCTAGGTTGGCTCGCGAGAGCTCAGACCCGCTCTCCGAGCCCGAGTATGACTCCACCCTGTTCCCCCTCGACCCCCTTTCTGACTTACCTGAGAGACCTGAGCCCGAGGAGAGACTTATTCATTGACAGCACCTGAGTTGGGCTCCTTCGATTTTGCAGACGTCGCGATGGCCGGCAGTTCTGACGATCACTCCCGCAGACCAGAGCACTTTGTACTAGACCAGGGAGCGATCAACTCCACCCTGATCGCACAGTTAGAGATAGTCCAGCAGCAGCTCCGCGATCAGGGAGCTTTTATGATAGAGATGAGGCGCGAGATGGAGAGGCTCAGAGCAGAGAGAGATGCACAGAGCGAGCCCGAGGAGCCCGATTAGGAGCCCGATGAGGCACAGGCACAGGCACGACCGCAGCAGCAGCAGCAGCAGCCGCGGCCGCCGCCGCAGCGGCAGCAGTCGCAGGAGGAGCAGGACCACCTAGACCGATGAGGGATTACACAATCCCGGCTCTACACTGATGCACCACTGGGTGGTGGTTCCGTCTATCGTGGGGGACTTCAAGTTCCCTCCGAACACCTTGCAGATGCTTCCGCGGTTTCACGGACTGGCTACAGAGGAGCCCCATCTCCACCTACAGGAGTTCTTGATGATTTGCAGTACTGTCCACGACAGGCATGTGGACCAGGATACCATACGGATGATTGCTTTCCCATTCTCCCTAGCAGACAGAGCAGCCACCTGGCTGAAACACTTGGGGAGATTCGTCTACACTTGGGAGCAGCTCCGCACCGAGTACTTGAACAAGTACTATCCACTCGGGCGGACGAACGCGGCAAGGGCCCCTGATCAGCAACTTCTCCATGTTCCCCAACGAGCAGTTCCACGAGGCTTGGGAGAGGTTCAGAGAGCTCCTGGACAGATGCCCACACCATGATATCACGAAGCCGAACTTGGTTCAGAGTTTTTTCAGTGGGTTGTCACCAGAGCTACAAGGCTTGGTGAACGCTTCTTGTGGCGGGTCCTACTTCGCCAAGGACCATGACCAGGTCTGGGCTATTTTTGAGGAGATGGCGGAGAACTACATGGTTATGTCCCAGACCCGCCTCTACACGCAGAAGACCAGCCACATCAGCCAGGACCCGTGCAGTACCAGAGGATAGACGGGTAGATGCAGGTCCAGCCAGTTCGTCTGCAGCAGCAGCAGCACAGGCAGAGTCGTCAGCTGCAGACATGGGCATCATCAGCGAGAAGCTGGACCGCATGGAGCTGATAGAGAAGAAGTAGTGCCAGAGCATAGCACAGATGGATCAGATGGCACAGGTCTTGAGCGACCTGAAGACACAGCTCATGTGTCTCCAGGAGACACAGACGGCTTCTCAGCCCCGTCTTCAGTCGCGAGGCGACTCCGGCAGCAGCAGCTCGTCCCAGCGCTCCAGCGTCCCAGCGCAGCCTAGACAGGTTCACCTTGTACAGGCGGAGCCGTACCAGCAGCCGCAGCACACCTACCAGTCCCCACCATCTCCAGAGATGCAGATGGTGGTCTACCAGCCGGACCAGCCGTTGGCAGTGCTACCCCCAGCCCCCTTGGATGCAGAGCCGTTGATGGATGTCAACGGGATCTGGTACGACCGTCCCCAGCCTGGGATCCGACGAGATCATCCCGGATTCAGGTGGGGGAGTGGTGGTGCCCAGCCCCAGCAGCAGCCGTCAGGTCAGGGAGGGCAGTACTCCTAGCCGAGAGACCATCACCAGCAGCCGCAGCAGCAGCCCCAGCCTACCAGCAGCAGTCGTCCTACGGTCCTCGTCCCTATCAGCAGGGACAGGTCTTGGAGGCGTGGAGCAGCAGGCTCACCCGGGATACCAGCACCAGCAGCACCCTCCGTCCTACCCCTCTCACCCACAGCAGTACCAGCAGCCTCACCCACAGAGAGATTACCCGTCGGGCTCCCACGAGAGCCTGCCTTGGATGATATCGCCCGCCTCCTCACGGATCAGCAGGCGACCTTTCGACAGGAGATGGATGAGTTCCGCCAGGAGATGCGGGACTTGGTGAGAGGGAAGGCCGCATACCTGCACAGATAGAGCCGAATCCGAACAACCTGAAGCGGAAGTCTGAGCAGGTAGTACATACTGAGTTAGCCACTCCTAGCATCATTTGATGATACTTCTTCAGATCTGTTTGATGTTGATTTTGCCACGCTTAGGAGCGGTAGGACCCCAGCCGGCGGCGCGCCTCAGCTGAGCACCATCCAGAGGCGCCCAGGAGGAGGAGGAGAGCGGTACTGAGGCCGCTCCAGATGATGACGGTGGTACTGAGGCCACCAGAGATGCTGATCCCACCGGCGGTACTGAGGCCGCCACTTCACCAGATCTAGGAGGTGGTACTGACGCCACCCCAGCAGCAGCCGAGCCAGTGAGCGGTACTGATGCCGCTCGACGTTTACCTTCAGCAGCAGCAGCAGAGCAGCCCATCCGTGTGGTACTGAGGCCACCGGTGTTTGTAGAGAGAGATCTGATGTTGTTTTTCCTCATGGTCATGTATCTCGGAACTCTGCTATGAATAAAGGAAAAGGTTTATTTTCTTCTGGTCCC
The DNA here is from genome assembly GCA_037367405.1 of Ottelia alismoides. Taxonomy (NCBI): domain Eukaryota; kingdom Viridiplantae; phylum Streptophyta; class Magnoliopsida; order Alismatales; family Hydrocharitaceae; genus Ottelia; species Ottelia alismoides. The sequence continues at coordinate 127,677 of JAZKJV010006373.1, forward strand.
ACTGTGGTGCATGATGTATGTGTGGATCCGGTCCTTGAACCGCGTAGATCTTTTCCTAGTCCTTCATCTGAGAAGGACCCAGTGATCCCCTTCCCTAGAGCCCTTCAGATGGGGAAGGGGAAGAAAAATGATTCAAAAAAGAGAGAGTTTGAGAGTTCAGCCAGAGCATGATAGATCGCTTTCACATTCAGCTGACCCTCCAGGAGGCTTTGCAGCACATCCCCCTTCTCCAGAGATCTTTGAGAGAGAGGACTACAGTCAGGAGGAGGAGGAGGAACCACACTTCAGAGATCCATGTGCTGACCAAAGCCACGTGCTTCGCGATCCAGAACCGACTGCCAGCCAAGAGGCCAGATTCAGGGGCCCCGTATGTCAGATGCCAGATCAGAGAGCAGTGGTTCGACCGTACTCTTTTAGATAGCGGATCTTCGATCAACCTACTTCCGGCAACCCTTCTCGACCGCTTCGAGTTGGGCACTCTTCGACAGAGCAGGACAGTCCTTCAGTTCGCTGATCGATCTGTCAAGAGGCCGAAGGGGTTGCTACGAGACGTTATCGTCACTATTCAGGGTCTGAAATTCCCCGTGGACTTCGTAGTGTTGGACATGGAGATCCCTGAGTCAGTGACCGATACCCCCATCATCCTTGGTCGTCCGTTCTTGGCCACAGCCAAGGCGGTGACTGATCATGATAGCGGGAAGGTGTACTTTCGCGTCCAGGGCGAGAGTATACAAATAGAGACGGTCGAGGACTACAGAGCCAGATCTAGATCCCGCTCAGATGCCAGCACCGACTCAGAGCAGCTGACAGACGCAGAGCCAGACATCCACCAGGACTGTGATTTTGTGATCACAGATGACGAGGCAGCTTGGGCAGACCTTGAGTCACAGACTACCCTCTCACTTTCAGATACAGCTGATGCAGGGATGACAGCAGAGGAGAGTCTGGAGAGCACAGACCTGGGTTCGGATACAGTCGCGGCAGCAGAGCCGGTTCTCGATCGCAGCACGGTGATTAGTGATGGTGGTGCTGAGGCCACCTTGTTTTCCGGTGGTACTGATACCACCGATTCTGATGCAGATCCCTCGGATTCAGAGTCTGATTAGGCCGATTGTTATGATCAGATGCCAGACCTGAGTCCACCCGAGCCTACAAAGGAGGAGGTAGAGGCAGAGCAGAGCAGAGACAGTGCAGTTGAGCCGCCTTCTCCCGACCCAGTTTGCGAGAGTACACTTTCACTTTCCCAGGCAGATTTGGCAGACCTTGCAGCGTTCACTCAGTTTCTTCCACAGCCAGATTTGCCGGCACCCAGCATTCCAGAGCTGAAGCCGCTCCCTACTTCGCTGAAGTATCGATTCCTTGCGGGCGATCCTGAGATGTACCCAGTCATCATCTCCGCTGAGTTGACTGGAGAGCAGGAATCCCGTTTGATGGGGGTTCTTGAAAAGAACCGCAAGGCGATCGGATGGAGCGTAGCAGATCTCCATGGGATTAGTCCATCAGTGTGCTCCCACCACATCTATCTCGAGGATGGGGCGAAGCCGTCGCATGAGTTCCAGCGGCGTCTGAACCCCAACCTGAGAGAGGTTGTCATGAAGGAAATATCGAAGTGGTGGGGTGCAGGTTTTATTTATCCCATTTCCGACTCCAAGTGGGTCAGCCCCTTGCATGTGGTGCCCAAGAAGACGGGCATCACGACTGTGATCAGTGAGTCGGGGGAGGAGATTGCTACACGGGTACCCACCTCTTGGAGGGTTTGTGTTGACTACAGGAGACTCAACCAAGCCACCAAGAAGGACCATTTCCCCCTGCCTTTTATTGACCAGATCATTGAGAGACTGGCAGGGAAGAGCCATTATTGCTTCCTGGATGGGTACTCGGGCTACAACCAAGTGGCCATCGCTCCTGAGGATCAGGAGAAGACCACCTTTACCTGTCCCTTCGGCACATACGCTTTTCGACGCATGCCATTCGGGCTATGCAACGCCCCTGCGACTTTCCAGAGGTGCATGCTGTCGATCTTTTCGGACATGGTAGGGGAGTGCCTTGAGGTCTTCATGGATGATTTCTCGATCTACGGCGACGGATTTGATTCTTGTCTCGACTGCCTAGATCGAGTACTCCAGCGATGTATTGAGTATCACTTGGTGCTATCTTGGGAGAAGAGTCACTTCATGGTGACTCAAGGGACGGTGCTTGGCCACATCATCTCCAACAGGGGCATGGAGGTTGATCCGGCCAAGGTCGATGTCATTAGAAAACTCACACCGCCATCCAATCTGAGGCAGTTACGGTCATTTCTGGGGCACGTTGGATTTTACAGGAGATTTATTCAGGATTTTAGCAGGATTGCCCGACCGTTGACCGACCTCTTGACGAAAGACACCGAGTTCCTTGTCGATGACAAGTGTCTTTCGTCGTTTGCTACTCTCCAGAGATGTGTGATTGAGGCTCCTGTCCTCCAGCCACCTGATTGGTCTCTCCCATTCGAGATCATGACGGACACCTCCGATTTTGCCGTAGGGGCAGTGCTGGGACAGAGGAGGGATGGAGTGCCATTTGCGATACACTATGCTAGCCGCACATTGAATTCCGCCCAGCGGAATTATACGGTCACAGAGAAGGAGATGCTAGCAGTAGTGTTTGCCCTGGATAAGTTCAGATCGTATATCATTGGATCCCGAGTGACTTTGTACACAGATCACACCGCCATCAGGTACCTCATGGCAAAGAAGGATGCCAAGGCCAGACTGACTAGATGGATCCTTCTACTCCAGGAGTTCGACATTGAGATCAAGGATAAGCCTGGAGTCAAGAATGTGGTGGCGGATCACCTTTCCCGGTTAGAGCAGCCTAAGGAGTCAGAGCAGATTGATCCTATCCGAGATACCTTCCCAGATAAGGCGATCCTTGCTATCGCCTCACTCACATGGTACGCCGGTATTGTGAACTTTCTCGTTGCTGGGAAAGTCCCACAAGATTGGCCCAGGCAGAGGCTTGAGACCTTCCTCGCGAAGGCCAAGTCTTACCATTGGGAGGATCCCATCCTTTACCACGAAGGAGGGGATAGCGTCTGGCGTCGGTGTATTCCTCAGGAGGAACACCATAGCGTCCTCACTTACTGCCACAAGCTTGAGGCAGGGGGACATCATTCTGGGAGGAGAACGGCACAGAAAGTGCTCCAATCCGGTTTGTGGTGGCCTACCCTCTTCAAGGACTCAGATGAGTTCGTGAAGAGGTGTACTGACTGTCAGAGGATGGGCACTTGTGGACAGCGTGATATGATGCCGATGCAGCCCATTCACTTCTGTGAGGTTTTTAACGCATGGGGCATCGATTTCATGGGTCCATTCCCTAAGAGTCAGGGATTTGAGTACATTCTGTTGGCCGTAGATTATGTGAGTCGTTGGGTGGAGGCTATCCCCGCCCGAGCCGCTGATGCGAGGACAGTTTGCAGATTCTTGAGGAAGCATATCATCACGCGGTTCGGGGTTCCACGAGTTCTTATTTCTGATGGGGGATCTCACTTCATCAACGACCAGGTGAAGGCACTTGCTAGCGAGTTCGGCATAGACCATCGAGTTGCTACACCATACCATCCACAGACGAATGGTCTAGCCGAAGTGTCGAATAGGGAGATCAAGACGATTCTGCAGAAAGTCGTCCGCCCTGACCGAAAGAACTGGTCACAGCTTTTGGACTCGGTCTTGTGGGCATATAGGACGTCTTTCAAGACACCTTTGGGCACATCTCCCTTTCGCCTCGTGTATGGCAAGCCCTGTCACCTACCAGTTGAGCTGAGGCACAAGTCACTTTGGGCAGTTACAGACATTCTGATGGATCCAGATGGTATAGGAGACCAGAGGAGGGCAGAGCTAGCTGCCCTGGAGGAGCTTAGAGATTCAGCCTTCTCAAGCAGCCTACATTATAAGGAGAGAGTCAAGGAGTGGCATGATTCTCATATCAGCCACAAGCATTTTGAGATTGGACAGAGAGTATGGCTGTTTGATGCGAGGCTTAGATTATTTCCAGGAAAGCTCCAAAGCAAATGGAAAGGACCTTATCTGGTTCGGAAGGTACACGACAACGGTAGCATCGACATATCTGAGTTGTCTTCTGAGAGTACCTTCCGAGTGAACGGCCAGCGGCTCAAGCCATTTCTAGATCATGAGCCGCGGGTCGTTGATATTGCCCCCATTCATTTTGCGTGAGATGTGGTCTTTGACTCACATCTAATGCATCTCACGCCTGAGCTTTACTGATCCTCCGCTGTACATAGATCCAGATGTCCATATCATCACATTCCTTAGTCCCACATCCCTTTCTTCATCTTATGATTACGCTATACTTAGGGTGTACTTTACCCTAAGTATAGGGGGGATGTGAGACATTTTGGGTATTTCTTTTGTTTCTGTTTACCCCTGTTTTGCTGCCTATACTTAGGGGCATTTCACCCTAAGTATAGGGGGGGTAGACCCGGTACATTCTCCACTCGGTTCTCCCTTAGTATACAGCCTGCTATACTTAGGATTACTTGATCCTAAGTATAGGGGGGAGACCCGAGAACCTTTTGACTTTTCATTCTCCTTTTGTATAGCCTTCCTTTTCACTTCCCTATACATAGCACGAGTTATGTCTTCTTCATCGCTCTTGACTCCGAGGACATCGTTCGAGCTAAGTATAGGGGGGTGTGTATATATTTCATATATACTTTAGCCATAACTCGTACTTTGTGTGAGTGTGTTAATAAATAAAAATGGCTAAAAACCACAAAATTAAAAAAAAAATTTCATGTACATAATCTTCTTTTATTTGCACATACATAGCTAGTGTACAAATTATTTTTGTAAAAATGATTTCAAAAATCTTTTGTGTAAAGCTTGTATCAAAATTATGTATATGGTACAAAATTTTTCCAAAATGTTTTGAAAATCAAAAGTTTGCAAAAATCTTGTGTAAATGTGTGTAAATATCTTTTTGCAAAACTTGCACTTCATGCATCATCATTCATGATTTCAAAACATTTTTCAAAAATTTTGCATGATTGTAAAATTTGTGTAAATATGCATCTTTTTGTACATATGTATATAGTTTTTCTGGATGATAGTTGACATTTAAACTAGCCTGGAATTCAAATTGAGAAATGGAGCTTGATTAAGATCTTAATCCACCTAACTCTAAGAGGAACCTTATAGGGCTTAGGTTTAAGGCTTTTCAGGTCCATGGTGACTTAATTCTTTGAGTCCACTAGGCTATGATCACATGTCATCTCAATGAGCCTAAGTAGAGCACTTAACAACAACACATGACTCATATAGATTATGGCTTTACTTGGACAACCGCACTATGCACCGAGCTCTCTACGGATGAGGTGGTGAGGAGGCAGTCTTCCTTGGCTTGGGGTAGCATATGAGGGTAGTACTTCTAGGCGGAACCTCTCTTCTTCATTTAGTGAAGGAAGTGCGTCTCAACTTGGTCTGGTCGTCATGAAGTCTAACGACGGGAGTTGTGGGTTGCAATAAAGCTTCAAAAGAGGGATAGTCTACTGGCTCAAGAGGAAAAACTCCTTGTATATATGCTGCACATGTACATGTTGTATAGATGCACTCGAAAAAAAAAATGTGAAAAAGAAAAGAACTCCAAAAAAGTGGTGGGTCTGAGAGAAAATGATAATCCCACCGGAGTATGTATATAAGTGCAATAAGCAAAGCTTGGTTTCATGATCCACCTGTTGTAGCTTGCAGCAGGGAGACTTGGCTACACTGGTCAAGCTCCCAAGGGTACTTGGCTACACTGGCCTTGACCCATTCTCTTCTTCCCCCTCTTCTTGAGCCGGTTGTACTTGAACTTAGAAGGGAATACCCCGCTCCTCGAGGAAAGAGTGGCCAGATTGAGGTCATAGAGTTACCTTGTTGGGGAGGGTTGTCAAGTTGCCATTTCTGAGGTGGAGAGCTTAGACCTCACTTTCACAGGACAGGAAAAGATTCATGATCTTCAGGGTTTGTGATTGATGACTTGTTCTGACCTGGAGCATTGAGGAGTCTTGGTTATAGAATAGTGGAACTTGGAGGCTGTTAGGTTTTAAGCTTAAGGCTAAATAAGGTTCCGACACATCAATAATCCAAAGATCTGATTAAGCTCCATACCTCAATTTAATGAAGGCAAGTTTAATAATCAACCTTGATCCATGTACATTCTCTTTTTCTTTCTCTTTTTCTTTCTTTTTCACTTCTTTTTCAAATAAGTGTTTGCTAAGGGACTAGCAAAGTATAGTATAGGGGGGTGATGAATACCCATTCATCACTCTTTATTCTTATATTTTAGCTACAAAAACCTATGCAAATGCATGTAGATATGTGTAAATAGGAAAAGTTAGCAAAAGCATGCATTTTTGTAAATATAAATAATTAGCATGTTTTTGTGCAAAAATAAAAGAATAAAGAAGAAAAAGAAAAAGAGGGAAATATTTAGAATAAATATTGAGCAACCTAACCCAAGGGAGGGCTCAGCATGGGCCTGACCGCATAAAAGCCACAAGTAGAGGGAGATAGGAGCTCATGTGTAAATATTTATGTAAATCAATAAAATAATATTTTCCTCAACCAAAAATATACTTGTATATATTTTGTATATACTTAGGAACTATTAAAAACAAGATAAAAATCTAAAAATCAAAAATACCAAAAAGAACCTTTCACCATGTACATAGACCACCTCCCTTACCTTATTTCACCTTGTAAATAAAGATATTTGTTTCCAAAACTTTTTGTAAATATTTTATGGTATATATTGTACATAAAATAAATAAAAAGAATTAAAACAAAAATCAAATAAAAATTACAAAATTAAAAATACAAAAATATCTTGTATATATACCATGTATATAATTGTGCATAAATAATTATTTCCCCTATGTATATAAACAATAAAAATAAAATAAAAATAGCCTTTTATTCCTCATTTTATCTTATAAATAAATAAAATATAAAATGGGAATAAAAATGTATAAAAATAAATAATTAAAAATCAAAAATCAAAAATCAATATAGTGTATATATACCTAAGTATAGCTACTATGTATATACCTTATTTTTAATTTCCAAAAATTAATTAAAAATCACAAAAAAAATAGAAAAAATTAAAACAAACATTTTTCATGTTTTGAGTTTTTGAAAATTCGGCCATTTAAGGCCCCAAAAAAATCAAGCAAAATTTCAATAATTGGCGGGCTCTGATTGGTCCACGGGGGATTGTTGACCCCCGGTCAACACCTCCCCCAGGACCACCAGAGCCCGGGTCTGTTCATTCGACCCGCCTTCTCGGATTTTTCTCTTGATGACCCGATTTCCATCCACCCCAAATCCGGGTCCGCGATGACCATGTCACATCCGAGAAGCGCGCCGGAGCTTTGGCCTCGAGATCCGCGCATCAGCTCGCCCTACCCGCCACCTCCTTTCCGGACCTGCAAGCATATATATTCCGAGCTCCGCCGCACTCTCAATCCATCTTTGGCTCCCCATTCTCTCTCCAGTGAGCTCCATCGCAACCAGCAAGGTGACAGCTTGCATCCGCCGGTGTCGCAGCGAGGAGGAGGTGCTTGGACCATCAATCCGGCTGCCTTGCGCCGCCGTGCTCCGACGTCTGACCGGAGCTCAAGCCTCGGGTGTTGACGACCCTTGAGGCAAGGACCAGGAGTTAGCCACACTCCAGCCCAGTCTCCCGCATCATCCAGGTACCCATTTCGCTTACCCATTTAGTGTAATTTCCGATTTCGCCCAAATCCGTTCTCCGACGTGTTCCTCTGATTCCGACCATCACGCACACTATCTCGATCATCGGAGCACACCACCATCTCCGCCGTTCCCCCACGCACGTTCTTCGCCCAGCCATCCAACCCAGCTCGCCCCGGAGCTGGGAGTCGAGCTCCTCCATCCCCAGCTCGCCGGAGCTCCTTCGCACCGATCCACCAGCCACCTTCACCCCGCTTCTTTGGGTCGAGGCACTTTGCCCTCGACCCGCGAAGCTTTCTGGTTGCTTTGCAGGTCCAAAGGGAGGCGTCTGAGCCCCCTTACATTCCAGCCAGGAGCTTCGCGCCGCCAGCCTCGCCGGAGCCCCTCCAGGGCTCGGCTGGGCTATCGGACAATACCATCAGCTGCGGGGCTTCACCGCGAACCTGTTCCGATATCCAGCAGCAGCTGACGAGGACGACTGCAGGCGCACGAGGCCTGCGAAGCTCGCCGGCGTCGTGTTCTTTCACCATCCTCCAGAGCCGTCCGATCAGACCCTCTGCTCCAGTTTCCATCTTGAGCGCCCATTCTTCGAGGAGCAGCAGCCGTTGATCGATCCGAGGGACTCATCCGGACCGTTGCAGCAGAGGAGAGAGGCATCGGAGCCCAGCACCGTTAGATCTTCCACGTGTCCTCGCCTCCACCGTCGATCGAGCCCAAGAGAAGAAGAGGAAGAGCGCCCGTCGTCCCGAGCCGTTGGATACACCACGTGGCGCGCATCTGGCCGTCGACGAATAAAGGGGTAATTTGCTTAGGGCCCCCTCTTAGTTCGTCGTTTTATTTCTAGTCCTGTAAATATTTTTAGAACTTTATTTACGTAGGGTAAATTGCATTATGGACCTTGTGCTTAGTTTTATCTGCATGTATGCCCCTGTGTGTATGTGACCACGTGCTTCGCCACGTGCTTCGTTGGGCTTTTTACATCTTTTCACCTGTAGTTCTGGGTTGTTGTTGAATGAAGAAAAGCTTTTTGGTATTTGCAGTTATACCCCTGTGAGTGTTTAAATTGTGCATGTGCGGATTTTATTGGGTAAATTGCAACCGAGTCCCTGGGCTTTTGATACAAGTTATCAAAAGGCCCTAAGACTTAGTTTTTATTACCAAGAGGCCCCTGAGTGCCCCAGGCACGCGCCACGCGCGTGTTTAGCTGGGAAAATTGCACCTAGGCCCCCAGACTGTCGGGTATTTGCACATTCGTCCCTGTGCACAGTGCCCACTTTGCATTTTTGAATAAAATATCAAACCACCTCCAAATCCAATGAGATTTTGACACATGGCTCCTGCCATGGTGTAGGAATTTCAGTGATTTTTGAGGACATTTTTACTTTCATTTAGTATTTTTAAAAATTCAAAAACAGCCTTTTTAGCTACTGTCTAGGTTTAAAAATACCAAAAAAATATAAAAACCCCACCAAAAATTCTAAAAAAATTAGATACTGTTGTTTGCTTGCTGTTTGATTTTCTAGCCAAGTTTGGCTATTTTTCATTGCTTAAAAACCCAAAAAATTGAAAAATCCCTAAAAACCCATAAAAATTATAATAATTAATTTAAAAATCCAAAAACAATAATTAGGGTGCCTAAATTTTCCTTATTCTTCCTAGATTACAGGAAAATTACCTCCAGGACTTTTTAAGATCCTTAAATATTTTATTTTTGGGTCTCAAGCCTTGCTGGACAGTACCTTTTATTTTTAGCACTGTTTGATTTTTAGAAAATAATTTACCCGTCAGAAAAATATCAAAAATTAACCAAAAACACTTAAAAACATAAAAAATATAAAAACAATTTTTCTTGAATTTTTGCTTGCTTTTTGGTGTGTTTAATAAATTGCCTAAGTGTGTTTTTATTTCCTTTCTCTTATCTTCTTAACCTTTTAAAAATCCAAAAAAATATAAAAATTAATAAAAACCACTAAAAATCACGTTTCTTTTATTTTATTCTTTTTTACTACTTCGTAGGCCTACGGCCAACCCGTGCTCCTTGTGTTCGACCCTGGGAGCTATACCAGGTTAATATCATAGCTAGGACCGCTTGTTTTGCCTTGTTTGATTTTTGACTCGTTTTGCGGTTCGATTTTTCTTGATACACACCGTCTCTGAGATCCGGGTCGCAACGACCCTTGTTTCATTACCTTCACCCGGGTCTTAGTGGGTTTTGGGGTGTCTATCAGGGGGGGGTAGGAGGAGAACAAAATAACATTAATATAAGAAAGACGGAGGACATACCTACAATTTACCCCCAACTTTAAGAGGGATAGGGAAGGGAGATGGGTGCTATTCTACCCCCATTAGTTTAGTCTCTTTAGCCCCAAAACTGTGAGGGGGAAGGAGATGAACACATAATGAAAAGAAAAGAGGAGGAGAAGAATAAAAGAAGAAGAGAAGTAAGGTAAGACCCTATTCTAAACCTTCTTTCCATTCCATTTTTTCTGTAACTTGAGTTTGATTTGAGGTTATGAGTTTTTAATGTTTCTTTTAGGGTTATGATAGAATGAGGTCTTCTTGGTGTTTATAAATCTTTATATTTACTTTCAGTAAGGAATAAATTAGAAACAAATCAGTGAAAAGGTTTGTGTTGTTAGAACAAAATGGTGGCTGGAGATGTGATTTGATTTTCCATGTCAAAATTTGTGAGAAGTGTTTATTTGTTGAATAAATAAGCAATGATTTTTAGATTTGAATTAGTATTGCATAAACATGCTTGGGGAATGATTGATGGTTGGAATAATAGAGTGGATTAAATTATGGATTTGGATTTTGTGTTGTATGTATTAGATATTAGAAATGATGTACTTTTGATGACTGTGTGTTAATGAGTCATTACAGGTTAATATTCTTGAGTTGGTAGGTATTGATAGTGGAATAATTTTCCTCACATTTGATGTTAGTTGTTTACTAGAATGTGTTGATTATATTGATTAGAATAGAGAAAATAATGGATATATGGATCCTTTTGCACAATCAAATGGAGAGGAATATGGGATAATATCATGTGAATGTTTATCTCACAAAGTAGAAAACGTGGAGGGAAAGGGAGAGATAAGCATACATATGTAGTTACAGTTGGTATCTAACAATTTGAGGGATTATGATGACAAATTATTATTTTTTCATGTATGGGTTTTTAATAGGATAATCTTGAATTTGAAGATTTTTCCGTCATAGGATATATTCTTTTTTGTTGTTTGGAATAATACAAATTTTAATGGAAGTAATAGATTTGAGAATGACTCTCAATATTGTGGTATTAGATCTTGTAAAATGAGATGAATGTTAAGGATATTGTATAAATTATATTAAATTATACTCAATGATATAAATGAAAAGAAAATTGTGTTGATCAAAAAGTATGAAATCATTGGTGTTTTAAATTTCAAAAAGGATATAAAAGATAATGGAGGGGGATGTTGGAGGAAAATATTGATAAGAAGAAATAAGATTATAGGCGTTATGAGAATTTTCGGGAGGGGAAGAGTAAAAGAGAGGAAATTCATTGGTGATGAATGTATGCGTACTAATAAATGATGATGAAGATTGTTTAGGGTAAGGTTAAAAAGAAAAGGATATGAGATGAACAGACGAGGGGAATGGATTAAAGTTTCACGCGGAGTCATTGATTCTTAATCACTCATTCTCCAACTGTAAGATCTATCACAACGTTGTCCTATTTGTACTTGCAGTAAAGTCAACATCGATCAACAATATCAAGAGCATGGACAGTGGTGCCACATATTTTTGAGGTGAGGATTTCCTTGATGTAACTATTTTTTAACCATACATCTTCCTGAGTTGTTGTTATTAAGTATTCATATTTTAAGATCATGTGAATACCTATGTGTTGAGTTAATATTATAACACATGGAGAAACTTTTATGGAATCATTTACATCGAAAAATGTATTTGATTTCTAGGCTAGAGTCATCAGAAACTAAAATGTGAAAAACATGTGTTGAAAAGAAAAGAAGAGAGGGAAAATGAAATTTTGGGACTTTGCTCCTTACTGGTCAGGGTAGTTCCTTCATATCGAAACTCGTGATATAACTCAAGACGAAGTGACTGGCCGAATATTAATCCGGGATAAGTCACAAGTAAATGATTGGTCTGGAAAACAAATGAAAGGAGTGACTCTAGGGATAGATGCTCGAGAAGTGACGACTTCTCACTCCGTTCAAGTAATGGGCATGTGCTATACATTCAAGGGTTAAATGAATCAAATGAATGCTCGTTGGTTAGGATACATGTTATCTACATGTAACTTCAACCACTAGGAAATTTCTGAGAGGAGTTACACAATAATAACAATAACAACAATCACACCAATAATATGAGGTTGGTAATGAAAGAAATGAATGGTGAATGATTAGAACTGGAAGAAGGAAAAGAAAAAGAAATGTTTCCACTACCCTTAGAATATAAAAGTACAACTTTTCATCTTATTTATGTCGTTTATATGTCCTCATTGAGCCTTTGTTCACATCCTTAGTTGACAACCAAACTCAACTGATGGCCAAGACCCTCATTACTGCACGGAATTCCACCCGACTTCCTCGACGTCAATTCCATCTACATTATGCACCGGCACACCCGACTCTTTCGCTTACCGTCATGTCCACGACCCTCTCAAGATTATAGTGAGTCAAGCATCACCTCCCCGTACCACATCCAAAAGGAAGAAGATAGAATACTCATCATGCTTCTAGAAATCATAACAGTGATGACCAATGTCACTTCAAGGTTGGAAGCTGTGATCCGTTATCATCGTTAACACTACCCTACCATGATGAAGAATGATAGAAAGATGCAAACTTAGGAAAGAACTTTTTATTTGATTTTGTGATTGACAAATGGAGATGTAGTTTTTTGTAACTCATTATGATTATGCCATGCTAATCTAATCTTTAGTTGATGTAGTTGTATAGTGAGCAGCAAATTTCGCTTACCTTTTGGAAGCACTTTCTTTTTGTAAAGTAAGAAAACTTAATGGGAAAGTTAGGTGTTTATGAAAATACATGGATATATTTTTAAGTTGTACATATCTCTCCATATGTCTTTTTGTATGTCCATGATGTTATGTTGAGAAGTTTGAAATCAAATTTATTATCTTCTTGTATTTCTTTCCTTGATCAGTTTTTGTGCAACAAGTTATAATCATTATGTTCCAATCAAACATTACCTTATCGGCACAAGGGATCGGCATAACACTTGAATAATAAGCTACTATGGACTCATGCATATTACACTTAGCTAAACTAAATGAGGTAACCGAATCATTCTTAGTTGAACCAGTAAATGGTTGCTTTATCAAGGGTGGTATATGAGTGAGCCTTGGAAGCTGTCAGATACTATTGTTATACCCTAATTTTTTTAGTAGGTTGGATATCTAAAGACTAGAGTAGTTGGTATAAACAAAGTTTAGTATGTGAAATAGTCTGCTAGCACTTAGCAGTTTAGTCGAGATGGGGGCCAATGCAACCATCTCGCATGAGTTTTCACTTTTTTCTCCCATTGACCAAATAGAGTGCAAATCCTCACTTCTAAAAAGAAAAAAAATACAATAACATGAGAAAAGATTCTAGACCCGTAAAAATGCAGTGCAAAAAACATTGAAAAAGCTAACAATTTTGGCCACAAATAGTCTAGAGCGAAGACTTGAATACGCTAATCAAGCTTCCAAAGAGAAAACTTAGATATACTAACTAGGCTTTATACACCTATATCTAGATGCTAGCTATAGTTGAACTTAGAAGAGAATACCAAGCTCCTCGAGGATGAGTTGCTAGAGAAGTTGATTGACTGGGTGTTCATATCTTTTAAGGGGGAAGAGATAACGCCCTTCACTCACAGTACAATTTGCCTTGAAGCTTCAAGAGCACGTGGATCTGAGTTGACTTGTGAGCTAAACTTAAACTATGACTAGTGGAACTTAAAGACTATTGAGTCTAAAAATACAATTCTTAAGAAGTTCTGTCACATCATCGTTTCAAAGGTTTGATTAACCTCAATTTTCACCTTCTATTCATGAACTTGGCATGGAACTCAAATTCATTTCACGGACATTTTTGTACTCTCTCTTTGAATAAGTGTTTGCCAAGGAACTATGAAAGCTTAAATATAAGGGGCCATTAAACTATATTTCATTGACTTTATAAAGGAAAAGTAAGCATAATTCCTTAATAGATATACTCATTCATCCATTAAAATTAGCATTTTTATAATTATGTACCTATAAATAAAATATCTTTTTATTACCCCATAAATCCCTAAAAATATACAAAACAAAAAAGGGAAGGGCACGATGTATGGATGTATATGAGTACATATTGTCTAAGAAATCTAGAGGAGATAGACCCACATGGTATGGATCCAACCCTCGTCCAGATACCAAGGTTGTAAGTCTCAGTCGACTAAATAACAAGTAGGAAAAATAAAGAAAATAAAAAAACACGCAGATAAAGATAAAATACAACTATACAAATACATAAACTTCAATGATTTGTATCGTATTATTTACAAATCAATTAGCTTAATTTTTCTTCACTAATTCAAATAAAAAATCACAAAAAGTATAAAATATGCCAAAAGTTGTACCTTACATTATTGACAAATAAATACAAATCCTAGTTCTTTGTATGCAAGTATTCTATATTTTTTGTCTGGAGGATATGAGCTCTGAACGAATCAAACTCACCTCTAAGGTTCATAAAATTAAAAATTTGCAAATCCTAAAAAAATCTGAAGTTGAAATGGACTCATTTATGAAAAATCAATTTTAGGACCCAGTGTACAACTGTATACTTATATTGTATAATTTTTACAGAACACATATGTACATATTTTAAATTTATTTATTTTTAAAAATTGGAACACAATAAAAATATACAATACACATTCTGTAAAAATTATACAATATAAGTATACAATGTACATATTTTGTTTTATTTTTAAAATTTTATTTGCATCCTTTCAATTTTTTTTCAAATTCTTTTATCCCCTAAAACATACAGAATAAAATCATAAAATTAAAAAGATTAAAAAATATATGCTTCATATTATAGGTACAATTGACCTATCAAAAACAACCAACATATATTACATACAAAAAATAGAAAAATATCCATGTATAGTTTTTATTTTATATTATCAAATAAAAATACAAAGTAGCTTTTAGTCGAATAGAAAACAAAGAAAAATAGAAAAAGAAAAAAGAACCAGGTCAAATGTACCTATATATCTCTTAGTAATTTTGTAACTCATATTTTATGATGAGTGCAGAAAAAATCCCTATTAAAGGGATTTTTACACCCATAATCCTGAGTAATTTCGTAATAACATTCATAACTCTACATAATCGTAAATTACATGAGAAACCCCGAATAATGCTTAACTCTTACATGACATAACCATGTGTTATGTTACATTTGAAATACCGTTATATTTGACAGTTTCCGTTAAGAAAAAGACAAATCTACCCCTAATACTCATTCTTATTTACAAATGATGCCATCGAAGGACTGAGAGATTCACACAATTATATATTTCAGCAATAGCAACCGTGTGAGCTTTACTTTCAAATGGCACAAGTGGAGTAAAGGTAATTACTACGGTTGACTCGTATGCCAATTTCAGATCTTACGGGGGCAAGCACTCACGAATCCAATACCGATTCTTCCATATGGATTTCAAATCATTATGGGGATGACATTCAAGGCACTATTCAAAGTTCTGAATTCCGGCAGGTTATATTTCTTCTTGCTTTAATGTGACTGTTTGAAAGATGATCGTGACTTCAGACAATTGATACCAATGCTCAAAGTGTTTAATGACGTTCAGATTTTATAATTTTATCTGAATTAGAACGCCTGGACCGATGAACTGCGAGCCTGCGGAGAGGAAATATGCCGCCCGGTGGATAATAAGAAAGATTAGTGTCATGCAAGTTAGCAACATCAGCTGGAATAGCATGCAACAGCTGACTTTGCTTGGTAAGAAAAATAGGTAATCGAGGGGAGAAATAACCAGTTATTGGGATCTGCACTAATTTGTGCTATGTCACTGCCGATAAATCAAACGATGAAGGTTATATGTTTGGCATTCTGCTGGTTATCTTTTGTGCTATGTCACCTCTGGAAGACCCCTCGGTCGTCGTCGACTTCTGTAAACTCCCCATTCCCCTCCCGCGAACCCACCTCTGAAAGCAAACCCCCTCCCCTCCGCCGACCTCTGGAAACCCTCCCGGTCGTCGACCACCCCCTGTCGTCGACCTGCAAGGACCCCACCCCCGGTCGACCTCCGAAGCCCTCCACCCCGCGTCGTCGTCGACTTCTGCAACCTCACCATCCCCCCTCCCGCGGACCCTCCTTCTGCAACCCTCCTTCCCTCCGCCCACATTCGGTTATCCCCACACCCAACCCCGCCGCGGACCGACTTGTCCAAGCCCGCCTCCCCACCCCCTCCACGGGCCGCACCTCTCCCCTCCTCCCCATCTCTGCAAGCTCCCCCCATCCCCTCCTCTGCAAACTCCCCCGTCAAAGCCCCCTCCCCATATGCAAGCTCACTGCGCCGCTCCGCTCTCTTGAACCCCCGGACAATGCCTCTCAAGTCCCCCTCCCCGTCTGCAAGCTCCCCAAGCCCGCCCAGACTTGTTGCTGCCCTCCATCGTTTCTCTGCACCCGCCCGCCTGCAGGCCCTCCGTTGCCCGCAAGCCCCAACAATGTCAGTGTAGAAAAAGAATGGGATGTTATTGTTTTTTATATTTAGGCTAATCCTAGCTATTAGATTGTTGATTGGTTAGATCAACTCAATTATTTGGTTGAGTTAATGAACTAAAGCAACCGAAGGTTATGGGTGTAAGACGGCACACTTATTCAGGGTCGTGAGCGTAACTCGTGATTATGTAGGGTTATGAATGATATTACAAAATTACTCAGAGTTACGGGTGTAAAAATCCCTATTATAAAATAGTATATCTCAAAATATTGAAAATGTTTCATGCTTTACCTTTTTTGATTTGAGTTCATTCGCTATATATTTCAGATTTTAAAAGGCAAATAAATTTCTTTGGATTTATAGGGTACCACGTGTCGACACCCTATTCATCTTCTTTCTCTTACGCTTGCTACCTGTGGGACAAATTAGAGTCAAGCCTCGAGATTTGTTGATTTTCTTTGTTCATATCTACCCACCTCAAACCTTGCCATCTTGTGCATTCAGTTACCTTGATGATCACCTAACTTTCAAGAACCCTTCGTCTTGATCCTTACATGTGTTTGACCCCCTAAATATTCACCCCACATCAACCAAAAACCCTATCTTCTCATCCATAATCCCTAACATTAATCCACATTTTGGTGGGTCGTAGTTGCATGATGCAGTTGCTAGACCACGACCTGGAGTGAGAGACGAGGAGGAGGAGCTCAGGTAAGGTCCATGCGCCTCATCAAGGGCCTACAAAGATGCCGATTAGATGTATTCCCTCGCTAGATTTTGAGCCAATATCGGAAGTCTCTAGCACCTTCATCTCATGTTGAAACCTCTACTTATCTTCTTCATTTTTGTAGTTCTTTGAGTTGTTCATCGAATTCAACCATTAATTGCTCCCCTTAGTATCTCCTAGTGCTCCATTTAGGGCTTACGGTCAAATACATCATCCATTGTATTTCTTTTGATGATCGACCAATTCCATCCTACAGGCCATCAATGATCCTCCCGACAGTTACAAAAGGTCGCAACCGTAACCTCTTTTAATTCCACCCCGTCCGAGGCTTTGTTACCCATTTTCACTATCATTTTTGTTCCTCATTATAGAGTTAGGTTTTTATTTTTATAAGTACATTAATACCTAAGTATATTAATACCTAGATTTCTGATTGTTTGTTTTTTTTAATTTTATTTTTTAATATTTTTTAGCTATTAAATTTTACCTGATTTTCCAAAACATTTTTATTTTATATAAAAGGTTTTTTCAAATTTACTTATTTTAATAGTTTTTATAAAGTAAATAAAATACAAGCAAATGGTGAAATAAAATGTTTTTGATTTTTAGTTTGGAAAGTCATTTTTGGAAAAGTTTTTTTTATTTTCTGTATGTTATACAAATTTTATAAAAAATAGGGAAAGTAGAAAAAAATAAGCAATATAGTGAGTACAAAGATATATAAGGGAAAGTGGTAGCTAAATAGAGTGTTACTTTGTGTAGATAGAGGTTGATCTAGGGGACAAAATATGGAGTTACTGTTACAATTTTGACTTTGTAATTTTTATTTGATTTTTCTAGGGTTTCTAGTATTTTTGAATTTTAAGGAAAATGATATATAATTTTATATATATATATATATATATATATATATTTGGAGGGGTTATATTCCTAGACGGAATACAAAAACCCTGAATTTTTAAGAGTTTAAGAGAAAGGATGTATTTTATTTTATTCTTCATAGACTATTTGCTATGCTCAGGGTTTTTGTTATTTGATTTTAAAATACTAAATTGTACTATTTTTGCAAAATAACATTTGTAGTGATAGGATAATAGTAATGGAATATATTGGGTTAAATTACAAGATATTACAAAATGACACTAAAAAAATAAAATACCTTAAACTAAGAGGATTTTTTAAAAGAAAATATGGGTTAAATTAGGGATGGGCATTGGGCTGGGCAGATTGGCTCAGCCCCACCTGAGGCCTGACCCAAGAAGCTCGGCCCCGCCCATCCCAAAGCTTAGCCCAAGCCCAAATGAAGATTATGCCAGGACAGGACCTAAATTATCGACCTAAAGAATTTCGGGTCAGACTTGAGCTTCGTTTGATCCAGTCCGCTTAGCTCAAGAGCTCGACCGAATTTGAAGCTCAGTTCACGGCCACATCCCGACCTAGCAGCAGCCCCATAAAGGCTCAAGTACCCCAACTAGGGATGCAAACGGACGGATACATATATAGGTATTACGGTATCCCTACCGTTTTTTGAATACGAATATGGATGTGGATACCGATATTGACGGATACTAAAACTACCTTACCATATTCTTAAAAAATAAATGCGGATGTAAAACATATACTGATCGCATACGAGTAATGTTAAAAATACTCTATAGAATCGACTTAAATATATACGAACTAGATGGAAAACACATGATATAAATTTACTAAATGTGTTTGTATCATAAAAATTATACAAACATGGTAACAAACGGTATAAAATTACGTTATATAGGGTTTAAAATAAATCTCTGATTATATTTATATACGAAAATGGGTATACGGATACAAATACGTATGTTTGCGGATATCAAAATGATGTCCATATACGTATCCACTTTAAAATGGATACATATACGGATGTCCAAATCCATATAAAATAGATACGATGACGGATCGGATATGGATATATCTATAACCATTTGCATCCCTAGCCGGGGTTTAAAAAATCAGACTAGACCGACCGATCGGATCGATTGGATCGGGAACGGGTCCCGACCTGATCGGTTCGGCCTGTTTTGTGTAATTAATTTAAAAAGAAAATAAAAAATTGGATTTGATCGGTGGTCGGATTGGGTTGACCCGAATGGTCGGACCGAGTTAACCCGGATTAACCCAATTTTGATGGTTTGGTAAAATTTTCAAAAAAAATAAAGGTTTAAATAATGAAATAATAGGGTTTTATCACTTATACCCTTCTTAACTTCTGCGATATGAGTTATGCCCCTCTCTTTTTTGGAATATAAGTTGTGCCACTACTTTCTTAGAGTAATTTTATAGAAGTAACTATAAATAAATGATTAGAATATTATATTCATATATAATGCTAGAAAATGTGACTAACTTTTGTAGAGTTTTACTCGAAATAGACAATCATATTATTCTATTGAAAGATTTGATATTTTAAATGATTATTTCATTGATATATAAATACATATTTACATATATGTATCCGATTTTATCGGTTCAAAAAATCGGTTCGACCGGTCAGACCAATAAATTAAGACAGGTCTATTTTTTCCGAATCGATAAGAATGATGACATAAATGCCCGATCCGATTTTTAAAACCTTGTCCCTAACCCCTAACCCAGGCCTTAGAAAGGAATTCTACTCCCTCTCGTCCACTCTACTTTGGATTGCACAGCCCAGCAACATGAGCACCGAACCCACCCCACGCGCCCCTCCCTTCTACTTCCCCCTCAACCGTGAAAGAAGAGATACCCTTGGGCCAGCGCGCCCGGTCGCTAGCCCCCTTGTGGCAGCATCATCGACCATCCCCCAATCCCAGGCTCCAGCCCGCTTTGCCTCCCAAATCCGCATCCCTTCCACCTCAATCAATGGCTAACCACTAGTCTTAGGGCCCAGGCTCTAGTCCACATTGTCATCCCCTCCCTTCCCTTCCACCTCAATCTGCATCCCTTCCTCTGCTCTAAGGGTTCATTTAGTTACTGAATTACTTAGGGGTAACCCGGTTTACTCCTTACATTCGTGGGTTGGAATTCCATCACAAATCAATGTGACAACACATCATATTCCTCAAGGTTGCAAAAAGCAATATGCGATATTCAGTCGGTAGGGTTACTGATTACTGTAAACGGTATGCAGAAGTTTAAACGGAAATTAAACGGTTTATGCGGTTTTGCATTTTTAATTAATAAAAAATTATTACATATATATAATTAATAAAAAAGTATAAATAAATAAGAAAAATAATCACATATTCACAATCTAGATCAAATATTATTAAATTCAAGGAATGTTTCATCCAAATTTCAAAATAGATAACATAAACAACTAGATTTTATAGCCAAATGTCGAAATAAACAACATAAAAGTCATGGATAATGGTGATCCTTTGAAGAAAATAGACCCATATTCCTAAAAGGTTGTTTAAGACCGTTTAAAAGGCTGTTTAATCAACCGTTTAAGACCGTTTATGCGGCCTAACCGTTTAAAGGCCCGCTTTTGATTAAACGATGTGGTCGAGCACCGCATGCGTTTAATCGACCGTTTAAAAAGGCCATTTAGACCGTTTTTTGCATCCATGATATTCCTTATTTCGAGGGGTGTTTCTAGTGGAGAAGTTTGATTGGGGTGAATCGACCTCATAGTTTTCTCTCTCTCATTTCGAGGGTTTTCACATAAAAATCCCCGTCTATGTGGTTGTGCTTATGATTGCATTTTGTTTTTTATTGCTTGTGATTCTTGTACCAATCAGTTTACTTTTGTTAATCCGTTAAGTTGCTTGGTTCGATCCACACTTCCACATCGTTTATGTATTGCTTGTTCCCAACAGAGTGGTATCCAGACTTGTTCAATGGCATATTATAAAATAGATTTTGGTTCGAACCGTATGATTCATCCAAATAGGACTAATTATAGTTTCTGTAAGAACAAGATGAATGATCTTTTATATGTGAAGGCCATACACCTTCCGATGTTCTCCACCCAAAAACCAAAGCCAAGTTTGATGAGAAATGAGATTTGAACACGAGGAAGTTATTGTAGCTTTATTAGACAATTCGTTGATGAGAACGTCTACTATCACATCCAACATGAAAGCCATGCTAGAAGCCTATGGTTGAAGTTGGAAAATCTTTATGCCTTCAAGATGGAAAGTAACAAGTTATTTCTTCTCAAGAGATTGGTGAACTTGAGGTTCAAGGAGAGAAACTCTATCTTAGATTTTCTGAATGATTTTCAAGGTATTATATATCCCTCAGGTCATGTGCGATATGTACAACTTTATCATTAGGTGAGGCAAAGGCTTGGTTGCAGCTCTTCTTAAGTGGAAAGATATTACTATAAATTCACCAAATCACATTCTTAAGCATGACTATTTCAACTATATTGAATCGATATGATATGCTCCAGCCTCTTGCTTACAGCACGTACGATCATTTGACTATTTACGGTTGATGATGCTCAAGTTGAACGTGTGAGAGATTCTTGCTCCAACGACTAGATGAAGGGGGTCAGATCTATGGGCACTGCTCGAGCCTCACAATCAATGATTAAATGGAGGGGACGATAATTCATCTGACGAAGGTTGTGCGATGGGCCCTCCCTCTCTGCTTCGATGATGATCAGCCCGGACGGACAGTAAGAGGGCTTGTCCAGTTTGGAGCGAGGTTTGATCAAAGCTGCTGCGACATGGTCTGGAGTTCTGGGAATGAAGGTGGACTCCTCTTTTCTTCCTTAAGCGCAGACACAAGGTGGAGAAGTTCGGTCCAGGAAAGCAACATAGAGCTCCTTCAAGAATTTGTGATGTCAACATTAGCTGATTTCTTCCTCTATGCAATAATGATACTCCAATTTTTCATCGCTTAGATGACCTGCAAGCGAGAACAGAGGCTCAAGGTACAATGAGCTTGATCGAAGATTATGTTGGTTCAGATCAGTGTTAGGATCAAAAGAGAATAGGGTGTTTGGCGTAGCTCCAGTGTGCGGTTAATGGAAGGAGAAAGGGAGTGAGGGTTGAGGGCGATAGAATCGTGAAGCTGAAATAGAGGAGAGGGCGATGGTGCTGTGCAAGGTGGCTTCTTTTTACATAGAAGGGGGATCAAGAATATAGGGAGATGCAGAAGACAAGCGACAGAGAGGGGAAAGGAAGAAGAAGAACAAGTGAAGAAGACATGGGAGAAGAGAAGACGGAAATAACATGGGAAGAAGAAGATAAACAAGAGGGAGAGATAGACGAAGTACCTAGACAAATGGAATGACATGCATGAAAGATTGATTGCTCGAAGGAACCGGTGATCACCTCAGCAGCTCGGCACAAGAGCTGCGAAGCTGAGCTTTGTCGAGCCAAGGCTCTGTTAAGTGGAGATGGCCTCCACAGACCTCACCGAAGAAATGCTCTCCTACCTTGCTCTGGGGGTGGATGGGGTGAATACAATATATAAAGGATGATGGGTAAATAACCACTCACCCAAATATCCGTTTACCCATATAAATGTATACAACTCAACACTCTTAAACTTGGGCATACATGTTCACCATGCCCAACTTCCTACATTCATCTTGAATTGCACTGTAAGCAACCTTTTGTGGAGAGATCCACAAATTGATCTTCAGACTTTAGATAAGGAAGACAAAGCAATCCAACACCATTTTTCTTGCGAATGAAATATCAATCTATTTTCAAATGTTTAGTCCGATTGTGTATCACTAGATTATTGGCTAAATTTATCACGACTTTGTTGTCGGAGGACATCTTTGTAGGCATAATTCCAATATGCATTTCTTCGAAGGGTTGTTTTAACCACGAGATCTCAGTGACTCCATTAACAAGTGCACAATATTCAACTTCGACACCAGATCTTGAAACCACATTTTATTTCTTAGTTCTCTAAATGACCAAGTTACCACAAATGTAGATGGCATAACTTAAAGTAGATCTTCTATCGTCAATTGAGCCAGCCTAGCCTGCATTAGCATATCCTTCAATATGCCCTGGGCAATATTTTCTGAACATGACTCATGCGATTAGGGAATTGTTTTAGATAACAACAATTATGGTAACAACATGTGCATGAGTAGTGTTGGGAGCATGCATAAACTGACTAATAGCATTCATGGCATAGGTAATGTCATGTCTGATGAGCGTAAGATGGTTTAGTTTTCTCATTTTTTGATATCTTCCCTTCTTCTCATAGTCAAGAGGTTCACCATCCACTTTGCTAAGCTTATGATTCACCTCTATAGGGAGAGACGTAGGTTTGCATCCAAGCATGACTGAGTCTTATAGCAGATTAAGTGCATACTAATGCCGGTTCAGAGACATGTCATCAGGGGATTTAGCCATCTCAATTCCAAGAAATTAGTGCAGTTGTCCTAGATCCTTTAGGTCGAACTCGGTTGCCAGAACCTTCTTTATACTAGATATCTCATTATCATCATCGTCTGTGTAAATCATTTCATCAACATAAACAAGGAGAATTGTCCATTTATTTGATTTCACTTTACGAAAAGAGTGTGATCCCCATTCATCTAAGTGCAACCGCTTTTGTTCATCACAATACAAAGTCTTTCAAACTAGGCCAGTGGAAATTGCTTTAGATCGTACAAGGCCTTTTTTAGTTTGCAGCACTTCCTTGGCTTTTCAAATCCAGATGGCTTATTCATGTAAATCTCTTCATGAAGATTTCCATTCAAAAAAGAATTTTTAAAGTTTAATTGATGCAATTTCTAGAAATTGAATTGCTATGCTGATGATGACTCTAATAGTATTCATCTTTTCCACATGAGCGAAGGTCTCATGGTAGTCAATCCTGTACTTTTGGGTGTACCCCTTAATAACTAATCGAGCAATCTGTCCATCAGCATTGCACTTCATTGTATATACACATTTTGAGCCAACTAAATGTATCCCTTTTGGGACATCTACAACATATCGAGTGTCATTTTTTAAGAGCATTCATCTCCTTATTCATCGCATTCATCCACCTCGGATCACTTTGAGCTTCACTAAAAGTCCTTCAAACATCATTAGAATCCAATTGAGTGATAAAGCTACTATATTTAGAACTCACCTTGGAGTAGGAGGCAAACTGACCATATGATACCGAGTAGAGGCACAGATGGTTTTGACAACTTTTCCCGTGGCTATGTGGCAATCATCTAGCATATTTCCACCTTCGCTGGTCGTTCCATCAAGAAGGCACTCCGCAACATGAGAAGTTGTATCCAAAGAATTCATAGAGATCGGAGAGTCACTTACAATGCTTTCATGGCTTGGAGCGATTAAAGAGAGATTGAGATTATGATTTGGTGTTGTTCTATCTTCAACTTCCAACAAGTCCATAGAGTGTCGGTATCTGCTACTCACTTTGCCAATATCATATCTCATGGTCATCATCACCAAGAAAATACACCCCCTATTCGTTTCTCTCACTACTCTTATCAAGGGGCTCCCCCTTAAGAGCATTCTTGGGGAGGTATGATTGTTCCTCAAGAAAGGTAACATCATTGCTTACATGGAGGCAACAATATACATGGTCATAGTACTTGTAACCGTTTTGAGTGCCATCATCGCCAGGGAAAATACAGTATGCCATGTTGAGAAAACAAACACAATCGAACATGCGTGGATCCAGATTGAAAGGAGCTCTACCAAGGTGGACAATGGAGATGGGTCCTCCTTATAGATGTAGTTCTATTAATAGGGTAGGTAGGTGTTAAGATAACTTCTCCCCAAGAATTATTGTAGCACATTTCTATGCAAAAGAAGAGTGTCACATTTGACATGTGATGGTTCTTCCTATCAGCTGCCCCATTATGCTGGTGGTATAACTACAAGAAGATTCATGAATGATGCCACATTATTAAAAAAACCACGTAAAGATCCTTAAAGATATTCTCTTGCAGCGTCCATTCGTATTGTTTTGACGATTTTCGAGTACCGGTTGGCTATCAATCTTATAGAGTTTCTTGTTGCATCTGGGACCTTACTTCTACTTTTCAATAGATAAACACATGTACACCTTAAAACATCATCAATTAACTTAATAAAGTATCGATGATCATCGAAATTTTTCACTTTGCATGACCTCACAAATTAGAATAAACAATATGAAGTATTGCTTTGCTATTGTTGCTTGAAATAGGGTAAATAGTTATTGTGTGCTTACCCAGTTGGCATACCTCACAAATGTAAACATCTGTTCCAATTTTATCGCATAAACTAGGGAAAAAAGTACGAATAGTAGCAAGCTCGGAGTGACCAAGACACTCATACCACTGTTTCAACAGATCCGAGATGTACGCTTGTTATCAATAGCAGCAACTCGAGCAGATGCAGCCTTTGCTAGTAGTCGGTAGAGACCATTAGCAACCAAGCCAATCCCAACCTGTTTCCTTGTCTCCAAGTCATGCATAACACATGAGTTTGCATAAAAAAATCAAACAACAGTTAAGGTCCTTAGTAATGTGATAAGTATAAGTAAGTTAATCGAGAAATCCAGAACATGGAGAGCATCTTTCATGAGGAATTTTTGATTAAAGGTATGTTAATAAGGAAATCCAGAACATGGATATCGTCTTCCATGAGAAATTTGTAGACTAAAGGTATACTCCCTTTCCCAATAGCAGTCACAAAGTAACCATCAACTAGATTCACACGTTCTCTTCTAGAAGAAAGCTCATAAGCTTGAAACATTTTGGAGTTCTCAATCATATGATCTGAAGCTCCACTATCAAGGATACACTCACCACTAAGAGAATGATTACCTTCTTTCGTCTGGGCAACCAAGGTAGTTCACCACTTCAACTTCAGCTCCAAGCTCATTATGTATAGAAATCTTCTTTACATAATCTTGCATTTCCTTAATCTGGATGTCTGTATGGTGTCATCCTTCAACTATCATAGCAGATGATTTCTTCCCCTTATCCAATTTCTTCTCAGGATGCAGCTCCCAACATTAGTAGTTTCCACGATCAAGTTTTTGTAACATCCCGGGCTTAAGTCCCCGTTCCGTAATCGAGGAAAACTAGCCCTGACAACTTGTTGGGTTCGGGTCCAAATGGATCCGTTGGCAGCCACCCAAAATGCTTAACCCAAGTTGTCAAGCAGTACTCCCCACCACTTATAACCCACTCTCACACTTTGTGAGTTTTAGATGTGGGACTATCATTGGGGGTATGGGTGTTACAACCTCCCCTACTTATATTCGCAACGTCCTTGTTGCGACATGGCTCATCACTTATTCTAGTGACAGTGACGGTTGCACGCTCCGGGTAGCCATTTCCTTCTATCTCTTTATAGGAGTGGTTCCACCTCTCGGGTATCCCTTTCCACTATCAAAGGGAAATTAGCTCTGATACCATTTGTAACGTCCCGGGCTTAGGTCCCCAATCCGTTATCAAGGAAAATTGGCCCTGACAACTTGTTGGGTTCGAGCCCAAATGGATCCGTTGGAAACCACCCAAAATGCTTAAGCCCAAGTTGTCAAGTAGTAATCCCCACCACTTATAACCCACTCTCACGCTTTGTGAGTTTTGGATGTGGGACTATCGTTGGGGGTATGGGTGTTACAACCTCCCCCACTTATATTCACAACATCCTCGTTGCGACATGGCTCATCACTTATTCCCAGTGACGGTGATGGCTGCACGCTCCGGGTAGCCATTTCCTCCTATCTCTTTATAAAGGTGGCTCCACCTCTCGGGTAGCTCTTTCCACTATCAGAGGGAAATTAGCTCTGATACCATTAAAATACGCCAACATATACCTTTATAGATTGTAATCCTAAGTTGATACATGCACTAAGAGGTTGTATTTAGGATGTGATCATCATTCATACAAAATCCTAAACCGATACATACATTTACATATCGTAATACGGGTGTAATCATCATACGTAGGTATAAACCTAATCCGATACATACCTTAGGTCAAATGCGTAGTTCTCCATGTCGTGGTGACTGCATCCTCTTCTGGGCACATGTTCATACTCCCCTCTTTCTTTGATTCATCGATGCCTTCTTCTCTCGGTGAGATCTTTCTCTCTCTTTCTCTCTCTCTCTCTCTCTCTCTCTCGAATTCTCTCCCTCTCTCATCAGTTCTCTCTTTCTCTCTTTGCAATGGCAATTCACATTGGAAAGGTGGAGGTATTGGGATTTTATGGATTCCAATGAGAGAACTGATGGGATATTAAATCCCATTTAATTTGTCAATGAATTGGCCAATAATGGAAAGATGGAAATACTATTGGATTTTTTCCAAAAAAATTCCAGCCGTTACAATCTACCACCCTTAAAAAAAATTCCATCCTCGAAATTTCTGTGTAAAAAGACATAACAAAGATCATGGATTTTCTTTGCATCTCCTTTTTTATTAATACTCTTCTTACTAATATCAACTAGCTTTGCTCTCAAATGATCCACATCACTTTAATGAGATAGTGATCTACATGATCTTTTATACACTACTTCATATGGGACTATCTTGATGCTCGAATGAAAAATATTTATTCTAAGCAAACCCTACTAAAAGAAGATACATACATCTGCTTGTAAATATGAGATGGATGCTCTCAACTGTCTTCTAGGTGATGTATATTTCTTTCTGATTGCCATTAATTAGTCTGTTAAATGAAATGGAGTGATAAACTTTAATTGAGTGGCATAGCCTCCCACATAAATATCTATAATCAAATGTGCATCTCCTCTCCCGATCTGACACATTTGACATCAGGGCACCATGTAATCTAACTATTCCATTCACATATAATTTTTCAGACCTTCAACTAATCTATAGGCAAATAGGTAAGAAGTGGGTTGATTTGACCAAATGATCTACAATAACATATATGATATCATAATGATGTGTCCTTAGATAAATTAGTAATAAAGTCCATCTTGATATGCTTACAATCCCATCTTGGTGTCTCCAAAGGGTGTACATGGTCGACGGATTTCTAATGTTCAAATTAGAATTATGAGGCACACGAAATTAAATTCGTCAATGTCTTTCTTTATCTGTGACTACCCGAATTTTATTACATATCTTTATGCATTTTGATATGCAAGAGTGAATAGTGTACATTAATCTATGATCATTATTTAAGATCTCCTATTTTAATTCATTGTCACTCAGAATTCAAAATCTATCATGGTAGCTCACATCTTCATCAAGTCCACAAAATAAGAGTTTTCCTTGAGAGTTTAAATCATTTTTTTGATTAACATCTTTCTATCCTATTACCTCAAATTGTTCATATAAAGGTAATGCCGTCAAAATTTAGAGGAAGTATTATCATCGCTAAATTTAAGTCATGAGTAAGATGACTAATCTATTGTGATTTTTTTCTTGTTGTGTGATGTTATCAACAATCTTTTCATTCTTCATAAAATACAACCACATTTTGTGTCAAGTATATCAACGTAGATCACAAATGCTCAAGTTCATAATAGTAAGCTCAGGTCGGAGTCATAATCAATTTTTACTTTAATCCTTTGAAACTTCAATCATACTCCTATAGACATATAAACTTGGCACCCCTTACTAACGACGTTTATTATTGCAATAAGTATGAAAATTCTTTATGGATCAACAATATATCTTGTCACCTTATAAGTCCATGAATTTCTAATTTTTTTCTCTACAGACTTGAAGGTAATATATCTTTCAATTCAATAGGTCTTATTATGTTAGGAGTTTTCGAAATTAATGCAATTTATGGAACAACACCTATGGAGAAATCCAATTCTCTATAAGAACGTAATTTGAAAAAGGCACAAGAAAAGTCCTTAACAATATTTTTCCGTGATGTAATTAATATGATCATGTATACCTAATGAACAGTTCACTTCCTTCTCATACTTCTCCAACTCCATATCACTATCTTGATCATCTTATCACAATTTCTAAGGTAAAATCACTTCACGTACTGGAAAACATCTCCAAAAAGTGGATTCTATTGTGTTCAGTTTGTCACTCCTTTGCCATATTTTTGGACAAAATGTTCCAAAGATTCATCTCCTTATAATAGTCTATAGTTTCAAAGTCATCTCAATCTAATGCATCAAATGCTTAACTTTCTCCATATCATGTTCACCCTATAAGAGAAATGGATTTGAGAATAAAGACCTTCAGTATAAATCCACCAAAGCTTTGTGCAAGATACCTTCACTGCTGAGTCATAATTATTACCAACTCTAGTAATTATTGGTGTGTATCCTTGATAATTTCATTATCCAGAGATGACTTGTGATCTTTATTCACCTTAATTCCATAATGAGGGGTCACCTAAGTCAGAAAATCAAAGGGTCAACTAGTTGTCTCTACTACCTAAGTTTTACTCTGTTCTTCTTTGTCTTGGGTCACGATTAGTTGTGGATATCCTACACCCAGAGGAACTACGACTCTGTACCATTTGTAACATCTCGGGCTTAGGTCCCCGGTCCATTATCGAGGACAACTGATCCATACAACTTGTTGGGTTCGGGCCTAAATGGATCCGTCGACAACTACCCAAAATGCTTAAGCCCAAATTGTCAAGTAGTAATCCCCACCACTTATAACCTACTCTCACACTTTGTGAGTTTTATATGTGAGACTATCATTGATGGTATGAGTGTTACAACTTCCCCCACTTATGTTCGCAACGTTCTCGTTGCGACATAGCCCATCACTTATTTCCAGTGACAGTGACGGCTGCACGCTCCGGGTAGCCATGTCCTCCTATCTCTTTATAGGGGTGGTTCCACCTCTCGGATAGCCCTTTCTACTATCAGAGGGAAATTAGTTCTAATACCATTAAAATATGCCAACATATACCTTTATAGATCGCAATCCTAAGTTGATACATGCATTAAGAGGTTGTATTTAGGATGTGATCATCATTCATACAAAATCCTACACCGATATATACATTTACATATCGTAATACATGTGTAATCATTATCCATACGTATAAACCTAGTCCGATACATACCTTAGGTCAAATGCGTAATTCTCCATGTTGTGGTGACTGCATCCTCTTCTGGTCACATGTTCATAATCCCCTCTTTCTTTGATTCGTCGATGCCTTCTTCTCTCAGTGAGATCTTTCTCTCTTGAATTCTCTTCCTCTCTCATCAATTCTCTCTCTCTCTCTCTCTTTGTTATGGCAATTCACATTGGAAAGGTGGAGGTATTGAGATTTTATAGATATCAATGAGAGAATTAATGTGATATTAAATCCCATTTAATTTGTCAATAAATACTATTGGATTTTTTTTCCAAAAAAATTCCAACCGTTACAGTTTTTTTTTGCAATACTCACATTTCTTGTCTTTTTAGTAGCCACTTTTACTTCCCTTAGTAAGGCATACTTCTCAAAAGTAGTACATGTTCATCCTTCATCGCAACACATCTTTGTTTTTCATACTTAATAGCATGGTACTCTTGATCAATGTGAGACCCAATTCACATGTGGGGCCCACCATCTAGTTTTATTCTTCATCATGTGGGGCTCACTCGAAAACCACTTCCTCTCTAGTTTACTACATCAAATCACCTATTTATCTTTCATCCATTACAACAAAAAATATTATAGTATATCGTATTGTCATATAAAAATTATAAATATTCAACTTCTAATCATTTTTCAAACTTCAATTTACGCTACAAATCATCTCAACGGTAAAACTGTATCTAAATATCAAAGCATAAAAATAAGTTATCCATTGGATAACCTACTTTTGGGAACTTCAGAACCAAATGCACCCCTAGATTGGCCGTAAACCCATGTGGTGGTTGTACATGAAACACGTATGAGAAAAAGAATATAAAAATCTAATTAATGGCGATCCAAAACCTCGAGATAGGTTTTTAAAATCTATCAAAAGAAAAGGATAAATACTTTATATTTTCCAAGAAAGTTCCGGATGTTTAAGAAAACTTCACGCGTTGGACACGGTCATTTTACTGTATAAATAATCGACAGACGCGATATTTCCATCACTCTCGTCTTCCTCTCCACGCCCCTACTCGTCTCCTCTTCCTCCTGATCACCATCCACACCCATGCCGATCCAAGGCCACACTCTCGAGGTCACAGGTGCGTTAATTACATAAACTTAGAATCTAAACAGATAGATGCACAGACAGTATTAGATACTTAATCCATCTTTCATATGCAAATCAATCAAATCCGTGCAGTGGTTGGGTGCAACAGACTCAAGGACACAGAGTGGCTGTCGCGCCAAGACCCCTATGTTACCGTGGAATATGCAAACAGCAAATTTAGAACTCGCACTTGCACTGGTATGTCTACACGTTCACTAATCTTATACATACTCGTACAGATTCCTCTTTCAAATAATGTTTCCCATTAATCAAATGACCATACAAGGAACTAAGTTTCATGTAAGTCATTATTGTTCGAACGAATCAACTAGGGTTCGTTTGGTTGCAGGGTTGGACAGGGTTGGGTTGGGCTGGGTGAATAGTAAACTGTGAGGAGGGAGTACCCCTATAAATAGTCCCTCAACCCAACCCAACCCTACCCAACCGTGCAACCAAACGAAGTGACCTCGCGCTCACAAGGCAAATGCACGCACCGGTGGTTGCGCGGATCTGATTTCTCAGGCGTGGAGGGACGAGGGGAACTGTGTGAGGGGCATACACATTATAAATATCGACCTCCTCCGCCGCAAGGAGAAGTACACAACACGATATCTTGCATAATGGAGCCCTCTCCCTTCCCCATCCTCTCGAGTTCTCTCTATAGAAGGAGATCAACGGCATACCTCGGTGCTACAATTATCTTTGGATTAATTGGGAGGTACTGTCAGCATACGTCTAGAATTGGAGCTCCATCTTATTTCTGAACCATTCTTTTACAATTCGTGTCATATTCTCATGTTAACACTGCAACAAAATAGATCTAAGTGATGGGGGTTTTAAAATCCGCCATTGTTAGATATATACTAACAATATTAGTCGCTGCAAAATTATTTTTATAATTGAAATTAGTGAAAAATCTTATATACATTGTTACATAAATAGGGACGATGCATATTTTTCCAAAATTTTAACTGATTGCCCTGCATTTTCAATTAAAATATTAGTTACGATTAGCTAAATTTCAGAAAATAGTAATAGATAAGCATTGCTATATGCATCTTTTCTATTTATATAACGAAGCACACAATATTTGTTAAATTTCAGATATAAAAAATAATTTCGTTAGGAACAATATAATCGTTATATATTCAACAATGCAGGATGTAGCTACTGATTTTAAGAAGAACGTTATTATATATCTATTTTATTGTAGCTCTCACGTGAATTTGAAGGTCTACATCTAAAATATCCAGAGAAGACTTACAAGGTTCAAAGTCTCCTCATGCCCCCCTATTAAATTTGTATAGCTGTCATGCCCAAGGTTTTAAAAACCTGTGGTCCAACCAGGTCAAATTGTCGGTCCAAACCGATTGGATCGATGATGATGTCAGCATGACGCCATCATTCTTATCTACTTGGAAAAAATCGAACCGAGTTTAATTTACTGGTCTGACCAGTCGAGCTGTTTTTTTTTGAATTGATGGGAGCGGATACATATATGTAAGTATATATATATATATCAATGAAATAATCGTTTAAAATGTCAAAACTTTCAATAGAATAGCATGATTGTCTATTTCGAGTAAAACTCTATGCAAATTAGCCACATTTTCTAACACATATATGAATACAATATCATAATCATTTATATAAAGTTGCTCCTAAAAACTAGTCTAAGAAGATAGGAGCACAACTAATATTCCAAAAAAGATAGGGGCATAACTGATATTGCAGAAGTTAAGGACACTAGTGGCGAAAATCAATTATTTAATTATTTAAGCCTTTTTTTGAAAATTTACTAAATCATCAAAAAAGGGTCAATCCTGGACAACCCAATCTGACCACCAAGGTCAACTTGGTCCGACCATCGGTCAGACTCAATTTTCTATTTTTTTTCTTTTTTTTAAATTACTTATATATGAAACTGGAACCCACTTAATGGTCTAGTGGTAGTACAGTGTGTCTACCACACAAAAGACCAGGGTTCAAATCCCACTCTTGCAGGGCTTGCGTTAGGTAGTCGACGACCAGCGTAAAAAATAGTCGAATCTTTCAACATGGATTTGAGCAAGAATCCATGTAGCCGACCCTACTTATAGTGGGAGAAGGCTTAGTACTTTTTTTTACTTATATATGAAAGTGATCGAACCGACCATGCCGGCGTCGGAGCCGGTTCTCAATCCAATCGATCTGACAAACCGGACTGACCTGATTTTTTAAACCCTAGTGATGACATATTGATGGTGAGGCAATAATATATGCATTTACAATAAATGTTGTAGTTTGGGATTTTTGTCTATTTCTTATTTTATTGAGTTCGATTCTCGACCCACGTTGGATAGATTAAGAACTATAGCACAAATAATGTATTAGCAGTTATTCTATGAAGAATGTTTACTATTTTTTTCCCAAGAAAAGCAGACGATAACAAGAAAACTACCATTTTATTTTAAACCAATCAATATACGATAACAAGAAAACTACCATTTTATTTTAAACCAATCAATATAAGAGGAGTTAACCAATCTAGAACAGCCGAATGGGATGAAGCCAGAACATTTTTTCGGGAAGAGGGGTATACTGTAAAGGCATTATTTGTTTAATATTTGTTTTGCCAATATATTAATGTAGTTAGATTTCATTGGATGCATAATATAATTTAGGTGAACCAATTCCAAAACATTCGACACAATGTTGCAGGATTTTGATAGAAATACCTATATAACGTGTAAATTTACATAATAAATATTCCTAGAGAAATTATGATAAACATAATAATGCTCACAAGATTCTTCACTTTACAGAAATACACTTCCAATCAGTTTAATGCAAGTAATACAGACCAATCAAATCTAACATTTCTAAAGAAGAAAAATCAAGTTCTGATCTTCTCAACTATCTGTTGGAGATGAGAGAAGTGTGTGGAAGATGATATTTGATAAAGAAGACAATTAGAAAAAGATTACAACGGTTATAAATAGCTAATTTTTAATTCAGATCTGACAATATAAGCAAGGCCATGCATGCTAAAGCTACACGTCTATAAACTGAAGAAGATGGTAAGTTTACATGGATATTTATAATACCATATGCCTTGAGAATCAATGTACATTTCTAATTTAATAACACAATGGGTCCGTTTGGTTAATGGGATACCCACGGTACCTCCGGTGTATCCCCTCCAATTCTGGGTTGAAAATCCATCACAAGTCAAGGTGATATCACATCACATTCCTTATTCGAACCCTCTCCCAACCCTCATAACCATTCAAACACCTACTATTTACAAGTGGATACCCCAACCCACCCCATCCCAATAACCAAACATGCCCATTATGTCTACGAGACCATTGAAAAAGATGCCATTTCCTTGTGCACAAACCGATGAGAAGTGCAGAAACAGATCGTGATTCGAATGGGGTAGTTGATTAACTCCTTATCGTATTTGAAATGTATACGTCCGCGTATATACATATATGTTTCTACTCGCAATTGATTCTAATGAAGTCTAATTTACTAGATGGTGGAACATACCCCTCTTTCAATGATAAGTTTAGCTTTACATTGGCGGAGGGACTTCGAGAGATGAAGGTAACCGTATGGAACAGCAACACAATACTTAGCGACTACTTCATCGCCTCGGCCATGTATGTATTTCTCCAACTTAGCTACTTCCTTTTGTTTTCTCAATGACCAAGAAACCATATTCAATGAAGTAATGGAGCCCACATTGCCTCGGGCACGGATCTCATGTTCGCTGCTATATCACTAACAAAACTCTATATAGCAATGCTTATTTGTTGCTATTTCTCAAAATTTCGAACTAAAAAATTAGCAACGATTAGCTTATATTTTGAAAAATAGAAATAGATAAACGTTTTTATATAGAGTTTTGCTGATGATATAGCAACGGATATGACTTTCATTGCTAATTTCTATTATAAAAAATCATTTAGCAATGGATAATATATCACAACAAAATCGCACAATGAACCATACCAACACAAACAAAAGGGAGAGAAGATGGAGACATGTCACCCAAAGATTCATCTCTAGCAAGCTCCTCAATTGCCCTAACTCGATTGCTCCTTGGTGTGATCTCCGGCAGCAAGCAATGGCCCAATCCAAGCAAACAGGAGATGGATGTTGAAGGGAAATGGTCCAGCCTTAACCCTTGCAAATCACAACAACAATAATAGGAAGGCGACAGGGTCCATGCCCTTCTGGGCATTTTTCATCCAATCCCATCATGGGCTAGAATTTCTTGGTTGTTTACAACCCAATGCATATTAGTGACACTTATCCGTTGCTATTTTTAAAATTTTAACTAATTGTCAATAAATGTTGAAGCAAAAATTTAGCAACAATTAGATTAAATTTTGAAAAATAGCAACGAATAAGCATCGTTATATAGTCTAGCACTAATGATATTGTAAAACCCCAACATAGTCCCACATCGTGGAACAATAAGTTCCCGGGTGGGATAAATAGTGGCGAGATTACTACTTGACAACCCGGCTTAAGCATTTTGGGGGTGGTTAATCGGCCCCGTATGGGCCCGATCCCAAGAGGTTGTCAGGGCCAGTAATGCTCCGTTAACGGACCGGGGACCTAAGCCCGGGACGTTACAAAATGGTATCAGAGCCGAACACCCTCTGACAGTGGAAAGGGCTACCCGAGAGGTGGAGCCGCCCCTACAAAAGAGGTTGGAGGAAATGGCTACCCGGAGCGTGCAGCTGCCACTGTCACTGGGAAGAAGTAATGTGCCATGTCGCGACGAGGACGTTGCGAATATAAGTGGGGGAGGTTGTAAAACCCCAACATAGTCCCACATCGTGGAACAATAAGTTCCCGGGTGGGATAAATAGTGGCGAGATTACTACTTGACAACCCGGCTTAAGCATTTTGGGGGTGGTTAATCGGCCCCGTATGGGCCCGATCCCAAGAGGTTGTCAGGGCCAGTAATGCTCCGTTAACGGACCGGGGACCTAAGCCCGGGACGTTACAGATATAGCGACATATATAATATTCATTGCTAGTTTCACGTATAAAAAAACATTTTGCAACATATAATATTATCATTATATATTATTAATATCAGTTTTTGAAAAAATGTCATTATAGCTCAATTTTGTTGTAGTAATATTTGTCACTATTTAACAATGGATAATCTAGTAGTGGATTTAAAAAAAACATCATCATAGACAAAATTTACTATAGTCGTCATTATCTGAACATGTGTTATTCCTCTAAGAATCCGGAGTAAATACTAGTTAAACTACACCCTCTTGCTCTTCCTTCTACCCTTTTTCTAGTTAATACTAGTTCCTTCTACTCCTTTTCTTCTACAAAACATTCCTTCTATATATCTTGGAGGATAAAGGGGGTTTGGTATTTAGTATAGAATAGTAAAGGACATCTATTTCAAGTACAAGTAGAGGGTTAGAAGAAAGCAAGCTATGGTTAACAAGAAGAAGAACAAACCTTTCATGTTCTTAAGAAACATCCCCTAGAAATAGAACCAAAAAACTTGAATGGCGCCATTGGCATTTTGCATTTTGACCTTTTTAAGTATTTATTGCAGAGATCAGTGGCGGTTGTGCTTAGACACATAATCATCATTATTGTTATTATTATTTATGTGGTTATGTCTTTTGATTACATTTATT
This sequence comes from Ottelia alismoides, assembly GCA_037367405.1. Lineage (NCBI taxonomy): Eukaryota > Viridiplantae > Streptophyta > Magnoliopsida > Alismatales > Hydrocharitaceae > Ottelia > Ottelia alismoides. Next base: position 164,661 of record JAZKJV010006373.1, read on the forward strand.
AAGGTTAAGTGCTTCATTATTTCATTGCAGGATTCCTATTGAACCTGTCCTCTCTACAGGTTTATCTGACATGACATGGCCACTTCAAACCCGCAGTGGAAAGTGAGTCTTTCTTATTTGCATATATGCTACTATTTAACCATGCATCATGATATATGTTTAAGTTCATTTGGTGCAGTTCTTCGTTTCATGATATCTGATTCAACATTACTCTCAATCTCTCTCCTTGCAGATCAGGAGGAGAGATAACACTTGTATTGAAGTATGACAAATCTCAGGTACATTTCATTAAAGTTTGGTTTCGTTCTGTCAGAAATTTGTATCTTTTCTGTATATATTCAGATCATTGGTGATATGCAGGATATATGTGTCTGACTGAACGAGATAACATATATTGATTTGGGTAACCTTGCCCATGCTGAACAATCAAACAACCATTATCTAAGAACCCTTAATGGGAAGGGTATTAAACTTAACTTCCTTGTGTAAATCAATCTCATTCAATTATGAAGCACTCCTTTGTTATGATAAAATCTCCTTGCAGGAGTGGGCAATTACTCATATCTTGCACTTTTATGCATTAGGGTACAAAAGAAAACAAACTGCAAAATAATTAACAGTACTATCGGTAGATTGCTCTCGTCTATCTCTCGCATTCATATCGGAAACTTGACATTTTAGTTGTCAAGATATCTAGTGATGTCAATGTTTGATTCAACTTCTATAATAAATAACATCTAAATTTCCTCTCCTCTCCTCGATTTTGCAGAGATCAAGAGACAATCCTTCTCTTCCACCAGATCAATTCACATATCCATATCCACCACCGAGCCCCTATCGTCCATCCATTCCTCCTCCATCTCCCTCCTTGTATCCGCAGGTGCCTTTCTCCCATCCTCCTATTGTCACAAATCCTCCTCCTCCAGCCTATGCCCAACCTTACCCGTCGCCGCCGCCGCATGCCCCTCCGCAGCCATATCCGCCCCACGGCTATCGTTCTGCAGGTATGTTTGAGACATGTTCTCGTGTGGGTATTAGATAAAGAGCTCAATAGTTCTCGTGAATCTCTAACTTGTACGTCCTTCATATGGTACATTTAACAGGTTTCTATCATCCATCACCCTATCATGCATGAGGCTCATGCTACGGAGGTGCTCATAAGGCTTTCTAGAGTTGCAATGTTGCGTGAGATCTCCTTGTTGTAAGTGTAAAAAGATATATCTTGATCAATGGTTTGTATATCGGATTTATGTACAAATATGTAATATACTTATAATACTTATGGATCTGTGTACGGAGACTTTACGTGATACATTCATTCTAATAATTGTAGGTCCTCCCTATGGTGCATTTCATTCATGTGTGTGTGTGTTTTTTTTCTTCCAAATTTCACATTTATTTGATACTTGTTAAGGAGTATCCTAAGAATTCCAACCCATGTTTGTAACATCCCAGGCTTAGGTCTTTGGTTCATTAATGGAGAAAACAGGTCCCGACAACTTATTGGGTCGGACCCATTTGAACCCCTTGACAACCACCCAAAATGCTTAAACCCAAGTTGCCAAAAGTAATGGTCTCCACCACTTATAACCCAAACCCACACTTCATGAGTTTTATATGTGGGACTATGTTTGGAGTTTGAAGTATTACACTGGGCACGTGTGCAAAGGATCGTTTGGGCATGAAGCAAATTTCCCAACCCTTCTTTGGGTTTCGACAGACAATATCGAGCCCAAGGAGCTCTTATTTCTTTGTTGCAGCTACTTTTTATTTTTTTTGAAGAATTAATACTGCACCTTTCTCTCTCCTCTCCTTCACTCTACTTGGATCAAGATGTGGATAGCAACTAAAGATCAAGTCGTGGAGGAGCAAAGGAGCAGCAGCTAGGGTTCTTATCGACAGCCACATCTTAGTTATTTTTCTTCATTTCCTCTTTCAAAATTGTGTTATTGGTGATACTTTGTTGATACACCATTTGGAGAGAGTTTGACTTTGTGTGGAGAACAATCTTATCACCAAGTTTATTGGAGTAGTTTGGGTCGAATCAGCCCAATAGTTTTTCCCCCTTACAATTTTGGGGGTTTCTGCATGAAAATTTCAGTGTGCCTTTTGGGGCTGCGATTGTGGTTGCATATTGTTGTTTTGGATTGCTTGTTATTCTCGTGTCATTCGTATCTATTATTCTCCTAGGTTGTGTTTGATTTTCTTCCATAAGGCAAGATTACCACATGGTAGAAAGTTTTCTGATAATTTACCCCGTATGTCAGACCGAATCCATATGTCACAAGTCTAACCTTGTAGCGATCAACATTATTATCTTCTCTCCACTTCACTGTAAAAATACACTTGCTACCAATGACAGAATCCCATGTCGGGGCAGTAACAAAGCTTCATGTGCCTTGTGATTAGAGGGGACAACCATTTCTTTCGTCATAGCAAGATGCCACTGACTGATCTACATAACCTCATGATATGTGTTTGGGATTGTAACAGCTGACAATCCCACCCAAACATTATGAATCCCTCTGATAGACACCCCAGAGAAATATATTTGGAGAGAAGGTAGATAGCTTATGTATGTCTCCTCTTCCGAAGAGCAATACGCTGGTCAAGATCCTACGAATGATTTGTCTCCTACACACTCTTGAGGAGCTACACTCTTATCATGTATTGTCTCCTATTGTAGAAACATCAATAATGCCAAGTCTTCAGGATTTACATGGGGCATATTGGATGATGGGGAAAACATAGGGGCAGTGTGACACCCCGCCCCGCGGGGAGGATGTCGGACCTATCTCCCTAGGATCCAGATACTCAGCAATAGCCACATTCATACATCATGATTAACATTTGGAATGTAAAGCAGGAAAATGATAAATAGAATGTTCCATTGACATTTATCTATTCATGGTTCCCAAAACATTACAAGCTTACAATAGAGTCCACAATATATTTTTACATGGCTAAAAACTTAAACAAAATGAGCTACAAAAGTATAATAACAACTATTACAACTCTGCAAGTGAAATTGTACCCTGTGTCTTGTACAAAGTGCGGAAGATCAAGTTACTACTGCTGCTCAACAACCTGTAAACCTGGATGGGTTTCCAAAGAAGTACGTATGAGCAAAAATGCCCAGTACAGCTAAAACAGGCTAACACTACACTGAGCAGCAAGTGTAAAAGAGTAAAGAGAGGGATGTTCATGTTCCATTATTAATCATGAAATTGTTTCTTATTATTCCAACCCGTCAATAAATTGTTCTTATAAGTTGCATGCAATTTGCTACTCGTACTTTGCAAGTGACGGTACTTTATTCATATCATGATCTAACTAATTATACATTTATCTACATACGTTATTTGGGATAATCATATACACATATGTACATAGGTATATTATTCAAGATATCTTGCCATCATTTGATTGTTGAGTTCAGATATTAATAGTCAAACTCAATAGTCACAACATATGCATTAGAGCACTCAACTCGAGCAAACAAACCTTAACTCCACCTTCAACCCATTTCTCCCAGCTTACCCGCCACGAGGAGAATATCCGGGAACGAGTGCACCGCGGCCAAACGGGTTTGCACCAGATACACCCTTGTGGCAAAGTACGAGTCTTCGACGAGTGTCGTACTAGGGATGCGGGCACACCGACTATACCCGTAGCACTACGCTCAACCGACAGAGTCGCGGAACACACCGACAGACTCGCGGAACTAGAACTAACACTCCATCTAGGACTCACTGGGACCACGAGAGTTGCGCCCCACTCTCGGGTATGCTAACTTCTCTAAACATGATACATACACCCAAACATCGATAAAGTGATAATTCAATGCATCTTTTCATCATTTAGTTGTTGAGCTCAAACAATAAAGGCATCATCTCAACAGTCACATCATGTGCACTGGAGCAACTAACTCACGCAACCAACCCCAACTCATCCATTGGGATTGCGACCCTAGGATACATACATATTCCCTTACAACACATACCTCCATCTAGCTGGTTAATGTGACAACTAACCCATGGAATGCTAAAAATTACAATATGTTGAAATTTGAATTCACATGGGCTAGTTGTTGCTGCTTATAAATCATGTCTCAAGTAAATTCATCACAACAGTACTACTGATGGTATTTGTTGAGTTCCTCTTTTTATGTACTTTATTCGTGATGTATTTATTTAAAAGAGACGGAAATAATATACATCACATAATTCATATCAAAGGTTTTTCTTAACCCAACAAAAAAATAATTTAGAAGATGATGTCTGCGTTCCTTGTATTATTCTAAAGCACATATTGAATGTTTCCTTACTATAAGATAGCTCGAATATAAGATGTTAAGTACATCTCTTACAAATGTTTACACGTCATGATCAAGTGTAGTAGCGATAGCACACCCCATTTCGAGTTAATGATGACATTTCTGGCAATACTGAACTTTGACTTAAAAAATATTAAACACGAATACAAATCATGAGATATTAAATATACAAACGTTAACCACGACTAAATAGCCCATGGGAATCTACTGTCCAAGATTTAACGTCTGTCTAGGAACAACTTTTAATTAGTCAAATTAATGATGTGATAAAATCAATCAGAAAATAACGTATACTAAATATCTGTAACCGTTTTAACAAGAAGAATGAATTCAATTATCATAGAACAAGAACATCTCATTCAAATAATATTAGGAGGATATACATACAATATGATTCATATTTTCACCTCGAAAAATATTGGTTAATAATATTACTATACAATTTGACATGACATGTGACCTTGCATATTCTGGAGATTACCTATGTATGTTAATGGCATTAGGAATTAATATAATCATGAATTTCATATTAGAGGATATGTTATATTGATGATGATAGAATCACATTAACCTCAACAATCTAATATCATTACCCACATTAATTCTAATAGTGTATCAATACAACTTTACCTCCAATGTTATACCACCGGTCCCCATTATACAACTTATGTTATCTCTCATTGTTATTAAATTAACCATGTAATTCCAACGGACAATTGCGGCCTTTCTATTTCTAGTTGACGTTACAAACTTGGATTGGTATAATGAACATCTTGATGTCCACGTGCAATTATGTAGGTGGGATTAAATTATCAGATATATATGGAAACATGAATGAATATCAATCCATCCTCAACGGTCCAGCCATATGAAAGTATCTAAAAAACATAAGTGGGTAGCATCTCTACAATAACTAATTATGTTAACTTAACATTCAGAAATTGGACTCTAAAGAATCCATTTTATCCGTTCAGATTGTATGTCTTACTGTAGAATTTTGTGATGATGAAATACATCTTATTCTAGATGATATTGAGTAAAAATATCATTCGCTTATTATTACAAAGATATCTCATTTGTATGTGTTATATTTCAAGAAAATCAATATTCTCGCTTCGATGGTACTGTTTGCTAGTGAATCATACCGGTTAGACATCACACAGAAAAAAAGAACTACCGCAAAAATTATTTTATCATAGTTTATGTCATAAGATTCTCATATATCCTTACGGGTATTCAATCATAGGGGACCGTGAAGAATGTTTGAAATCAACAACAATAAGGAAAGGAAGTTTATTACACATATACATTCATACACATCCATTGATAGGTAATTACAAGTCCCTAACACACATTAATCCATTCACATAAAATAAATACATTAAAACATCTTTTATTCCTACCATTTAAAAAATTTTATGCATGTAATATTAAGATATTCATCATTTAATCTTATTTTATTTCTTTAGGAACATGAACAATCTACAATCACCACATCAAGGGGAAACCCAATCCAGCAAGAGGGACACGAAGGTCCATGTGATATTAGCACAACGAGAAAATCACAAAAAGGGGGAGGGGACCGTACCTATATGGGTGTTTTCAAGTGCAATACCGTATCTTCATTCTAAGTGTCTCCCACGTATTTTCCCAACGACGGATACCTCTAAATCACAAAAAAATATTTTCTTAGATATAATCCATAACTAAAATCACAAAATACATGGATAGGGAGATGTGATCTTACATTTCTAGTGGTAGATCTGTGTAGAGGATGATGAGGGAAAGCTCAACTCCAAAAATGGTAGCGATTCGCCACCTCCACGATGCTTTGATGGAGCTACAACAAGCTTGGGAGGTGGGAGATGGTATGTGGTGGCTAAGGTTTGCAAATGAGAGGAGAGAGCAACCTAATGGGCCTTTTATATCCCTAAAATCGGAGTTGGGCGGATCTTTTAAATGGATTTCGCTGAAATTCTGTATGACCATTTCAGACTTGGCCCATCCTCACTAAAATAATCATATCTCACTCATTCGATGTCCGATTTGAAAAATTTCAGATGCGTTGGAATCCTGACGACGATACACATCCAACAAGTCATGTTATGCTACAATCAGATCGAAATTGGATTTTTCATAAATTTATTATTGGACCACAACTATTTGATTATCATCAACTTGACAAATTTACGGGACTAAAAACGGGGGTTTCACATCATAACAATCTTAAAATAAGTCTCGTCCTCGAGACTTCGAAGAATAGTAGAAGCTGCAGTCACTCATTTTTCTTACCATATGCTATATCCATTTGCGATGTCATACCTAATATCTAATACATAATGTAGAGATATTACCGGTACAGGACACATGTCTATTACAATATGCAAATTGCTATCTACATACCTTAAGGTTATCACTTAAAAAAAAAACCTAAATGTGTCTTTCTTAGCCCGAAGGCGATAACAATCTTAAAAGAACTCTTCCTATTTCTCCTAGAGATGCACTCACATTTGCAATCTACTTATCACAGGAGTGATAACAATCTTAATGGAACATTTGTTATCACTGTCAACGACAAAAAAAATTTAAGAAATTAAATTTGACACCTTTGATATCTTAAAAGAGTTCTTCATATTTCTTCGAAAGATGTACATGCATCTACATTGCACTTATCACGAGAGTTATACCAATCTTAATATGACCTTTGTTATCGTATTCAACGGTAACAATCTTTAAGAATTGCGGTTATCATCTTCGGTGATAACACTCTTAAAGTATTCCCCTTATTACGCAGGAAGATGGATCCATATTTATGCTCTACTTATCACTAGAGTGATAATCATCTTGATAGGACCTTTTTTTTGTCGCAATCGGTGATAACAACTTTAAGTGGATTATAGTCATCCTTTAGTGATAAGCATATCAAAAAAAATTATATCACCCTCAATGAGAACAAACAAAAGAAATGGTGTTATCGCAGTCGGCGATAACAATCTTAAAAAGGATCAAACCATCTCTTTCAGTCCTAAAGCTTGTCTTACGAATTAGCATGTACTACTTAATACGAGTCTCAATATCACGTCACTACAATTTGACACTTATCAATCTTTGAACTCGTTTCGATTATCATTCTTTAAGAAGGTACTAAGACATTTAAGCATCGCCATAATTATAATCATCAAGAAGGATACAATCCAGGCGTCAGTACTATTTGTATAGGCATACCCTGCACTATCAAGCAATACACAAGAAACATGTTTCATGATCATACTCATAAAAACATATTGTCTATACAAGAACATTTAATAGTCATCAGATTCATATAATCTATATGTCATATTTTCTTGTGGACCTGCTCTATATTATCAACAAAATCAAGAAGAACATAATTTATGTTCATATAGATAAAACATTGTCTATTTTTTTATTTAGAATTACAAAAACATTAAAAAGTCATAAGAGTCATTACACCAATCAAATGCCTTGAGTATAATTATGTTCCCTTTCATCATCACGTGGATTCATCAAATACTCTGACAATAGAACTATTAGCTCACTGAGGACATTCTGCTTGACTATGACCCCTCTGGCCACAAGTATAACATCTTCGAGGCCTGTTACTTCCTCTTGATCCATTTATACTGGAACTTGTTGTAGTCTCGTGCATTGCTTCCAAAGGAAGGGAACCATTATAAGTTATTGAATAAGGCTTCACAATCTGTTGCTTGATGAATACCCATTCATCACTCTTTATTCTTATATTTTAGCTACAAAAACCTATGCAAATGCATGTAGATATGTGTAAATAGGAAAAGTTAGCAAAAGCATGCATGATTGTAAAATTAGATAATTAGCATATTTTTGTGCAAAAATAAAAGAATAAAGAAGAAAAAGAAAAAGAGGGAAATATTTAAAATAAATATTGAGCAACCTAACCCAAGGGAGGGCTCAGCATGGGCCTGACCGCATAAAAGCCACAAGTAGAGGGAGATAGGGGCTCACATGTACATATTTGTAAATAAATAAAATTATATATTTTCCTCACCCAAAAATATGTTGTAAATATTTGTAAATATTTATAAGCTATTAAAAACAAAATAAAAATCTTAAAAATCAAAAAAATACAAAAAGACCCTTACACCTTGTACATAGACCACATATCTTATATTTATTTCACCTTGTAAACAAATTTCTTTATTTCCAAAACTTTTTGTAAATATTCCTTTCTATGTTTTGTAAATAGAATAAATAAAAAGAATTAAAACAAAAATCAAATAAAAATTACAAAATTAAAAACACAAAAACATCTTGTATATATACCATGTATATATCATGTATATAACTAACTAATTAACCCATGTATATAAATAATAAAAATAAAATAAAAATAGCCTTTTATTCCTCATTTTATCCTATAAATAAATAAAATATAAAATAGGAATAAAAATGTATAAAAATAAATAATTAAAAATCAAAAAAATCAAAAATCAATATAGTGTATATATACCTATGTATAGCTACTTTGTACATACCTTATTTTAATTTCCAAAAATTAATTAAAAATCACAAAAAAATAGAAAAAATTAAAACAAACATTTTTCATGTTTTAAGTTTTTGGAAATTCGGCCATTTAAAGGCCCAAAAAAATAAAATAAAAATTCCACCCTTGGCGGGCTCTGATTGGTCCACGGGGGATTGTTGACCCCCGGTCAACACCTCCCCCAGGACCACCAGAGCCCAGACCCGCTCGCCCGACCCGATTTCTTCGCTTTCTCCCTGTTCGATCCGCCTGCTAATCATGCAAACCCCGGGTTCTAATCCATCTGCGCACATCCGAGATCCTCGCCCGGAGGTTCGCATAGGGATCCGTGCTCCGATCTTCTTGCCCGACTTCGATTTAGCCGGACCCCTAGCACTATATATGCCGAGCTCCGCCGCACTTTCACGTCATCTTTGGCTCCCCATTCTCTCTCCAGTGAGCTCCATCGCAACCAGCAAGGTGACAGCTTGCATCCGCCGGTGTCGCAGCGAGGGGGAGGTGCTTGGACCATCGATCCGGCTGCCTTGCGCCGCCGTGCTCCGACATCTGACCGGAGCTCGAGCCTCGGGCGTTGACGACCCTTGAGGCAAGGACCAGGAGCTAGCCAAGCTCCAGCCCAGTCTTCCGCATCATCCAGGTATCCATTTCGCTTACCCATTTAGTGTAATTTCCGATTTCGCCCAAATCCGCTCTCCGACGTGCTTCCCTGATTCCGGCCATCTCGCTTATTATCTCGATCATCGGAGCACCCCATCACCTTCGCCACTTCCTCACGCACGTTCTTCGCACTCCCACTCAACCCAGCTCGCCCCGGAGCTGGGAGTCGAGCTCCTCCATCCCCAACTCGCCGGAGCTCCTTCGCACCGACCCACCAGTCACCTTCACCCCGCTTCCTTGGGTCGAGGCACTTTGCCCTCGACCCGCGAAGCCTTTGGCGTGTTTTGCAGGTCGAGAGGAGGGCATCTGAGCCCCCTCACGTTCAGGCCAGAAGCGCACCGCCGCCAAGCTCACCGGAGCCCCTCCAGGGCTCGGGTGGACCATCGGAGGCTACCACTAGCTGCGGGGCTTCACCGCGGACCCGTTCCGATCATCAGGAGCAGCTGAGGAGGAGTGCAGTTCATGCACGAGGCCGGCGAAGCTCGCCGGCGTCGTGTTCTTTCACCATCCTCCAGAGCCGTCCGATCAGACCCTCTGCTCCAGTTTCCATCTTGAGCGTCCATTCTTCGAGGAGCAGCAGCCGTTGATCGATCCGAGGGACTCATCCGGACCGTTGCAGCAGAGGAGAGAGGCATCGGAGCCCAGCACCGTTAGATCTTCCACGTGTCTTCGCCTCCACCGTCGATCGAGCCCAAGAGAAGAAGAGGAAGAGCGCCCGCCGTCCCGAGCCGTTGGATACACCACGTGGCGCGCATCTGGCCGTCGACGAAATAAGGGGTAATTTGCTTAGGACCCCTTCTTAGTTTGTCGTTTTATTTCTAGTCCTGTAAATATTTTTAGAACTTTATTTACGTAGGGTAAATTGCATTGTGGACCCTGTGCTTAGTTTTAATTGCATGTATGCCCCTGTGTGTATGTGACCACGTGCTTCGTCACGTGTTTAGCTGGGCTTTTTACATCTTTTATCCTGTAGATCTGGGTTGTTCTGAAATGAATGATAACTTTTTGGTAATTGCATTTATGCCCCTATGAGTGTTGTTTATGCGCATGTGCGGATTTTAGTGGGATTTTTGCATCCAAGCCCCTGGACTTTTGGTACGAGTTACCAAAAGGTCCAGAAACTTGGTTTTTATTACCAAAAGGCCCCTGCGTGCCCCAGCCACGCGCCACGCGCGTGACTTGCTGGGAATTTTGCACCAAGGCCCCCAGACTTCCGGGTATTTGCACATTCGTCCCTGTGCACAGTACCCACTTGTTATTTTTGAATAAAATATCAAACCACCTCCAAATCCAATGAGATTTTGACACATGGCTCCTGCCATGGTGTAGGAATTTCAGTGATTTTTGAGGACATTTCTGATTTCGTTTAGTATTTTTAAAAATTCAAAAACCTACTTTTTAGCTACTGTCTAGGTTTGAAAATACCAAAAAATTATAAAATCACCTCCAAAAATTCTAAAAAATTTAGATACTGTTTCTTGTGTGTTGTTTGATTTTCTAGCCAATTTTGGCTATTTTTCATTGTCTAAAAACCCTAAAAATTGAAAAACCCTTAAAAACTCATAAAAATTATAATAATTAATTTAAAAATCCAAAAACAATAATTAGGGTGCCTAAATTTTCCTTATTCCTTCTAGGTTACAGGAAAATTACCTCCAGGGCTTTTCGAGATCCTTAAATATTTTATTTTTGGGTCTTAAGCCTTGCTGGACAGTACCTTTCATTTTTCGCACTGTTTGATTTTTAGAAAATAATCTACCCATTAGAAAATTACCAAAAATTCACCAAAAACACTTAAAAACCTAAAAAACATAAAAACAATTTTTCCTTAATTTTTGCATTATTTTTGGTGTGTTTAATAAATTGTTGAAGTTGCCTAGATTTTACTTTCTTTTATTTTCTTTATAATTTGAAAATCCAAAAAATATAAAAATTCATAAAAACCTCTAAAAGACATTTTCTTTTATTTTTATTTCATTTTCACTACTTCGTAGGCCCTAGGCCAATCCGTGCTCCTTGTGTTCGACCCTGGGAGCTATACCAGGTTAATCCCATAGCTAAACCGCTCTTATTTGTTTTGATTGATTTGATATTTTCTGAGTGGTTATTTTTCTTGATATTCTCCGTCTGAGTGATTGAGGTCACAACGACCACTTCCAGACCCTTGCCTTGATCATTCACTTCAGCGGGTTATCAGAATGGCGCCGTTGCCGGGGAGCACGGCTTAGTAGTGTTTTTATTTTTTTCGTTTTTGTTTTCGCGGTTTTTCGCGGCTCTTCGGAGCTCGCGGCTTTTCGCGGCTTTTGTATTTATTTTCTTTTTGTTTTATTTTGTTTTATTTTGATTTTCTTTTCTTTTTATTTTTGTTTTATTTTTTAATTATTTTATTGGTCTGACCACTTTCTTTCTTTTCTTGCGAGGGCCCGAGGACCGCGGAGGCAACTTTCGAGGAGCCGGTGCAGCCGCGAGACTCGGAGGCGGCTTCCTTCTCTACGAAGCCGCAGGAGAGAGCGAGAGGAGAGAGTTGAGTGGAGTGAGGCAGTAGGATAGTTTTATTCATTCATTTATTAATTGTAATAATACAGGCCTCTAACTGTGGACTTGGACTGTTAGACTTAGATCGTAGCGGGTCTGTTTCGCCGAGCACCGGCGTGCTCGGGGGACCCATTAGGACCCCTCGGATTTTCGCGGCTTTTTACGCGGCTTTTCTTTTTTATTTCTTACTGTCATTTTCCGGATTTTTCGCGGTTTTGCTCGAGCCCCTAGACATAGGATTTTTTGTTGATTGTGACGTAAGATTTCTAAGGCCCAACACTTAATAGAATATCTGTTCCTATAGAACGTAATTGGACCTTACTAAAATTCACTAAAAAAAGTTAGTTTAATTGGATTTGAGACCACGTGCCGTTAGGAGTCACATACAGCGCTGGCAGGACCCGTTGTGGCGGGCACCGAGTGACTCCCAAGATCGGACTCCGGACTCGATTCGGTTAGCTAACTATTGTTCTTCACGATCAATAGAAGTTGCTTGTCTTAGGACTCGGCTTTCTACCGTTGCATCATATAGTTTAGTTTATTTTCTGTCTTTATTTTATGCGCGGATCACTTTGCATGTAGAGAGCTGGCGGCAGGTACGCATTTCTGACTCTGCATGCATCATTGATTTTTCGTGCATCGGCTTTTTCGTCTTCTCCCCTCGATTTTGGACTTAATAACCAGGAGAAACCGAAAAATTCGTTAGGCGTTTTGTTTGATTTGAAAAATACCTAAAAAAGTGTAACCATAAAATTGGGACTGTTAAGACTATTGACCTTAAAACACGCTCACCCTAAAAATTCTGTCTTGGGGAGAGCAACCCCCTCATTGTTTGGTTTGCTTGAGCGAGAGAGTGACCCGCACACTAGGATAGAGCCACGCCTGAACTTCCGTTAGACTACTAGTCTTAGAGTTAGTCGTTCTCCAGTGAGGATCTCTCCGGTACCCGGTAAAGCGGGCCGTGACATCCTTAACAGAGCAGGTTGATCGGGTAGCCGGTAAACGGTCCGCAACTTGTACTGGCTGGGAAAGATCTAGCTTTAGGATTGGGCCAGTCTCTTGGGAGCATCGGGTTCCCAACAGGTCACGTAATCGCTCTGCTATCTTGATTGTTCACCAAAATAAAATCGACAAGATAATTTGACCGAACTTTCACGGTCTTCAGCTCGCGTTGCGTTGGTGAACCGGGGGTTTGTTTTTCGATCATAGTTTTTCCAGATCTCATCCGCCCTACTCGCCAGATCGAGATGATGGGTAGACGATCTCTTAGGCAGCCTTTGGCTGCACCGCTTTCGGGCGCGTCTACCTCATCATCTAGGTTGGCTCGCGAGAGCTCAGACCCGCTCTCCGAGCCCGAGTACGATTCCACCCTGTTCCCCCTCGACCCCCTTTCTGACTGACCTGAGAGATATGAGCCCGAGGAGAGACTTATTCATTTGACAGCACCTGAGTTGGGCTCATTTGGTTTTGCAGACGTTGAGATGGCCGGCGCAGGCAGTTCTGATGATCACTCCCGTCCCGAGCACTTTGTACTGGACCAGGGAGCGATCAACTCCACCCTGATCGCACAGTTAGAGACAGTCCAGCAGCAGCTCCGCGATCAGGGAGCTTTTATGATAGAGATGAGGCGTGAGATGGAGAGGCTCAGAGCAGAGAGAGATGCACAGAGCGAGCCCGAGGACCCCGATGAGGCACAGGCACGAGCCGCAGCAGCAGCAGCAGCAGCAGCCGCGGCCGCCGCCGCAGCGGCAGCAGCCGCAGGAGGAGCAGGACCACCTAGACCGATGCGGGAGTTGCACAACCCCGGATCTACCTTGATGCACCATTGGGTTGTGGTTCCAGCCATCGTGGGGGACTTCAAGTTCCCCCCGAACACCTTGCAGATGCTCCCGCGGTTCCATGGACTGGCTACAGAGGAGCCCCATCTCCACCTTCAGGAGTTTCTCATGATTTGCAGTACTGTCCACGACAGGCATGTGGACCAGGATACCATACGGATGATTGCCTTCCCCTTTTCCCTAGCAGACAGAGCAGCCACCTAGCTGAAACATTTGGGGAGATTCGTGTACACATGGGAGCAGCTCCGCACCGAGTACTTGAACAAGTACTATCCACTCGGGCGGACGAACGCGGCAAGGGCCCTGATCAGCAACTTCTCCATGTTCCCCAACGAGCAGTTCCACGAGGCTTGGGAGAGGTTCAGAGAGCTTTTGGACAGATGCCCACACCACGATATCACGAAGCCGAACCTAGTTCAGAGCTTCTTCAGTGGGTTGTCACCAGAGCTACAGGGCCTGGTGAACGCTTCTTGTGGCGGGTCCTACTTCGCCAAGGACCATGACCAGGTCTGGGCTATTTTTGAGGAGATGGCGGAGAACTACATGGTTATGTCCCAGACCCGCCTCTACACGCAGAAGACCCAGCCCCATCAGCCAGGACCCGTGCAGTACCAGAGGATAGCACGGGTAGATGCAGGTCCTTCCAGTTCGTCCGCAGCAGCCACAGCAGCAGCACAGTTAGAGTCGTCAGCTGCGGACATGGGCATCATCAGCGAGAAGCTGGACCGCATGGAGCTGATAGAGAAGAAGCAGTGCCAGAGCATAGCACAGATGGATCAGATGGCACAGGTCTTGAGCGACCTGAAGACACAGCTCATGTGTCTCCAGGAGACACAGACGGCTTCTCAGCCCCGTCTTCAGTCGCGAGGCGACTCCGGTAGCAGCAGCAGCTCGTCCCAGCGCTCCAGCGCCCCAGCGCAGCCTAGACAGGTTCACCTTGTACAGGCGGAGCCGTACCAGCAGCCGCAGCCCACCTACCAGTCCCCACCATCTCCAGAGATGCAGATGGTGGTCTACCAGCCGGATCAGCCGTTGGCGGTACTACCCCCAGCCCCCTTGGATGCAGAGCCGTTGATGGATGTCAACGGGATCTGGTACGACCGTCCCCAGCCTGGGATCTGACGTGATCATCCCGGATTCAGGTGGGGGAGCGGTGGTGCCCAACCCCAGCAGCAGCCGTCAGCACAGGGAGGGCAGTACTCCCAGCCGAGAGACCATCACCAGCAGCCGCAGCAGCAGCACCCAGTCTACCAGCAGCAGTCATCTTACGGTCCTCGTCCCTATCAGCAGGGACAGTCTTGGAGGCGTGAGCAGCAGGCTCACCCGGGATACCAGCACCAGCAACAGCCTCCTTCCTACCCCTCTCACCCGCAGCAGTACCAGCAGCCTCACCCACAGCGAGGCTACCCGTCGGGCTCTCACGAGAGCCCTGCCTTGGATGATATCGCCCGCCTCCTCACGGATCAGCAGGCGACCTTTCGACGGGAGATGGATGAGTTCCGCCATGAGATGCGGGACTTGGTGAGAGGGAAGGCCGCCATACCTGCACAGATAGAACCGAATCCGAACAACCTCAAGCGGAAGTCTGAGCAGGTAGTACATACTGAGTTAGCCACTCCTAGCGATCCATTTGATGATACTTCTTCAGATCTGTTTGATGTTGATTTTGCCACGCTTAGGAGCGGTAGGACCCCAGCAGGCGGCGGCGTCTCAGCTGAGCTTCACCCCGAGGCGCCCCAGGAGGAGGAGGAGAGCGGTATTGAGGCCGCTCCAGTCGATGACGGTGGTACTGAGGCCACCGAGGATGCTGATCCCACCGGCGGTACTGAGGCCGCCACTTCACCAGATTCAGGAGGTGGTACTGATGCCACCCCAGCAGCAGCCGAGCCAGTTAGCGGTACTGATGCCGCGAGACGTCTTCCTGCAGCAGCAGCAGCAGAGCAGCCCACTCGTGGTGGTACTGAGGCCACCGGTGTTTGTAGAGAGAGATCTGATGTTGTTTTTCCTCATAGTCATGTATCCCAGGATTCTGTGATGAATAAAGGAAAAGGTTTACATTCTTTTGGTCCCACTGTGGTGCATGATGTATGTGTGGATCCGGTCCTTGAACCGCGTAGATCTTTTCCTGGTCCTTCATCTGAGAAGGACCCAGTGATCCCCTTCCCTAGAGCCCTTCAGATGGGGAAGGGGAAGAAAGAAAATACCAAAAAGAGAGAGTTCGAGGAGTTCAGCCAGAGCATGATCGATCGCTTCCACATCCAGCTGACCCTCCAGGAGGCTTTGCAGCACATCCCCCTTCTCCAGAGATCTTTGAGAGAGAGGACTACAGTCAGGAGGAGGAGGAGGAACCACACTTCAGAGATACATGTGCTGACCAAAGCCACGTGCTTCGCGATCCAGAACCGACTGCCAGCCAAGAGGCCAGATGCAGGGGCCCCGTATGTCAGATGCCAGATTAGTGAGCAGTGGTTCGACCGTACTCTTTTAGATAGCGGATCGTCGATCAACCTACTTCCGGCAGCCCTTCTCGACCGCTTCGAGTTGGGCACTCTTAGACAGAGCAGGACAGTCCTTCAGTTCGCTGATCGATCTGTCAAGAGGCCAAAGGGGTTGCTACGCGACGTTATCGTCACGATTCAGGGTCTGCAATTCCCCGTGGACTTCGTAGTGTTGGACATGGAGATCCCTGAATCAGTGACCGATACCCCCATCATCCTTGGTCGTCCGTTCTTGGCCACAGCCAAGGCGGTGACTGATCATGATAGCGGGAAGGTGTACTTTCGCGTCCAGGGCGAGAGTATACAAATAGAGACGGTCGAGGACTACAGAGCCAGATCTAGATCCCGCTCAGATGCCAGCACCGACTCAGAGCAGCTGACAGACGCAGAGCCAGACATCCACCAGGACTGTGATTTTGTGATCACAGATGACGAGGCAGCTTGGGCAGACCTTGAGTCACAGACTACCCTCTCACTTTCAGATACAGCTGATGCAGGGATGACAGCAGAGGAGAGTTTGGAGAGCACAGACCTAGGTTCGGATACAGTTGCGACAGCAGAGCCGGTAGAGCAGAGACAGTGCAGTTGAGCCGCCTTCTCCCGACCCAGTTTGCGAGAGTACACTTTCACTTTCCCAGGCAGATTTGGCAGACCTTGCAGCTTTCACACAGTTCCTTCCACAGCCAGATTTGCCGGCACCCAGCATTCCAGAGCTGAAGCCGCTCCCTACTTCGTTGAAGTATCGATTCCTTGCGGGCGATCCTGAGATGTACCCAGTCATCATCTCCGCCGAGTTGACTGGAGAGCAGGAATCCCGTCTGATGGGGGTTCTTGAAAAGAACCGCAAGGCGATCGGATGGAGCGTAGCAGATCTCCATGGGATTAGTCCATCAGTGTGCTCCCACCACATCTATCTCGAGGATGGGGCAAAGCCGTCGCGTGAGTTCCAGCGGCGTCTGAACCCCAACCTGAGAGAGGTTGTCATGAAGGAAATATCGAAGTGGTGGGGTGCAGGTTTTATTTATCCCATTTCCGACTCCAAGTGGGTCAGCCCCTTGCATGTGGTGCCCAAGAAGACGGGCATCACGACTGTGATCAGTGAGTCGGGGGAGGAGATTGCTACACGGGTACCCACCTCTTGGAGGGTTTGTGTTGACTACAGGAGACTCAACCAAGCCACCAAGAAGGACCATTTCCCCCTGCCTTTTATTGACCAGATCATTGAGAGACTGGCAGGGAAGAGCCATTATTGCTTCTTGGATGGGTACTCGGGCTACAATCAAGTGGCCATCGCTCCTGAGGATCAGGAGAAGACCACCTTTACCTGTCCCTTCGGCACATACGCTTTTCGACGCATGCCATTCGGGCTATGCAACGCCCCTGCGACTTTCCAGAGGTGCATGCTGTCGATCTTTTCGGACATGGTAGGGGAGTGCCTTGAGGTCTTCATGGATGATTTCTCGATCTACGGCGACGGATTTGATTCTTGTCTTGACTGCCTAGATCGAGTACTCCAGCGATGTATTGAGTATCACTTGGTGCTATCTTGGGAGAAGAGTCACTTCATGGTGACTCAAGGACGGTGCTTGGCCACATCATCTCCAACAGGGGCATGGAGGTTGATCCGGCCAAGGTCGATGTCATTAGAAAACTCACACCGCCGTCCAATCTGAGGCAGTTACGGTCATTTCTGGGGCACGTGGGATTCTACAGGAGATTTATTCAGGATTTTAGCAGGATTGCCCGACCGTTGACCGATCTCTTGACGAAAGACACCGAGTTCCTTGTCGATGACAAGTGTCTTTCGTCGTTTGCTACTCTCCAGAGATGTGTGATTGAGGCTCCTGTCCTCCAGCCACCTGATTGGTCTCTCCCATTCGAGATCATGACGGACGCCTCCGATTTTGCCGTAGGGGCAGTGCTGGGACAGAGGAGGGATGGAGTACCATTTGCGATACACTATGCTAGCCGCACATTGGATTCCGCCCAGCGGAATTATACGGTCACAGAGAAGGAGATGCTAGCAGTAGTGTTTGCCCTGGATAAGTTCAGATCGTATATCATTGGATCCCGAGTGACTTTGTACACAGATCACACCGCCATCAGGTACCTCATGGCAAAGAAGGATGCCAAGGCCAGACTGACTAGATGGATCCTTCTACTCCAGGAGTTCGACATTGAGATCAAGGATAAGCCTGGAGTCAAGAATGTGGTGGCGGATCACCTTTCCCGGTTAGAGCAGCCTGAGGAGTCAGAGCAGATTGATCCGATCAGAGATACCTTCCCAGATGAGGCGATCCTTGCCATCGCCTCACTCCCATGGTATGCCGATATTGTGAACTTTCTCGTTGCTGGGAAAGTCCCACAAGATTGGCCCAGGCAGAGGCTTGAGACCTTCCTCGCGAAGGCCAAGTCTTACCATTGGGAGGATCCCATCCTTTACCACGAAGGAGGGGATAGCGTCTGGCGTCGGTGTATTCCTCAGGAGGAACACCATAGCGTCCTCACTTACTGCCACAAGCTTGAGGCAGGAGGACATCATTCTGGGAGGAGAACGGCACAGAAAGTGCTCCAATCCGGCTTGTGGTGGCCTACCCTCTTCAAGGACTCAGATGAGTTCGTGAAGAGGTGTACTGACTGTCAGAGGATGGGCACTTGTGGACAGCGTGATATGATGCCGATGCAGCCCATTCACTTCTGTGAGGTTTTTGACGCATGGGGCATCGATTTCATGGGTCCATTCCCTAAGAGTCAGGGATTTGAGTACATTCTGTTGGCCGTAGATTATGTGAGTCGTTGGGTGGAGGCTATCCCCGCCCGAGCCGCTGATGCGAGGACAGTTTGCAGATTCTTGAGGAAGCATATCATCACGCGGTTCGGGGTTCCACGAGTTCTTATTTCTGATGGGGGATCTCACTTCATCAACGACCAGGTGAAGGTACTTGCTAGCGAGTTCGGCATAGATCATCGCGTTGCTACACCGTATCATCCACAGACGAATGGTCTAGCCGAAGTGTCGAATAGGGAGATCAAGACGATTCTGCAGAAAGTCGTCCGCCCTGACCGAAAGAACTGGTCACAGCTTTTGGACTCGGTCTTGTGGGCATATAGGACGTCTTACAAGACACCTTTGGGTACATCTCCCTTTCGCCTCGTATATGGCAAGCCTTGTCACCTACCTGTTGAGCTGAGGCACAAGTCACTCTGGGCAGTTACAGACATTCTCATGGATCCAGATGGTATAGGAGACCAGAGGAGGGCAGAGCTAGCTGCCCTGGAAGAGCTTAGAGATGCAGCTTTCACAAGCAGCCTACATTACACGGAGAAAGTCAAGGAGTGGCATGATTCACATATCAGCCACAAACATTTTGAGATTGGACAGAGAGTATGGCTGTTTGATGCGAGGCTTAGATTATTTCCAGGGAAGCTACAGAGCAAATGGAAAGGACCTTATCTGGTTCGGAAGGTACACGACAACGGTAGCATCGACATATCCGAGTTGTCTTCTGAGAGTACCTTCCGAGTGAACGGCCAGCGGCTCAAGCCATTTCTAGATCATGAGCCGCGGGTCGTTGATCTTGCCCCCATTCATTTTGCGTGAGATGTGGTCTTTTGACTCACATCTAATGCATCTCACGCCTGAGCTTTACTGACCCTCCGCTGTACATAGATCCAGATGTCTATATCATCACTCTCTTTAGTCCCACATCCCTTTCCTCATCTTTTGATTATGCTATACTTAGGGTGCACTTTACCCTAAGTATAGGGGGGATGTGAGACCCTTTGGGTATTTCTCTTGTTTCTGTCTACCCTTATTTTTGCTGCCTATACTTAGGGGCATCTTACCCTAAGTATAGGGGGGTAGACCCTGTACATTCTCCACTCGGTTTTCCCTTTGTGTACAGCCTGCTATACTTAGGATTATTTAATCCTAAGTATAGGGGGAAGACCCGAGAACCTTTTGACCTTTCATTCTCCTTTTGTATAGCCTTCCTTTTCACTTCCCTATACATAGCACGAGTTATGTCTTCTTCATCGCTCTTGACTCTGAGGACATCGTTCGAGCTAAGTATAGGGGGGTGTGTATATATTTCATATATACTTTAGCCATAACTCGTACTTTGTGTGAGTGTGTTAATAAATAAAAATGGCTAAAAACCACAAAAATTAAAAATTTTTCATGTACATAATCTTCTTTTGCACATACATAGCTAGTGTACAAATTATTTTTGTAAAAATGATTTCAAAAATCTTTTGTGTGTAAAGCTTGTGTAAATATTTTCTGTATCAAAATTATGTATATAGTACAAAATTTTTCCAAAATGTTTTGAAAATCAAAAGTTTGCAAAAATCTTGTGTAAATGTGTGTAAATATCTTTTTGCAAAACTTGCACTTCATGCATCATCATTCATGATTTCAAAACATTTTTCAAAAATTTTGCATGATTGTAAAATATTGTGTAAATATGCATCTTTTTGTACATATGTATATAGTTTTTCTTGGATGATAGTTGACATTTAAACTAGCCTGGAATTCAAATTGAGAAATGGAGCTTGATTAAGATCTTAATCCACCTAACTCTAAGAGGAACCTTATAGGACTTAGGTTTAAGGCTTTTCTGGTCCATGGTGACTTAATTCTTTGAGTCCACTAGGCTATGATCACATGTCATCTCAATGAGCCTAAGTAGAGCACTTAACAACAACACATGACTCATATAGATTATGGCTTTACTTGGACAACCGCACTATGCACCGAGCTCTCTACGGATGAGGTGGTGAGGAGGCAGTCTTCCTTGACTTGGGGTAGCATATGAGGGTAGTACTTCTAGGCGGAACCTCTCTTCTTCATTTAGTGAAGGAAGTGCGTCTCAACTTGGTCGGGTCGCCATGAAGTCTAACGACGGGAGTTGTGGGTTGCAATAAAGCTTCAAAAGAGGGATAGTCTACTGGCTCAAGAGGAAAAACGCCTTGTATATATGCTGCACATGTACATGTTGTATAGATGCACTCGAAAAAAAAATGTGAAAAAGAAAAGAACTCCAAAAAAATGGTGGGTCTGAGAGAAAATGATAATCCCACCGGAGTATGTATATAAGTGCAATAAGCAAAGCTTGGTTTCATGATCCACCTGTTGTAGCTTGCAGCAGGGAGACTTGGCTACACTGGTCAAGCTCCCAAGGGTACTTGGCTACACTGACCTTGACCCATTCTCTTCTTCCCCCTCTTCTTGAGCCGGTTGTACTTGAACTTAGAAGGGAATACCCCGCTCCTCGAGGAAAGAGTTGCCAGATTGAGGTCATAGAGTTACCTTGTTGGGGAGGGTTGTCAAGTTGCCATTTCTGAGGTGGAGAGCTTAGACCTCACTTTCACAGGACAAGAAAAGATTCATGGTCTTCAGGGTTTGTGATTGATGACTTGTTCTGATCTGGAGCATTGAGGAGTCTTGGTTATAGAATAGTGGAACTTAGAGGCTGTTAGGTTTTAAGCTTAAGTCTAAATAAGGTTCCGACACATCAATAATCCAAAGATCTGATTAAGCTCCATACCTCAATTTAATGAAGGCAAGTTTAATAATCAAACTTGATCCGTGTACATTCTCTTTTTCTTTTTCTTTCTTTCTTTTCCACTTCTTTTTCAAATAAGTGTTTGCTAAGGGACTAGCAAAGTATAGTATAGGGGGGTGATGAATACCCATTCATCACTCTTTATTCTTATATTTTAGCTACAAAAACCTATGCAAATGCATGTAGATATGTGTAAATAGGAAAAGTTAGCAAAAGCATGCATGATTGTAAAATTAGATAATTAGCATATTTTTGTGCAAAAATAAAAGAATAAAGAAGAAAAAGAAAAAGAGGGAAATATTTAAAATAAATATTGAGCAACCTAACCCAAGGGAGGGCTCAACATGGGCCTGACCGCATAAAAGCCACAAGTAGAGGGAGATAGGGGCTCACATGTACATATTTGTAAATAAATAAAATTATATATTTTCCTCACCCAAAAATATGTTGTAAATATTTGTAAATATTTATAAGCTATTAAAAACAAAATAAAAATCTTAAAAATCAAAAAAATACAAAAAGACCCTTACACCTTGTACATAGACCACATATCTTATATTTATTTCACCTTGTAAACAAATTTCTTTATTTCCAAAACTTTTTGTAAATATTCCTTTCTATGTTTTGTAAATAGAATAAATAAAAAGAATTAAAACAAAAATCAAATAAAAATTACAAAATTAAAAACACAAAAACATCTTGTATATATACCATGTATATATCATGTATATAACTAACTAATTAACCCATGTATATAAATAATAAAAATAAAATAAAAATAGCCTTTTATTCCTCATTTTATCCTATAAATAAATAAAATATAAAATAGGAATAAAAATGTATAAAAATAAATAATTAAAAATCAAAAAAATCAAAAATCAATATAGTGTATATATACCTATGTATAGCTACTTTGTACATACCTTATTTTAATTTCCAAAAATTAATTAAAAATCACAAAAAAATAGAAAAAATTAAAACAAACATTTTTCATGTTTTAAGTTTTTGGAAATTCGGCCATTTAAAGGCCCAAAAAAATAAAATAAAAATTCCACCCTTGGCGGGCTCTGATTGGTCCACGGGGGATTGTTGACCCCCGGTCAACACCTCCCCCAGGACCACCAGAGCCCAGACCCGCTCGCCCGACCCGATTTCTTCGCTTTCTCCCTGTTCGATCCGCCTGCTAATCATGCAAACCCCGGGTTCTAATCCATCTGCGCACATCCGAGATCCTCGCCCGGAGGTTCGCATAGGGATCCGTGCTCCGATCTTCTTGCCCGACTTCGATTTAGCCGGACCCCTAGCACTATATATGCCGAGCTCCGCCGCACTTTCACGCCATCTTTGACTCCCCATTCTCTCTCCAGTGAGCTCCATCGCAACCAGCAAGGTGACAGCTTGCATCCGCCGGTGTCGCAGCGAGGGGGAGGTGCTTGGACCATCGATCCGGCTGCCTTGCACCGCCGTGCTCCGACATCTGACCGGAGCTCGAGCCTCGGGCGTTGACGACCCTTGAGGCAAGGACCAGGAGCTAGCCAAGCTCCAGCCCAGTCTTCCGCATCATCCAGGTATCCATTTCGCTTACCCATTTAGTATAATTTCCGATTTCGCCCAAATCCGCTCTCCGACGTGCTTCCCTGATTCCGGCCATCTCGCTTATTATCTCGATCATCGGAGCACCCCATCACCTTCGCCACTTCCTCACGCACGTTCTTCGCACTCCCACTCAACCCAGCTCGCCCCGGAGCTGGGAGTCGAGCTCCTCCATCCCCAGCTCGCCGGAGCTCCTTCGCACCGACCCACCAGTCACCTTCACCCCGCTTCCTTGGGTCGAGGCACTTTGTCCTCGACCCGCGAAGCCTTTGGCGTGTTTTGCAGGTCGAGAGGAGGGCATCTGAGCCCCCTCACGTTCAGGCCAGAGGCGCACCGCCGCCGAGCTCACCGGAGCCCCTCCAGGGCTCGGGTGGACCATCGGAGGCTACCACTAGCTGCGGGGCTTCACCGCGGACCCGTTCCGATCATCAGGAGCAGTTGAGGAGGAGTGCAGTTCATGCACGAGGCCGGCGAAGCTCGCCGGCGTCGTGTTCTTTCACCATCCTCCAGAGCCGTCCGATCAGACCCTCTGCTCCAGTTTCCATCTTGAGCGTCCATTCTTCGAGGAGCAGCAGCCGTTGATCGATCCGAGGGACTCATCCGGACCGTTGCAGCAGAGGAGAGAGGCATCGGAGCCCAGCACCGTTAGATCTTCCACGTGTCTTCGCCTCCACCGTCGATCGAGCCCAAGAGAAGAAGAGGAAGAGCGCCCGCCGTCCCGAGCCGTTGGATACACCACGTGGCGCGCATCTGGCCGTCGACGAAATAAGGGGTAATTTGCTTAGGACCCCTTCTTAGTTTGTCGTTTTATTTCTAGTCCTGTAAATATTTTTAGAACTTTATTTACGTAGGGTAAATTGCATTGTGGACCCTGTGCTTAGTTTTAATTGCATGTATGCCCCTGTGTGTATGTGACCACGTGCTTCGTCACGTGTTTAGCTGGGCTTTTTACATCTTTTATCCTGTAGATCTGGGTTGTTCTGAAATGAATGATAACTTTTTGGTAATTGCATTTATGCCCCTATGAGTGTTGTTTATGCGCATGTGCGGATTTTAGTGGGATTTTTGCATCCAAGCCCCTGGACTTTTGGTACGAGTTACCAAAAGGTCCAGAAACTTGGTTTTTATTACCAAAAGGCCCCTGCGTGCCCCAGCCACGCGCCACGCGCGTGACTTGCTGGGAATTTTGCACCAAGGCCCCCAGACTTCCGGGTATTTGCACATTCGTCCCTGTGCACAGTACCCACTTGTTATTTTTGAATAAAATATCAAACCACCTCCAAATCCAATGAGATTTTGACACATGGCTCCTGCCATGGTGTAGGAATTTCAGTGATTTTTGAGGACATTTCTGATTTCGTTTAGTATTTTTAAAAATTCAAAAACCTACTTTTTAGCTACTGTCTAGGTTTGAAAATACCAAAAAATTATAAAATCACCTCCAAAAATTCTAAAAAATTTAGATACTGTTTCTTGTGTGTTGTTTGATTTTCTAGCCAATTTTGGCTATTTTTCATTGTCTAAAAACCCTAAAAATTGAAAAACCCTTAAAAACTCATAAAAATTATAATAATTAATTTAAAAATCCAAAAACAATAATTAGGGTGCCTAAATTTTCCTTATTCCTTCTAGGTTACAGGAAAATTACCTCCAGGGCTTTTCGAGATCCTTAAATATTTTATTTTTGGGTCTTAAGCCTTGCTGGACAGTACCTTTCATTTTTCGCACTGTTTGATTTTTAGAAAATAATCTACCCATTAGAAAATTACCAAAAATTCACCAAAAACACTTAAAAACCTAAAAAACATAAAAACAATTTTTCCTTAATTTTTGCATTATTTTTGGTGTGTTTAATAAATTGTTGAAGTTGCCTAGATTTTACTTTCTTTTATTTTCTTTATAATTTGAAAATCCAAAAAATATAAAAATTCATAAAAACCTCTAAAAAACATTTTCTTTTATTTTTATTTCATTTTCACTACTTCGTAGGCCCTAGGCCAATCCGTGCTCCTTGTGTTCGACCCTGGGAGCTATACCAGGTTAATCCCATAGCTAAACCGCTCTTATTTGTTTTGATTGATTTGATATTTTCTGAGTGGTTATTTTTCTTGATATTCTCCGTCTGAGTGATTGAGGTCACAACGACCACTTCCAGACCCTTGCCTTGATCATTCACTTCAGCGGGTTATCATTGCTCATCCTTTTCATTTTCACGTAAATTTTCCCCGCTCAATTTCATATGGTGATGTAAGTCTTCCATGCGAGATATGACTTCTACCATCTCGCGGATAGTGGATGGCCGACAAGAAGAGAGTCTATGTTGAATATCAAGGCGAAGTCCACACCAAAACTTTAGGATCCGTTCATCTTCATACATTTCAAGCATGGGTGAATGACGTGCTAACTCATCAAATTTGATCTGATATTCTCTAGCTGACATCGATCCTTGTTTCAACTCATCCAATTCTTTTCTTTTTCTCCTAATCCAAAAATCGGGAAGAAATTGTTCTCTAAATAACTTCACAAAATTATCCCAAGTCAAAGGATGCGGTAAATTTCGGGATAAAGCGTCCCACCAATGCTTCGCATGACCGCTCAAGGAGTATTCAGCAAATGGCACCCAACAGTCTTTGGGTGCTTGGATAATCTTGAGAACTTTTTCAATCTTTTCTAACCAAGCATCAGCAGCCTCAGGAGTAGTATCTCCCACATTGTCTGGTACTTGACCCTTGCAATAGCTAGCAAATATTTTCTAGTGTTTCTGAAAGATATCCTCGATAGACGGAGGGAGAAGTGGAACTCTAGTACTACCCTCATTCTGAAGGGTACGAATCGATTCTTCAAATCCATTAAGTCTTTGCTCTACAGTTTGCAGTCTCCTATCCATACTTTGGAGCATATCCATCATCGTCGTCAATTGCCTAGCAATCTCGACATCAGACATCGACATGATTCTGCATGAATTAATTACACTCATCAGCCTCTAAATATCCAAGTTTTCATATATTAGGACTCTTATACGGGAACCATTCCTGTTGGACTAAACATCATAGTCAGAGGACCCTGATGTATTCCATACATTCCTAATACCGTTAATAATCATAAGTATAAATGTTGGCTAATGGAATATCTTTGCTCTGATACCATCTGTGACACCCCGCCCCGCGGGGAGGATGTCAGACCTATCTCCCTAGGATCCAGATACTCAGCAATAGCCACATTCATACATCATGATTAACATTTGGAATGTAAAGCAGGAAAATGATAAATAGAATGTTCCATTGACATTTATCTATTCATGGTTCCCAAAACATTACAAGCTTACAATAGAGTCCACAATATTTTTTACATGGCTAAAAACTTAAACAAAATGAGCTACAAAAGTATAATAACAACTATTACAACTCTGCAAGTGAAACTGTACCCTGTGTCTTGTACAAAGTGCGGAAGATCAAGTTACTACTGCTGCTCAACAACCTGTAAACCTGGATGGGTTTCCAAAGAAGTACGTATGAGCAAAAATGCCCAGTACAGCTAAAACAGGCTAACACTACACTGGGCAGCAAGTGTAAAAGAGTAAAGAGATGGATGTTCATGTTCCATTATTAATCATGAAATTGTTTCTTATTATTCCAACCCGTCAATAAATTGTTCTTATAAGTTGCATGCAATTTGCTACTCGTACTTTGCAAGTGACGGTACTTTATTCATATCATGATCTAACTAATTATACATTTATCTACATACGTTATTTGGGATAATCATATACACATATGTACATAGGTATATTATTCAAGATATCTTGCCATCATTTGATTGTTGAGTTCAGATATTAATAGTCAAACTCAATAGTCACAACATATGCATTAGAGCACTCAACTCGAGCAAACAAACCTTAACTCCACCTTCAACCCATTTCTCCCAGCTTACCCGCCACGAGGAGAATATCCGGGAACGAGTGCACCGCGGCCAAACGGGACCGCACCAGATACACCCTTGTGGCAAAGTACGAGTCTTCGACGAGTGTCGTACTAGGGATGCGGACACACCGACTATACCCGTAGCACTACGCTCAACCGACAGAGTCGCGGAACACACCGACAGACCCGCGGAACTAGAACTAACACTCCATCTAGGACTCACTGGGACCACGAGAGTTGCGCCCCACTCTCGGGTATGCTAACTTCTCTAAACATGATACATACACCCAAACATCGATAAAGTGATAATTCAATGCATCTTTTCATCATTTAGTTGTTGAGCTCAAACAATAAAGGCATCATCTCAACAGTCACATCATGTGCACTGGAGCAACTAACTCACGCAACCAACCCCAACTCATCCATTGGGATTGCGACCCTAGGATACATACATATTCCCTTACAACACATACCTCCATCTAGCTGGTTAATGTGACAACTAACCCATGGAATGCTAAAAATTACAATATGTTGAAATTTGAATTCACATGGGCTAGTGGTTGCTGCTTATAAATCATGTCTCAAGTAAATTCATCACAACAGTACTACTGATGGTATTTGTTGAGTTCCTCTTTTTATGTACTTTATTCGTGATGTATTTATTTAAAAGAGACGGAAATAATATACATCACATAATTCATATCAAAGGTTTTTCTTATCCCAACAAAAAAATAATTTAGAAGATGATGTTTGCGTTCCTTGTATTATTCTAAAGCACATATTGAATGTTTCCTTACTATAAGATAGCTCGAATATAAGATGTTAAGTACATCTCTTACAAATGTTTACACGTCATGATCAAGTGTAGTAGCGATAGCACACCCCATTTCGAGTTAATGATGACATTTCTGGCAATACTGAACTTTGACTTAAAAAATATTAAACACGAATACAAATCATGAGATATTAAATATACAAACGTTAACCACGACTAAATAGCCCACGGGAATCTACTGTCCAAGATTTAACGTCTGTCTAGGAACAACTTTTAATTAGTCAAATTAATGATGTGATAAAATCAATCAGAAAATAACGTATACTAAATATCTGTAACCGTTTTAACAAGAAGAATGAATTCAATTATCATAGAACAAGAACATCTCATTCAAATAATATTAGGAGGATATACATACAATATGATTCATATTTTCACCTCGAAAAATATTGGTTAATAATATTACTATACAATTTGACATGACATGTGACCTTGCATATTCTGGAGATTACCTATGTATGTTAATGGCATTAGGAATTAATATAATCATGAATTTCATATTAGAGGATATGTTATATTGATGATGATAGAATCACATTAACCTCAACAATCTAATATCATTACCCACATTAATTCTAATAGTGTATCAATACAACTTTACCTCCAATGTTATACCACCGGTCCCCATTATACAACTTATGTTATCTCTCATTGTTATTAAATTAACCATGTAATTCCAACGGACAATTGCGGCCTTTCTATTTCTAGTTGACGTTACAAACTTGGATTGGTATAATGAACATCTTGATGTCCACGTGCAATTATGTAGGTGGGATTAAATTACCAGATATATATGGAAACATGAATGAATATCAATCCATCCTCAACGGTCCAGCCATATGAAAGTATCTAAAAAACATAAGTGGGTAGCATCTCTACAATAACTAATTATGTTAACTTAACATTCAGAAATTGGACTCTAAAGAATCCATTTTATCCGTTCAGATTGTATGTCTTACTGTAGAATTTTGTGATGATGAAATACATCTTATTCTAGATGATATTGAGTAAAAATATCATTCGCTTATTATTACAAAGATATCTCATTTGTATGTGTTATATTTCAAGAAAATCAATATTCTCGCTTCGATGGTACTGTTTGCTAGTGAATCATACCGGTTAGACATCACACAGAAAAAAAGAACTACCGCAAAAATTATTTTATCATAGTTTATGTCATAAGATTCTCATATATCTTTACGGGTATTCAATCATAGGGGACCGTGAAGAATGTTTGAAATCAACAACAATAAGGAAAGGAAGTTTATTACACATATACATTCATACACATCCATTGATAGGTAATTACAAGTCCCTAACACACATTAATCCATTCACATAAAATAAATACATTAAAACATCTTTTATTCCTACCATTTAAAAAATTTTATGCATGTAATATTAAGATATTCATCATTTAATCTTATTTTATTTCTTTAGGAACATGAACAATCTACAATCACCACATCAAGGGGAAACCCAATCCAGCAAGAGGGACACGAAGGTCCATGGGATATTAGCACAACGAGAAAATCACAAAAAGGGGGAGGGGACCGTACCTATATGGGTGTTTTCAAGTGCAATACCGTATCTTCATTCTAAGTGTCTCCCACGTATTTTCCCAACGACGGATACCTCTAAATCACAAAAAAATATTTTCTTAGATATAATCCATAACTAAAATCACAAAATACATGGATAGGGAGATGTGATCTTACATTTCTAGTGGTAGATCTGTGTAGAGGATGATGAGGGAAAGCTCAACTCCAAAAATGGTAGCGATTCGCCACCTCCACGATGCTTTGATGGAGCTACAACAAGCTTGGGAGGTGGGAGATGGTATGTGGTGGCTAGGGTTTGCAAATGAGAGGAGAGAGCAACCTAATGGGCGTTTTATATCCCTAAAATCGGAGTTGGGCGGATCTTTTAAATGGATTTCGCTGAAATTCCGTATGACCATTTCAGACTTGGCCCATCCTCACTAAAATAATCATATCTCACTCATTCGATGTCCGATTTGAAAAATTTCAGATGCGTTGGAATCCTGACGACGATACACATCCAACAAGTCATGTTATGCTACAATCAGATCGAAATTGGATTTTTCATAAATTTATTATTGGACCACAACTATTTGATTATCATCAACTTGACAAATTTACGGGACTAAAAACGGGGGTTTCACAGGCAGGGGGTCTATAGTCGACCTATGAAGGCGTACGTGAGGAAAAATCTAAACCATGGGAGGTGTGGTAGGATACATAGGCGAAGGAGAAGGTGGAATGTAAACATCCTAATCAGACTCAAAAAATGTCATCATATCACATACGGGAGACAAATACATAAAAGACTAAAAAAATGAGATGTCAGGACTGACAAAGTACTTCTGTCTGACATGATCAGAGCATTGGTACCCTTTTGGGCCCGAGAATAGCCGACAAAGGTGTATTTGACATATCTAGGGAAGAGATTGTCAGGACCAAGAGTTAGGTGATGGACAAATGCCACACATCTAAAGACCTGAGGTGGTAGAGAGAAGAGGTCCTTTTCAAAAAAAATACAATTGAAAAAGGAGCCTTTTCTTCCAACACAAAGGATGACATACGGTTAATGAGGTAGCAAGAGGTGAGGACAACATCTCCCCAATATGAGTGAGGAGCATATATATATATACATATATATACATATATATATACATACAGATATACATATATATAGGGCTTATCCAGAGAGCCATGTGCCAATTTGAGTTTGGTGAGCACCAAATGTAGGCTCTCCACGTGTATTTCTATTTTAAAGGTTGCATATTTCGAAGGAGCACGGTTTTGGAAGGATATTAATATGTTTGAGCCTCTTATATTTCCAATTATATCAACACCTTAAAAAAAGGAAGACGGTTTTGGAAAGATATATTTAAATCATAAATCTAATACCGAAGAAATAGTCATTGTACATTTGATCAGTAATTGTCAGTATTTTACATTTGTAATATTACATTGTATAGAGATCAGTAATTCATTCATGTTACTCAAGTAATATATATCCAGTTCTCAAGTAATTATTGTTGTGAGATCAATAATTAAGTATGTGAACTACTAATGTCCATACAATAAATACTGATTACAAATGTCCATTTTACTGAAGTCATTTTGATTGTTACTAATGTTATAGTTACTTAATACTTTGGGTCTTACTGAAGCACTTCTTATTTACTTATATAACATTTTTAATTACTTAAAATGTATCGAGTGTTACTGACAACATTACATAAGTTATTGGTCACGTGATTTTTTATACTTATTCCAACTTAGTTATTCCATTACCTTCTTTTACATGCAATTTATTACATGTTACTGATGCTTCTATATATCTTACTTGTTTTATTCTTTGTTTTAGATTACTATCGAATCGCACCTTCTTTACTTATGTAGCCTATTTAATTACTTGTAATACATCAAATGTTATTGAAAGTCACACACGAATTACTTAATTATTGTTATATTGTGAACATCCAAATTTCAACTGTTGTCTTCTAGTCCATTTAGATGATGTTGTTTTGCTCTCGCTCCTCGACATAACAACAGCTTCTTCAAGACACCAAATTGATGCATTGTTCTGCAAGAAATAATAAGTTAATTGACCATTAAAAAATAAAATATCAAGAAATTGGAAAATAATACATATTACATACAAATTTCAAGTAACGTTTTAGGAAGATACTTGCTTCAGTACTATTTTATATCCGTGAATAGTAAGAATTTTATAAAGAAAAGTAACTCAGCAATATACTCGCTTCAGTAAGAATCATTCAATGACAAGTAACTTGTAATGAATTGTTAGTAATGTTTGTTATATGATAAGTAACTTCTAATGAATTGTATTTATAATAATAATTCAATGTGAAGCATAGGTAATTTGATGAGCTACTTAAGTAACTTACTGAATTGAGATCAGTAAGGTAAACTTCAGAATTCATATCAGTAAGAATTCACTCTTTCGAAAGTAAGTAGATTCATTTTTTCGAAAAAAATCCGTAACTTTTAATTCTATATCAGTAATTAATTGTGTTAGCATTAGTAATATAAAATATCTTATAAGTAAATTACTTAAATACATCAGTAACTCAATATATTTTCTAAGTAGCGTGTGAAAAATAACAACTGTATTTATTATAACTTTTTATTATATGAAATCAAATTACCTTCGATAAAAAATCAATTAGGACTACAAATCATGTATCAAAATGAATAAAAATCGATATTATGAATACATCTTTCTCATATTTCAATCATGCTTCTCGAATAAATATTGCTTACGATCAAAAATATGCAGTATTCATAAAATAAATATTACTGAATTCATCATCTCATCGTTTTGATCCCAAAATAAACATTGCTAAAAATCAAAATATCATTAAAACAACGAACTTATGATAGAAAAAAGCGATTAAATCATGAAATCGAATCACATACCTCCCATCTTGTGTTGGAATCGATCGCTCCCCTCTCGAAATGTGACAAATTGAGTTTATTCTCAATACAATAGCAAACGTTACCAAAAAAGTCGATTGCTATTTAGGGAATTTCATTATGATTCAAAATTAAAGTACTTCTCATTACAATTATCGCTCCTAAAATCATGGGATTTAAACGATTGATCTAATGGTGGATATGATGGGCTCATTTTAACGTAAATAGGCACAATGCTCTATGGATAAAAATCCTATATATATATGGAGAGTCCTAATCATTTAAGAGATGACGATGTTAGCGCCCATCGACATTGTTCTACAAGGAAGTATAGGGTCGTGAAGTCTGATGGAGAATCACAAGAGGCATGAAAATTTGAGATAACTATATGGTATAAAATTCCATACATCGTCAGAGCGAACATACTTAACAACAACAGAAAATATATTCTTTATTTCGATGATAAATGTTAGTTTTCATAATAGATCCATTTGTAACGTCTTGAGCTTAGACCCACCATCCGTTATCGATGAAAACTAGCCCTGACAACTTGTTGGATTTGAGCCCAGATGGACACATTGACAACCACACAAAATGCTTAGCCAAAGTTTTCAAATAGGCTCACTCTTATAACCTACTCTTACTCTTTGTGAGTTGTTGATGTGGGACTAAGTTGGGGTTAGGGTGTTACAACCTCTCCCACTTATATTCGCAATGTCCTCGTTACGACATGGCCCATCACTTATTCCCAGTGATAGTAGCGGTTGCACGCTCTAAGTAGTATTTTCCTCATATCTCTTTATAGGGTTGGTTCAATCTCTCAATTAGCCCTTTCTACTATAAGAGGGAAATTGCTCTAATATCATTTGTAATGTTCCGAGCTTAAGATCCCGGTTTGTTATCGAGGAAACTGAACTAGCCCTGATAACTTGTTGGGTTTGGGCCCAGATGGATCCATTGATAAACCACAAAAATACTTAAGCCAAAGTTGTCAAGTAGTAATCCTCTACTCTTATAAACCACTCTCACTCTTTATGAGTTGCTGATGTAGGACTATGCTGGGATTGAGGTGTTACAATTTCTCCCACTTACGTATATTCGCAATGTCCTTGTTGCGACATGACCCGTCACTTATTCCCAGTGATAGTAGTGGTTGCACACTCTAGGTAGCCTTTATTCATCTCATTGTAGAGATGGCTCCACCTCTCGGTTAGTCCTTTCCACTATCAGAGGGAATCTGCTCTAATATCACTTGTAACTTCCAGATCTTAGTACCCCGGTGTGTTATCGAGGGAATCAAACTAGCACTACAAATAGACATGTTTTTGGGGACGCCTACAGGGAACGGTCATACCCTGATCGTCCCATATATACCCTTAGGGAACAATCTTTTAATGACCATCCCTCATGACAGATATAGGAGACAATCAATGATGGTCATCCCCTCCTCTAGAGCTATTGGAGACGGTCTCCTAAAAGACCATCATGTCTGCATCTAGATGGGATAATTATCGATCGTCCCCTATAGCCCTTCCCTTCTTACTTCAATTTGATAAGTATTGAAAAGAAAGTACCTTAGGGGATGGCTCTAAACCATCCCTATTGTCAATGGAGGAGATGATCCTTAAACCGTCCCATCCATGCCTCATTACTGGTTCATATTTCATGGTATCGGGTCCATACGGGACAGTTATGACTGTCCCTCTGGCTTTCTATGGCGTCATGGTTAGCCGTTATTTCTTGAGCTACTGTACATTAGAGGGGACGATAGTGACCGTCCCCTCTAGTTAAGTAGGAGGGACGGTCGTCACGACCGTCCCCTCCATCCTTGTTGGTGGTTAAACTAACAAAATTTTTGAGCTCAAAGGGGACGGTTCACTAGAGATCGTCCCCGATAATAACATAGGTAACGGTCGATGACCATCCCCGATGGTCTTAAACCTGGGATCGTGGTTCCTCCCTTTCCCACTCCACCGAACGCGATCCACTTCTCCTCCCTTTGAGCGAACGCCACCCTACTCGATCTTGACCCTCGACTTCTCCTTCGACGGCATCACCAACCTTTCCAGCTCTTGATCGACGACACCCTCCATCCTCTTCTTTGGTCATGTGTTCTGTCAAGCTCATTTACTCCTCTCCTTATACCGCATGAATTTGTTAACTCTGAATTGTAGTTGTTTTTTTTGGAGAATATAATGTTTAGAGTTGTTCTAGTTATAGTTGATGATCTTGTTATTTAGTTTTTAGTCTTAGACACAAATTGCTTATATAGTTTGAGGAAGTTGGTTTAAATATTCAGTTATTTAGTTTTTAGTTGTAGATAGAAAATACTTAGATTAAACAATGTTTAGTCTATTTGAACATAGTTGATGATCTTAATTAATTAGGTGATTTTTGTTTACATGTTATAGTTATTTAATTGTTAAGAATAGATAGTAAATGCTTAGAAAATATAATGCTTAGAATTTATAGTGTTATAGTCTTGATAACTTGTTGGGCTCGGGCCTAGATAGACCCATTGACAACCACCCAAAATGCTTAACTCAAGTACTCAATAAGAAATCTCTGATGAATATGTTACTCATCACTTTAAAAAATGAAAATAGAGCTCTGTTTCTACATAATTAATTGTATTCAATCATTTATATTAAATATTTATCATTCATTCATGTATAAATAATATCCATATTTTAGCATTCATAATTGCATTAATAAGAAGCCATGAATTATGTGGATATTATCACATGTATATTAACATAACTTCTCCTATTTTTCTTTATTTCATACTAACTCCAAATCCAATAAAATCAATTCTATTGTGTACATAATATTTACATTAATAAAGGAAAAAAATCAGAAAAATACTAATTTGTACATTGCTCAAATAAAACCAAACCCTAGTTTTGAGATAAAAAGCCGCAAAGTCAAATAACTCTCACATACAGTTTCTTATGAACTCCTACTTACTTTATAATTAATGTACATTCAATTATCTACAAATCAGGATTAAATTCAAAAAAATCTGAGTTCATTTGTAGAACTTGAGTTTTGGATCCACAATGTATATTGTACACATTTACTAACTCGACTCATTATTTTATGCATAATATTAACACTTTTTATTTTATTTATTTTTCCCATTTATTTTATTTTATTTATTTTATAAAGAGTGCAAAAATCTAATTTCAGGATACTAAGAAAATCAAATAAAAAGAATAATTTTGAGTATGTACATAAGTCCTTTTTATTTCATTCTCTTATTTTATTAATTATAAAAAATATCAAAAAATTAACTGATATGTAAATATTTCTTTTATATTTTATTTGATTTAGTTTTGATTTTTTCTTATTTAAAAATCATAAAAAATGCAAAACATAAAAAATCTTGTATTTTATGTACAGAGAATACCACTAAAAATATACTTTGTACAAATGACTTTTTTGGTTTTGATTCCTTCCCAAAAGTTGTAGATCTCATCGAGCTTAACAACTTTCATGAATGAAACCTTTTGATTTGACATCTTTTTTTATTTTATTTTGATATATTATTATTTTTATTTTCTGAGTTTTATGAAGGTGACACGTGGCAGCTCTTGGAGCGGCCATGTGCCCCCCTACTTCATTTAAACACCCTTTTTTATCAAACAACCCATCTTATTTTGATTTTTATTTTTTATTCTTTTCCTTTTCTTTTTAGTTTATTTCTTGCCTATGTGGCTTTCTCCTAGCCATTCATCTCGACTAATCGAACGACCAGGACTCCTTCTTCCTCTTCCTGTAAGACATGGCTGATTCCTTCACCCTTCCTCCATGATGAATCCACATTTCATCATCTTTATTCTATCATTTTAGCACCAAAAACCCTAGCAAATGCCTGTAAATACCCTTAAATAGAGCATCTTAGCATCCATGCATGTGCATCATATTTGTGTATAAATCACTGTAATTAAAGCCAAAATTATAGAATAAATAAAGAAAAGAAAAAAGAATAAAATATTGTAAATATTTTATGACCCAAAACCCCCGAGACCTAGGCATCTTGATGAATAGGTCGACAAGGAATAAAGTAGGGGGAGATAAGGTCATAAATACCAATAAAATACCTATACATTTTATTCATTCTTTATTCATTTTGGGACCTATTTTTGGTTTCACTTTTTATACATCAAATAAAGAAACTTTGTACATGAAAGTTGTAGATAATTTAATAAAGAAAAATACAAAATTAATTTCACAGAAAAAGAATGTACAAATAAAAAGTTATGGTCTGAATAAAAATCCAGAATCCCAACTTTCCAGACCCGTATCTCACAACTGACAACTCTAAATGTAGCAAACTCACCTTTAAGTGTATATAGAATAAAATAATCTATCCAATGGCGGTGGTTTCGCATTTGGCGGAGCTACGGTTTGAAAGTTGAGTTTTGGACCCCTATTGTATACTTGTACTGAATAAAACATTCAAAATTATTCTTTATTCATTATTTATTCATTTTTTTATATTTTTATAATTTTGTAAATATTACTTATAATATATATGTGCATTAAAATTGAAATAAAATGCAAAGAAAAATAAAAATAAATATACTTGTATAAAGACTACATAGGTATTATACATACACTTATACCTATATAAAATACACTTGTATTTTATTAAATATACAAAACAAATCAGAAAAATAAAATAAAAATATATTTATGTATATAAAAGTATGTTATAATTTTATAAAATACTAAATAACAATAATAAAAATAAAATACCTAAATAAAAATAAAATATTAAAATACATAGGTATTATACCTATATAGGGTTAAAAAGGTAACTTGTAAAAATATAAGTCATAAAAATAAATAAAAATCAGAATAAAATACTACATAAAATTTTGAGCATTTTTTATTTTATAACTTTTATCTAATTCGGCCATTTAGTATTTTAAATAGAATTAATAAAATATTTTTTTAGGGTTTTTCCTGGTTGGTCCACGTGGACCAACCAGGAGGTCAGGACTGTTGACCGAGGTCAACAGTCTGACCTACCCCCTGCGGCTTGTCAGACCATGTTTGACCCCCCTTCTTCATCCTTTTTTCGAGGTAAACCCTTTCACTAAAATGCGATGCAACCTTCACGACTTTCGCAGCTCGTGCATCAAGGATTCACGCCCAAGCGTCACCTTGGGTCGTGGATCACTGCAGCTCCCACTATGCCTCGTTCTTGCACCCATGTCCGTCAACCCCTTAAAACCTCTTCTGAACCCTAATTTGAAATTCGAACCGCATTGTACCAAGTTTTTTTGTCCACCTGAGGGTCGAGAGAGAAGCTGTGGGTGACAGCATCAGCTCTCCATCGTCCTAGCGGAGGAAGAATCACATATCAGGCGTGTTCCAGCACCTCCGGCAGCCGCCGTCGAGGTACCCTTCCCTCGCCCTTTCTGGGCTCGAGGTCGTGTCACTCCCTTAGTTTTTCGCCGTCATTTTATCCCTTGCATTCCCAGCTTCATTTCCCCCCATCGATTCATCCCGCTCGTGCCTCGATTCGCCAAATCGATCATCGCCGGAGATATCTCCGGCCGCCACTACTACTCGTGCCAACCATCTCCGCGTATTTCCACTGCTCGCGCCACGTGATCGGGGTACTTTGCCCCCGATTACATAACCCACCCTTTTTGCAGGTCCTAGCGCCAGAGAGACTCCACCTGGAGTCGATTTTTGAAGGTATCGAGCTACCTGGAGCCACCGTTCTTCCTCAAGCTTGCGGCGGCGCATCGGAGCTTCCCCGCCCATTTTGGCCCTGCCGCGAGCTCGAGGGACCTTCCAGGAATCGCCGGCGTGCTTCTGAGGCGAAGGAGGAGGCCGGAGGAGTGCCCATTTGACGCTCGAAGCTCGGGCCACCACCTGTTCGTCCCTGTTCTTGGAGAGGGACCCTGCACCGTCGGATTGTGAACCCGCTCCAGACGAAGCAGCTACCGTAGGATCAACGCTGCCCTGAGCCGTTGATGCACTCCTGATGGTCTAATCCAGAGCATAGAATCTGAACCGTCATCGCGCGTCCTCGTTGCGCCACGTGGCGTAAGTGCCGCGCCATCAGCCGTCCGCTCGCGCCTAAGTTGGGTATTTTGCGCTTTAAACCCAACTGGTTTTTGTATTTTATAATAGAAACTCAAACATTCATCTGTAGCGTTATTAGTTTTGTAATCTTTGCGTTTAGGCCCCGAACTTTCACGTATTTACAAATAGCCCCCTCGCCACGCCACCTCACGTGACTAGTTCACGTGAGGGGGTGGGCATTTTGCAAGGCTACCCTCGGTTGTTTGCTTATTGTGTTTTAGTACCAAAACTGTGGCGTTAAGTGTTGTATTTTTGGATATTTTGCAAGTAGGCCCCTAGGGTTTCGTAATATTACATTTCAGTCCTCGCCAGGCGCGTGCAAGTCACGCGCCCTGGTGGGAAAATTGCTAAGAGACTCAGGCGGCTTTTGCAATTGCATTTTGGTGCTAAAAATTGAATATACAGTGTATATTTTTGTGGAAAATTGCATGTATGCCCCTGGACGTTTGATATTTTGCACATATACCCCTGCCAGGACTGTTTGATGTTTGGATGTTTGCTCTAATTATTTGACCTATCATTTTAACTCCAAAAATTCCACAAAAATAGGGTTAAGCTCCTGGACATGTGTACTTTCACGCCACCATTTTAGTTTTTGATTTCATTTCATTTTTATATTTATTAAAAATCAAAAACTTGCTTTTTGTGTACTGTCTAGCTTAGAAAATACCAAAAAAAATATTAAAACACCTCTAAAAATTCCAAAAAAATTACCTAGTGTCTATTTTATCATCTTTTAGTGTCAGTCCAAAAATCATTAAATATCTCAAAAGAAAAACACTAAAAATTTAAAAATACTCAAAAACTTCAAAAAAATATATAAAATAGTGGAAAACTCTAAAAAATACAAACTCAGGTTTTGTGTGTTCCTTATTTTGTTCTTTTTATTGGAAAAATAGTGTGAAAATTTTTAGCTACTGGTTGCTATTTTTAAATCCCATTTTACTCACAGCCAGCACCCTTTCCACTGTTTTGCCTTATTTCAGCTTTTAAAAATATCAAAAACACCTTGAAAAATCCCCAAAAATCACAAAAACAGTAGAAAATCCTAAAAAATATTAAAAACCATTTATTTCTGAATTTTTGGTCATTTTTGCACCATTTTATAAATATTTTAGCTTGCCTTTTATTATATTGTCTCTATTTTTCCAATATTGAAAAAGAATAAAAAAAATCAATATAAAATATAAAATATAAAAATCGGAAAATTAAAAATATAAAATACAAAATTAAAAATTAAATAAAAATAAAAAAATTTTAAAATTAAAAACCCACAAAAATTTTAACTTGCTTGCTTGCTTAGTGTAGACACATCACACACACACACACACTTTAGCATTTGCTTGAACTACCCTGCTTGCTCCCTGTGTTCGAACTCTCTGCATACTTGACACTATACACCATTTGTGCAGAGTTAAAAATAAATTTTAACTCCACATTAGTTCTAATTTGTTGATCTTTAGTGTGGGTTAGTTGTTGACTTTAGTCCGAATTTAGTGTGGTCACCACACCGACTGAGTTCACGCTTTGTGTTGAACTTAAGGCCACCTGTTTTCGGCTAAATCAAATGGCGCCGTTGCCGGGGAGCAACAGCGCGTAGTTCGAGTTTTTGTTTTGTGTTGTGATCATTTGTCTGCACTTCGCGGCTTTTATTTCTATTCGTATTTTTGATATATCTGTTGAGCTGTCTAACCCCCTCTCCTGTTTGACTTTGTGCGAGGTACCGCGGATCGAGGGAGGCGCTCTACCCTAGGCGCCTACGCACCCACGTGAAGCCGGCATCTGCCCGCTCAGCACCGAGGAGACAAGGAGAGGTTTTTGAAGACCGAGCTCCACCTTTAGTTTTAGAATTTATTTCCCGCATTTATTTTTGTAATTTAAGTGAGAGAGCGACCTATATTTGTAATAATACAGGTACTCGGACATTCAGGACTCTCGGGCCTAATTTCCAAGTGATTGTTCACTTGGGGGCTCATCGCGGTTTTTACGGCTTTTCATCGCATTTTTTTTATTTTGTTTTGTTTTTCGATTTTATTTATTTTGTGTGATTGAGCCCTTAGCTTTTAGGATTGCTTGCGTAGCATTAGGTCCAAACACCTTAATCAACATTGCATGTACCTATAGTCTCGTTTGGACTTAGTCAAATTTTAAACAGTTGATCATCACCTTCAATCCGCCGCGCCGCGAGCTCTCCCCGCAAAGCGCTTTCTCCTACCCTCAATTTGTTGAGCAGAGGAGGGGTGAGCCTAGACCGGACACTTGGGTTGAAGATTGGCGAACAGCTTGTAGTTCTTCACGATAATAGCAATTTCTGAAACTTAGGGCGATTTCATCGGTTTTGCATTTGCATATAGATAGGTTTCAATTCTGCTAAGCATCCTTGCATGTAGAGTGCTGGAGACAAGGTGAGCATTTACGCTTTAGCATCCATCATCGTTTTGGTCGCTTGCATTGCTTTTCCGCCTCTCTACCTCTGATTTTGCCAACCTAGGATCTTAAAGGAATTGAATCCCCGATAGGATCGTGCATTTTTACTAAAAATCCAAAAAAAGTGACAACCAATAAAATTGGGACTGCTAATATTACTCGACCCTAAAATCGACTAAAAAAAGAAAATATTCTCTTGGGGCGAGTAATCCCCTCATTGTCTTCGCTTTTATTTGCTCGCGCACACCTTAAGGACTAGTGCCCAAATCCCATCAAGCCCCTAAGTGTGTGTGAAATTCTTTGACTTCTCACCTAACTCTAAAACCGACAAGATAAAAAGACCGCATTTTACGGTCTCTACCGAGTTGAGTAGGTGAATTGAGGGTTGACTTGTTTTCATTTTTGTCTGTGATTGTTTTTGTGTGTCCTAGATCTCCTCTGCGCATTTGCGCCTTTTTCTTCACTCTCTTGATTTGACTTTCGTGCTCCCCCGAATCACTTTCCTTTTGTTTTCGAGATGGACCCCTGGAGTGCATTTTATCCGGACTTTGCGGACCCCTCGCTCGCTCCAGTCGGTCCACCTCCTTGTTATCAGGAGGATCCTCCTCCTACTTTTTCTGATTTTTGTACATACCCACCTCATCCACAGTATCAGACTTCGGACTTCTTCCCACCTCCATCCCCACCTGTGTATTATCCACCTCCACCTTCACATCCACCCGAGTTTGACCTGATGGAGTCACCTCCCTCGATCTCTATGAGTGATATTTTGAATCGGATGACAAAGCGCATTGATTTGATGAATGATGATATTGCTTTCTTGAGGAAGAATCAGATTAATGCTCCTTTCGCCGGGAATACGGCTTCACTTGTAGGTGATCATGGGAGCTTGCAATCGCCCAAAATACAAAAAAATGAGAAAAATTTGAAAATCCAAAAAGATTTTGGGAGACACTTGGTTGATCAAGATTTTGAGGAGAGAGTCCACTTACCAGAACCCTGGACCACACACCCATTCACACCTAGTCCCACCTTTGACCCCGAGGATGCCGCTGTACAGACTGCTCTTGGCATGCCTCATGTATACGCTGATTCCGACTTCCTCCCTTGTATGGAGGAAGTCCAAAAATTCAAAAAAATGTTATCTGAACCCGAAGTGGTGGCTGCTATTCATGAGATTATCCGTACCCCACTTCAACAGGCCATGACCCAATTATCTGCTCCTCTTCCCAAGAAGAGAAAGCGGAGGAGCAGATCTGAGCGTCACATTCTGACCATGGCCACTGCCCTCGCCATCACACACCGTCTCATCCCCAAGAAGAAGAACACAGCTACACCTTTCATCACTTGCACCATCTCTGACCATACTTGTGATCGCACTCTCCTAGACGGCGGTGCTTCGATTAGCATACTACCCTTCTCGCTGGTACAGTCTCTTCACTTAGGGCCTCTCAAAAAGACCAGGATGATCGTTCAATTTGCTGATGGATCTATCAAGAGGCCGAAGGGTATCCTTGAAAACGCTGTCATTTCTATTCAGGGCACGAGCCACCATGTTGATTTTGTCGTGTTGCCCATGGAGAACTCCACAGGGGAGCCATCTCCAATCATCCTGGGACGACCATTCCTCACCTCTGCGAGGGTCGTTATTGACTATGGATCAGGAGAGGTTCGCTTCCGTCCTGTTGACGGGAATGAAGTGTCGATCACCGCACCCACAGTTGACCAGAGACCTGCACCTGATGCACCTTTATCGATCATAGCTGACTCTGAGGCCCGTGACCGATCTGATGATACTAGAGACACTTCCTTAGCGACCACTGATGAGACCCGACGGATTCCCCGAAAGGGGAGGAAGTCGGAAAGCATGGACCTCACTGATCCTCCTCCTGGTGTGTGGCGATGTGTTGATGAAATCCAGAGTATTTATGTGATTGAACCATTTGATCAGGGGGCAGATACCAAGATAATTGAGGATGCTTATGAAGTTGCCCATTACTTTGAGAGACCTCATAAGGCAACAAATGACTTGATTAAGACTAGACAGGACGGACCCGTTTTGACTACTTCCACTAATAAATCCGTTCCTGGCCCTTCACAAGTGAAGATGATTGAGGTCGGTTATGATGCTGCTATTTATTTTGATAAATTCAGACCTCTTGTTGAAGACAAGGATTCAGGTGAGAGTCTTGAGGACGATCTGAGTTCGTATACTTCCACTGATGATTTCGTTCCTTTTGATTTTGACCTGGACGAGGACTCACAGGACGACTCCGATTACACTTCTTCCGAGGATGACGAGTTTGTCCCATT
The DNA here is from genome assembly GCA_037367405.1 of Ottelia alismoides. Lineage (NCBI taxonomy): Eukaryota > Viridiplantae > Streptophyta > Magnoliopsida > Alismatales > Hydrocharitaceae > Ottelia > Ottelia alismoides. Next base: position 208,294 of record JAZKJV010006373.1, read on the forward strand.
TCACTTTGACATCTGCGAGACTTCCAAGGCCGGACCTAGTCGTACTTCTTCCACTCACCCGTCTGTGCCTTCACACCATAGGACCACCAAGGGAGAACCTAGCAACACTGCTTCCATCGATCAGTTCGTCCCTTTCCGTTTTGATTCCACTGAGGGCCTTCACCGTGTCGACCCTGATCGACCTCCGTCCACTGTGGACCCCGATGTCGACATACACCATATCCGATCTATCCCTCAGCGGTCCCGCAAGAAGGTTTGCTTTCCACCTTCTGATGATCACCCTTTTATGTTGTAGATTCTCTCTTGTGACTCGTTCCATCTCCCGTTTTTGCTCGTCTACCCATTTCTCGTGTTTGCCTTGCCTAGGACGCACTTTGTCCTACGTATAGGAGGGGTAGACGAGTTGAGTGTTCTTTCTTCGTCCGTGTCATCACTCCTGTTGTTGCCTATACTTAGGGCTTCTTTTACCCTAAGTATAGGGGGAGTGGTGTGTACATCCTCATGATCTCTTCTTCCATCTTCATCTCTTTTCTTCTTTTCTTCTTTTCCTCTTCTATCTTCTTTATCTATCAAAAAGGTGTCGCCCTTGTAGACGGTTTTCCATACTTAGGACGTACTTTGTCCTAAGTATAGGGGGGCGTGCACCCCGAGTTTTTCTATTCTTTTCGATCCTCTCCATTGTCTCCTCTTCTTGCCTATACTTAGGGATATCTTACCCTAAGTATAGGGGGAGACAATCTGAGTACGATCTGTTTATTCCCACCCTTGACCCTCCCTGCGTTGTGTACAGTCTGCTATACTTAGGATTATTTGATCCTAAGTATAGGGGGGGCGGTCAACTTCTCATTCGTTTGTTCATCCATTCCTTTATTCATTTATTGTTTAGATTTGCCTATACTTAGTACGAGTTATGTCTTCTCTTTTCTCTCTGATCTATGAGGACATAGCTCAAGCTAAGTATAGGGGGGGTCGTATATACTACGTATATACTTTAGCCATAACTCGTACTTTCGTATTTTCCTAATAATATGGCTAATAATTCTTTAAAATTCATTAAAATTCCTTAATAAAAAGATGTGGTTATTCCTCAAATTCTTTTTGTATTTACTGATTAATAAATCAGGTGAAAATGTTTTTTTTGCAAAATGTTTGAAAAATAGTTTGAAAATCTTTGTGAACATTTATTGAAAACTATTTTGAAAATATTTTGTTTCGTGTTTTCAACCTGTGTAAAAATGTGTGGTTTGTAAAATTTCTTTTCTTTGTGTGAAATAAATTGTTTGAAAAATGATTTGCAAATGGTTTGAAAAATGGTTGCAAAAATGTTTTGAAAAACCTATATATACTGTTTTGAAAGCCTTTGCAAAATGTTTTCAAATGTGTGTAAAATGTTTGTAAAAACTATTTTGGACTATAGTTTTCAAAAATTGTGTGTAAATTGTTTTCAAATAAATTTGAGGAATATACACATCACACCAAAAACCCATATTATGTATATATGTATAAAATTGATCACTTACCCTTGTAAATTCTTAAAATCCACTTCTTATATATATAAAGAAGCACTCCCGTGTACATAGTTTTCACCTTGTTTTCAGCCAAAATCTTTTTGTTTTCAAAAATTCCCAAAAACATTTGCAAAAATTAAAATCCAAAAACATTTGAAAAATCTTTTTGAAAATACAAAAAAATGCATCTGCATGTGCATCATCATCTTTTCAAAAATCCATAAAAAGTTCAAAATCTTTGAAAATTGCACCACAAAAATATTTTCTGCATTGCATTGCATAGCATGAGCGTTTTTCAGATTGAGTTTGATAGTTGAACAAGTCTAAGTAAAATCCGAAGATTGGAGCTTGATTGGACCTTATAATCTACCTAATAACAGGAACCTTATAGGAACTGAGTTTGAGGTACTTCAGGTCTAGTCGACTTAATTCTTTGAGGATCACGAGATTTGGTTCAATGGATTCTTGATTGCTTAAGTAGAGTATTTCGGAGCACACGCACGACTCTTGTTGATAATGACCTAACTTGGACACCTGCACCTTTCACATGGCTCAACTCAGTTGGAGTGGTGAGGGGATTGGATTTGCCGGTATGAGACGCACACAAGTGGAAACACTTGTCCTCCTCTAGGGAGGGAAGTGCACCCCAACCCGTCCAGTGATTAGGAAGTCTAAAGACAGGAGACTGTGGGTTGCGATAAAGCTTCAAAAGAGGGATAGTCTACTGGCTCAAGAGGAAAAACTCCTGATGTAAATGCTGTTGTATATAGTATTAAAAAAAATGTTCAGGCATGTACAAAAATAAAAAGCCTGCAAGTATACACAAAGTCAATAAGCAAGCTTGAGTACCAAAGTCATATCATGTGAGCCTGCAGCAGGATGACTTGACTACACTGGTCTTGCATCCCGGGATAGGTAGCTACACTGGCTACCATCCATTCTTCTCTTCACCCCCCTCCTCTTGAGCTGGTTGCCACTTGAACTTAGAAGGGAATACCCCGCTCCTCGAGGATGGAGTTGCTGGATTGGGGAATCATTGGGTTGTCGTACTGGAGAAGTCAGTTTCTTTGTCATTCTAGTTGGGGAGAGTCACCATCACTTACACTGTACAAGTCAGATTCATAGTCGTAAGAGTTTGCGTATGAATTGAGATATTTCTGACCTGGCTATTGAGGAGACTTGAGCAGAGTTTTGGGTTTCTCAGGGACTGTTGGATTTCAAACACGGTTCTCACTAAGGTTCCGCCCGCACTAAAATTCCAAAGGTCCGACTTAAGCTCCAAACTTTGATTTTGTGAAGACAAGTTTGACAATCAGATAAAATCCAAGTTCTTCTTTTTCTTTTCTTTGTTTTTCTTTTTGCACTTATTGCATAAGTGTTTGCTAGGGACTAGCAAAGGTAAAGCATAGGGGGATGATGAATCCACATTTCATCATCTTTATTCTATCATTTTGGCACCAAAAACCCTAGCAAATGCCTGTAAATACCCTTAAATAGAGCATCTTAGCATCCATGCATGTGCATCATATTTGTGTATAAATCACTGTAATTAAAGCCAAAATTATAGAATAAATAAAGAAAAGAAAAAAGAATAAAATATTGTAAATATTTTATGACCCAAAACCCCCGAGACCTAGGCATCTTGATGAATAGGTCGACAAGGAATAAAGTAGGGGGAGATAAGGTCATAAATACCAATAAAATACCTATACATTTTATTCATTCTTTATTCATTTTGGGACCTATTTTTGGTTTCACTTTTTATACATCAAATAAAGAAACTTTGTACATGAAAGTTGTAGATAATTTAATAAAGAAAAATACAAATTAATTTCACAGAAAAAGAATGTACAGATAAAAAGTTATGGTCTGAATAAAAATCCAGAATCCCAACTTTCCAGACCCGTATCTCACAACTGACAACTCCAAATGTAGCAAACTCACCTTTAAGTGTATATAGAATAAAATAATCTATCCAATGGCGGTGGTTTCGCATTTGGCGGAGCTACGGTTTGAAAGTTGAGTTTTAAACCCCTATTGTATACTTGTACTGAATAAAACATTCAAAATTATTCTTTATTCATTATTTATTCATTTTTTTATATTTTTATAATTTTGTAAATATTACTTATAATATATATGTGCATTAAAATTGAAATAAAATGCAAAGAAAAATAAAAATAAATATACTTGTATAAAGACTACATAGGTATTATACATACACTTATACCTATATACAATACACTTGTATTTTATTAAATATACAAAACAAATCAGAAAAATAAAATAAAAATATATTTATGTATATAAAAGTATGTTATAATTTTATAAAATACTAAATAACAATAATAAAAATAAAATACCTAAATAAAAATAAAATATTAAAATACATAGGTATTATACCTATATAGGGTTAAAAAGGTAACTTGTAAAAATATAAGTCATAAAAATAAATAAAAATCAGAATAAAATACTACATAAAATTTTGAGCATTTTTTATTTTATAACTTTTATCTAATTCGGCCATTTAGTATTTTAAATAGAATTAATAAAATATTTTTTCAGGGTTTTTCCTGGTTGGTCCACGTGGACCAACCAGGAGGTCAGGACTGTTGACCAAGGTCAACAGTCTGACCTACCCCCTGCGGCTTGTCAGACCATGTTTGACCCCCCTTCTTCATCCTTTTTTCGAGGTAAACCCTTTCACTAAAATGCGATGCAACCTTCACGACTTTCGCAGCTCGTGCATCAAGGATTCACGCCCAAGCGTCACCTTGGGTCGTGGATCACTGCAGCTCCCACTATGCCTCGTTCTTGCACCCATGTCCGTCAACCCCTTAAAACCTCTTCTGAACCCTAATTTGAAATTCGAACCGCATTGTACCAAGTTTTTTTGTCCACCTGAGGGTCGAGAGAGAAGCTGTGGGTGACAGCATCAGCTCTCCATCGTCCTAGCGGAGGAAGAATCACATATCAGGCGTGTTCCAGCACCTCCGGCAGCCGCCGTCGAGGTACCCTTCCCTCGCCCTTTCTGGGCTCGAGGTCGTGTCACTCCCTTAGTTTTTCGCCGTCATTTTATCCCTTGCATTCCCAGCTTCATTTCCCCCCATCGATTCATCCCGCTCGTGCCTCGATTCGCCAAATCGATCATCGCCGGAGATATCTCCGGCCGCCGCTACTACTCGCGCCAACCATCTCCGCGTATTTCCACTGCTCGTGCCACGTGATCGGGGTACTTTGCCCCCGATTACATAACCCACCCTTTTTGCAGGTCCTAGCGCCAGAGAGACTCCACCTGGAGTCGATTTTTGAAGGTATCGAGCTACCTGGAGCCACCGTTCTTCCTCAAGCTTGCGGCGGCGCATCGGAGCTTCCCCGCCCATTTTGGCCCTGCCGCGAGCTCGAGGGACCTTCCAGGAATCGCTGGCGTGCTTCTGAGGCGAAGGAGGAGGCCGGAGGAGTGCCCATTTGACGCTCGAAGCTCGGGCCACCACCTGTTCGTCCCTGTTCTTGGAGAGGGACCCTGCACCGTCGGATTGTGAACCCGCTCCAAACGAAGCAGCTACCGTAGGATCAACGCTGCCCCGAGCCGTTGATGCACTCCTGATGGTCTAATCCAGAGCGTAGAATCTGAACCATCATCGCGCGTCCTCGTTGCACCACGTGGCGTAAGTGCCGCGCCATCAGCCGTCCGCTCGCGCCTAAGTTGGGTATTTTGCGCTTTAAACCCAACTGGTTTTTGTATTTTATAATAGAAACTCAAACATTCATCTGTAGCGTTATTAGTTTTGTAATCTTTGCGTTTAGGCCCCGAACTTTCACGTATTTACAAATAGCCCCCTCGCCACGCCACCTCGCGTGACTAGTTCACGTGAGGGGGTGGGCATTTTGCAAGGCTACCCTCGGTTGTTTGCTTATTGTGTTTTAGTACCAAAACTGTGGCGTTAAGTGTTGTATTTTTGGATATTTTGCAAGTAGGCCCCTAGGGTTTCGTAATATTACATTTCAGTCCTCGCCAGGCGCGTGCAAGTCACGCGCCCTGGTGGGAAAATTGCTAAGAGACTCAGGCGGCTTTTGTAATTGCATTTTGGTGCTAAAAATTGAATATACAGTGTATATTTTTGTGGAAAATTGCATGTATGCCCCTGGACGTTTGATATTTTGCACATATACCCTGCCATGACTGTTTGATGTTTAAATGTTTGCTCTAATTATTTGACCTATCATTTTAACTCCAAAAATTCCACAAAAATAGGGTTAAGCTCCTGGACATGTGTACTTTCACGCCACCATTTTAGTTTTTGATTTCATTTCATTTTTATATTTATTAAAAATCAAAAACTTGCTTTTTGTGTACTGTCTAGCTTAGAAAATACCAAAAAAAAATTAAAACACCTCTAAAAATTCCAAAAAAATTACCTAGTGTCTATTTTATCATCTTTTAGTGTCAGTCCAAAAATCATTAAAAATCTCAAAAGAAAAACACTAAAAATTTAAAAACACTCAAAAACTTCAAAAAAATATATAAAATAGTGGAAAACTCTAAAAAATACAAACTCAGGTTCTGTGTGTTCCTTATTTTGTTCTTTTTATTGGAAAAATAGTGTGAAAATTTTTAGCTACTGGTTGCTATTTTTAAATCCCATTTTACTCACAGCCAGCACCCTTTCCACTGTTTTGCCTTATTTCAGCTTTTAAAAATATCAAAAACACCTTGAAAAATCCCCAAAAATCACAAAAACAGTAGAAAATCCTAAAAAATATTAAAAACCATTTATTTCTGAATTTTTGGTCATTTTTGCACCATTTTATAAATATTTTAGCTTGCCTTTTATTATATTGTCTCTATTTTTCCAATATTGAAAAAGAATAAAAAAATCAATATAAAATATAAAATATAAAAATCAGAAAATTAAAAATATAAAATACAAAATTAAAAATTGAATAAAAATAAAAAAAAATTAAAATTAAAAACCCACAAAAATTTTAACTTGCTTGCTTGCATAGTGTAGACACATCACACACACACACTTTAGCATTTGCTTGAACTACCCTGCTTGCTCCCTGTGTTCGAACTCTCTGCATATTTGACACTATACACCATTTGTGCAGAGTTAAAAATAATTTTTAACTCCACATTAGTTCTAATTTGTTGATCTTTAGTGTGGGTTAATTGTTGACTTTAGTCCGAATTTAGTGTGGTCACCACACCGACTGAGTTCACGCTTTGTGTTGAACTTAAGGCCACCTGTTTTCGGCTAAATCACTCCACGACCCTCGACGCCTCCACGCGTCATCTCCCTCAACCAATTTCTTCATCCTTCTCTCTCTCTCTCTCATCCATCCACCCACATCACCACTTCGACACCCTCTTCGCTGAGCTCCAATCGCTCCTCAACAAAACACTCGTGCCACCCCTCGTCGAAACCATCCACCATTCTCCTAGAGAAGGGCCTCCAGCCCCTTTTGTGTCACCGATGATAGTGTCAACACAACATGTCGATCAACGACAAGGCTTAGTTGAGATCTATGGTGCTTCGGTTTGTAGTAGCAGCTTCCCCAAGCTTGCTACCAAGCTTCGAGGCGGCATTCGCCGTACCTCTTGAGGCTGAGATCGTCGGTCTACTTTGATCATCGACAACCCCAGGCGAATCTGATACATCCCACGTCTTCGAGCTCTCAACTTCCAGGTGATTCCCCCCTTCTCCTCTTTCTTCTTCTCTTCTTCTGCTTCTTCTTCATTATCATCTATTCTTTCCATTGTTCGCATCATACCCAACTTATTCATCCTCCTCTTCGTTCAACCCTACCTTCAACCTTGAATCCTCAATACCTTATCTCCATCTTCCTCCACACTTCCCTTCTACCTCCTCACGACCCCAACTCTGGCCAAGCCATGGTCAGAGATGTCAAGCTCATGATCCTTCACCATGACACACAGGAGCACCCACTCCCTTCTTTCTTGAGCACAATACTGAAGATCGATCCTTGAAGCTCGAGCCTATCCTTAAGTAAGCAATGCCAAGCATCCCTCGTAGGTCACCTGAGTTGATGGAGCAGCAAGCTCTCACCTCCCCAGGGTCTCTGCGTCGTGTGTCGATAGAAAGGTGGTCTTTGTGGAGCCAAGGTAGAAGAGGAGCCCAATCTACAATCATCGTCCGATCGACATTAGACGACCTAGATCTTCAATAGTAACTAGCCCTCAGATCATAAGGCATCTCCATCGGATGCTCGAGATCAATCCTGAGCTTCCAACTCGAGCCTCGAGCCTCGAGTGTAGTGAAGCAAAAAGGGATCAACCACGTGGAGGCTCAAGCCCCTAGTCATAGCTTCAGCACCGAACCTCATCCCACGCGTGCCTTCACGTGTGTGCCATGTATTTTACATACAAACCCCTGCGGACGTTTAGGTAATTAAAGAAAAGTACTTTAGCGCTATTTGCTTTGGTTATTTAATTTGTAAAATTGCATTCAGACTCTTGTGTTCAAGTACTGATTAGAATCCTCATTTTTTACTTATTTTTCATTTCAAAAATTACATTATGTTGGACAATTACTTCTTCAAAATTTGGTGAATAAATATATTTTCCTTATCTAGCATGGATTTATTAATATTATTGTGGTAAAAGATTGACTATTTTTTTGATTACGTGATATGTACTTCATATTAAACCAACCATAGCTTTAAAAATTTCTAAAAAATTTACCTTTGGCCTATTTAATTGTAATATGTAATGCCTTCAAAAAATCACCTCATTTGCATGCTTACTTTGTATAAAATAAATTATTTAGTGATTAGAATAAATGAATTTTGATTGTTTGTAGACTTAGTATTTTTAAGATTTAAGATTTTTCCTGGGTATCTCTTATTTAGTTACATCTGATTTAATTTTATTTCTAAAAAATATTTAGGTTTGGTATCCATTTATTGAAAAACACATTGTTGCATATTTAGTTCACATTATATTTAATTCGCATCCAAAAATTCAAAAATAATTATTGTATGTCAATTTCATTACATTTAACCTTTTGACTAATTTTCATTATTTTTGCATATTGTTTGCATGGAAATGTACATAAAAAACCCTTAAAAAAGATCCATTTTTCATGCATACGTCTTATGCCTTAAAAATATAAAAAAAATATATTTTCTCTTGATCATTGCATAAAGTTTCCTAAAAATATAGAAATTTATTAATTTGGTCTCGATTTAGACTGAAATTAAATTGGTTAAGTTTCTCATTTTTGTTGTGAATCCAGATCATTCACAAATTGCATTTCATTTTAATTGCATTTAAAATACCGAAAAATCCTCCTTGAAAACCTAGTCTCTAAATTACCTAAAAATCATCCTAAGGAGATAGTTGCCTCTCTATGATCAACCATGGGCTTGGACAAATAAAATAAATTTGTCAGCTTTTGTATTTAATTAGTTAATTAATTAAGCAGTTTTTGATCAATAATTGTTTGTCCGACTACAACAATTCGACATAATTAGATAGGGTAAATTTGCAATTCTTCAAATGGTGTTATTGCCGAGAAGGCATGTCTTAGGATTATTTTTGGAAAATATAGAAAATAGGTTTTTGCACCCCTCGGGTAGTCTGACTCCAGATTTTGTTGTAATTAATCTCTATTTATTTTCCTATATTTTTATTTTATCTATTCATTTCTTCTATGTATATCTCTCTCTGACATAATCTTAATTTTTGCGCAAGGGCCTAGGGGACCAGAGCGGTGAATTAGGTGGTCGAGCAACTTAGGTGCATCGGAGGTCGGTTATTCATGGGTTGACCTAGTTGTTGAAGGAGGCATAATTATGATCAAGTCGAGTCGTGAGCAAGTGTTGACTCTTAGGGTGTGTTCGTTTGGGGGGTTACCCCCACTTTGGGTGGGTAACCCCCTAAAACCCCCACTTTTAACCCACTAATGGGGCCCACTCCCTTTCCATAAAAAAATTATATATTATACCATCATATCATCTAAAAATCATAAAATACTCAACTTGTACTCACTGTTCAAAACTTCAATACAATCACATCATAACAACTACCCACTTTTTCAAATTTCAATACAATCATATCATAATAACTACCAACTTTTTCAAATTTCAATATAATCACATCACACAAACCCTCCCAATCCTTAACCCACCAACCAAACACACAAACACAAAATCGGGTTATCCACCCCGGATAACCCACGAACCAAACGCACCCTTTTAATTTATGCATTTATTTTATTTTTGTAACTAATTGTAATAATTGCACATTTACATCGGTTTCCATTTGGGATCTCACATGTGTACACCAACTTGGACTTTATGGCATGTTTAGACTAAGGGGCATTTGGTTCGGGAATAAGAAGGAATAAGGATGGGGAATAAGAAGAATAAGGGTCTATTCTCCGTTCGACTAGTGGATAGGAATAAGGAGAATAAGGTGAAATAAAGGTAGGTAAGTTGAGATAAAGATAATAATAAAGGTGAAATATGATGGAATGATGAGAAATAGTCGTACCACTGGAAATGTATCGGGAGGAGATTTAGCCCCTTATTCCAAGACTAGTTGTCCTATCGAACACACCCTGAGTGTGGCCAGGGTCATCGCGGTTTGCGTGGTTGTGATCTTCAGGGGTTAGACCTGCACTCACAACTCTTAGAGCTTACATACGTTTATTTTCTGCTTGTGCTCGTATATACCTATGACCAAACATCACTATTTACGAGACATACTTAGATCGTAAAGCTATTAGTCAAAAATCGACTTGTTCATCACTCGTTAATATAATTTCTTATCTAGGAAAGATTTTCTCATCTGCATTCATTTAGCATATTTTTTTTCAATTCTGTATGTCATCCTACGAGTAGAGCGTGAGCATCACTATAAGTCTCTTAAACCGGGCATGCATCATTGATTTACTCGATTGCAGCGGCTTTTATCGTCTTCATCCGCCTCAGATTTTATAACTCAGGATTAAAGGAAATCGAGACGGGTCATTAGGTATTCCTTCTTTAGTGGACTTGATCAAGTGTTAACCTAACTTAAATCTGAGACTGCTAATTAGAATTGATAAAAAAACTGACTAAAATTGACATCTACTTTCGGGAGAGCAATTGTGTTCATGCACGCAGGTACATACCTCCAAACAGAGTGGGTGAGTACGTACACTAAGGTTAGAGCTCGAATCCCTGGACTTGCATCCTAAGTCTCTAGGTCCGACTCTTGCGAGTTTGGGAGCTGTAAGTGATTGCCTTCGATCGATAGAGACGTTTTTGTGTACATCTTCTCACTATACTCCTTAGGGGCATGATATAACCTCACAGCCTGAGTATATAGTCTCTTTGATTAGGATATAGTGGGATCATATGCTGGGCGTCAAGCGACTGACCTTGTGTGCTTGCATAACAAAGGTTGTTTGTCACTTAACTAAAATTCTAAATATAAAGATAAGACTTTACGACCATGATTGTGTTAAGTTGGTGAAAATAGGGTTTGCAGTTGCATTTGTTTGTTTGTATGTGTTTGTGTTATTGTGTGCATTTGCACGATTTCTACCTTGATCCACTCTTGTTTCATTCACTTATTTCGAAGATGTCAGGATATAGGTCCTCGTACCCAAACCCTATAGGTCACTTCCCCTCGATTATACACCGTTCATATTCATCTTCTCTATCTTCCCTATACCCTCTGCCATCCACAGGAGACCCATACCCGTGGTCGGTTCCACCCCACTCCAACTATGAAGTCAAACCTCTGACTGAATTCTCCACTTCTTCGCACTTCTCACCTATCCCACATTCTTACACTCATGATCCACTTCCATCCTATGTTGACTCATCGTATTCTCAAGCACTTGCTGGAATTAAGGAACCATTCGAAGAGCAAGCCATTGTTGAGACATATTTCATTTGCTACTAGCTCGGGTATGAAAGTGGGGAATGCAATTTAGCCGATTTAATGTTGAAAATCTAGAGGACACTAGGAAACCCATGCACTATGTACAACTAGAGTCTATTATTTCGCCCTCTTCTATTAACCACTTCCCCTCCAATCTAGAGTCTAATATTTTTCTATTCTTCCTTTACCCATCAAAGTAAAAAAAATAAAAATCTCAAAAAGACCAAAAAATTGAAAAACCAAATAATATCATAAAAAATGAAAAAAAGACCTAAAAAATTTGGACCATGCCCTGAGTTAAGCGATCGCTACGAAACTAATTCTAGAACTTCCCTTAATAAAGGACATAGAACACTTTCCCGATCTCAAAATATTTGTGAGAAGTAAATTGGTGTCTAAGAGGCCGGGCAATAAGAGAATTAGGATTGAGAGACACCTAGTGCTTATGGCCACCTCCTTGGTGATGGTGAGAAAGACCAAGGGCCAAAGAGCAAAGCGGTTGCTCGTAATTGAGTGTAAAATCAGAGAGACCACATTCATCCATGCTCAAATTGATGGTGTGACTCATCTATAAATATCCTCCTGACCTCCTATTTGACAAGCTCAAACTCTGACCACTTAGGAAATCAAGAGTGATTGTTCAACTGGCTGATCGATCCATCAAACCGCTAAGAGATTATTTCAGTCATATCACTTTCCAAAGTGCACCACTCACAGTGGACTTTACGATCACTGATATTGAGCACCAAGGAGAGTTCACCTAATCTCCTATTATTTTTGGGAAGTTGTTCTTAGCCTTGGCTAAGGCAACTATAAGATTGTCTTAAGGGATTATAATTCCATTAGTGAGCAGTAGCTAGTCGTTTCAAAATTCAGTAGTAAAAAATTTCACAAATATTTGGGCTCTAACCTTGGATTCAGTGTGTACATGTGAGATTGTGTCCAATGTGCAACACACTAGCACTTCAGACGACTTTCGTCCGAGCCACATGGAGACTTTCCAGAGTTATCTGATTTATGCAAGCAACAATTTGGTGAACCTTTTTTAACTGGTGAGCAAAGGGAGAGAGACCATAAAGACGAATGCAATAGAAGAACTTGATTTTATGATTTTCAGAATTTTTTAAATACACACACAAATGCAAGCACCTATAATGCCTAAGTATTGCAATGATCTTACAGTACTGGTCAATTGTGATCAAAAAAATATACTTGAAGCTTCTGAATACGAGATATTGAGAGAGAGAGAGATCAGTCCTCTTTTTTGTATTTTTTGTACCTAAAAAAATAAAATGAGTTTACAAAATAAAATAAAAAGATCAAAATACCAGCAATAAAATTGCATAAATTCTCGAGTCCCCAGCAACGACACCAAAATGAAACCGTAGTTTTTCGGTGCGCTAAGAAGTGAATTTTAGTGTTATTGTGTGCACGCGTGAAAATCGATGGATTCAAATAATTTAATTCATTTAATTACAAGCCAATGGATATTAAAATAATCAAAGGATAAGTAGAGTATCGATCCATAGAGACACAGACATTTTACGTGAATTTTTATTCTATTTACAAAAGAATTTTTATCTTTATGACTCAAATTGAATCCTATTTTTCTTTTGTTCCTAGTTCTTAAACTTTGCCATTATATCTAGACATCCTAAGCATCACATATGAATTTTTGGGGACTTTTCTGAATTTTTCTACCATTTTTAGTGATTTTTGGAAGTGCTAAGGGCATTTGTGCAATTTTCTGGAAAGTTAAAGAGCTTGATTGTATATAAAACTAAAGTTAAGGACATGATTGTAATTAAATAAAAGAGTCTGGATAGAAGTGAAATTTTCTAAATAAAAAAATAATAGTAAGTAAATTGCATGCAAAAGAAATGAACTTTTGAGAACGACAAAATAGTCCCTAAAGGATTAAAATGTAAATACTATAAAAAAATAAATAAAATACACAAATTTTGATAATAATAAAATATAACAAAATTAGGTAAATTGTGTTAGAACTGCGACATGTTTCTAAAATTGCAAAGTGGTCCGTAAATTATAAAAAAAACTAGAAGAAAAGGAATTCACAAAAAGGTCATTGTCCTTGAGACCAAAGATGGTGGGTGGAAAGAGGGGGTTGTGCTCGGCCTTGCACGACGGTGGAGCATGATAGAGGCGGTACAACACAGAGGTGCTCCGTGAGGTAGGTGTGGCGTAGTTGGAGCGACATAGCTGGTGCTTGCTCCTAACGCTGGAACACCGTGGACAAAGTGTGAGGGGGCCCGTGATGGGTCCACCACCCAGGATCGGATTCAGTGGTTGGAGGCACGATGTTAGGGATGCGCACGATGGCGAACCATGACGACTAGAGCGGCGAAGATCGAACCTCGATGGGTTTCTAGGGCTCGAAACCCTATGATGTTTTTTTGGATGGCTTCCTCCTCTTTATGGATGAGGTGAGGGAGGAGAAGGGACATAAGAGGTGGCGCTGGGCTGGAGGCCAACCGCCTCTGCGACGGTTGCGCGAAGGGGAGAGGAATGGGCGACGGTGGTTGGCAGAGGTGAAGAAGGGGAGGGGATGCAGACGATGCCCGTGCATGAGGAGGAAGAAGATAGGGGATGACGCTAGTGCTTTATTTTATATTATTTTTTATTTTTTTTGAAATGCTGACGTCAGGTATTTTGTCGTGTAGCAGTTTTTTTTGCAAATGAAGAGGGGAGAGGATTGGAGAGCCCCCTTAAGCCTCTTATAAAACAAGCCTGAAAAATAGGAAAAAGGAAAAATGGTTCGAAACTTCAATATGGGCTTGGAGCCCATATTTATTAACAAAATCAATTAATGCAAATATTTTTCTTCCTTTTTCTTTAATTTAAATCAATTGATGCAAATATATTTTCTTCCTTTTTCTTTAATTTAGTTTGTAAGGAATGTTTTGCATTTTTTAGAAGATTTTAAATGCAATAAGAATAAAAATTATGCATTAAAACAAGAAAATGCAACTAATTACACATGATTTTTTCTCAACAAAAGGTATAAAAACATGATAAATCACTTATTCATCAGAATATATAGTTCAAATTATTTATAATTAATTGTTTCAAATCTCAATATACCTAAATATCAATATATAGTTCAAACAACTAATTTAATTTTTTGGAAAAAAATAATGACATATATTTTGAATTATATAATGATAATTGTTCTCAGATATCTACATATCAAAATGTTAACATATAGTTCAAATGGTTATTTTAATTTTTCGCAAAAAATCAATGTTAACATGTAGTTGAAATTGTTGTTTTTTTAATCCATACATATTGAAATGTTAACATATAGTTCAAATGATTAACTTAATTTTTTGCAAAATATTTAATATTAACATATACTTCAAACTATTGATATTTTTTTTGCAAATCTCTACGTACCAAAATGTTAGCATATAGTTCAAACAATTAATTTTACTTTTTTTTTAAAAAATAGTGCTAATATGCATTTCGAACTATTGTTACTTTTTTGCAAATCTCTACATACCAGAATTTTAATATATGGTTCAAATGAGTAATTTAATTTTTAACAAAATTATTTAATATTAACATATATTTCAAACTATTGATATTTTTTTGTAAATATCTACATAACAAAATGTTGACATATATAGTTCAAATGATTAGTTTATTTTTTTAAAAAAAATATTTAATGTGAACATATAGTTCAAAATATTTATAGTCAAATATGAAGGTATATTAAATTTATATATTACATATGAAAATCTACGCTAATAACATATATTGTGCATTGAGAAGGTCAACTAACTTCAATTCTTAATACTAATTGTCTATATCAGTCATGGATAAAAAATATAACATTAATAACGAAAATATATTAAAGTACCTGGAATATAAGATCGTGGGCGAGGACAAGAAATAAATCTAAATAGATGATAATATCCTGCAAACAATCTTCTGCAAAAAAATGGTATGCAAAAAAATATTGCAAGAGGTGAATAGTGACCTCGATTCACTTTAGCTTGTTGAAAATGATGATACGGAGGAGATGAGAGAATTGGGGAAAGTAGAGAATTGAAGAGAAGGGGTTGGTGAGGACTGAGGAGGGCAACGGTTAAATCCTCCAACAGTCATTTGAGGTGGCCTAAACGGCTAAACGTCATATCTATTTAATTAATTATAATTATTTTAATAATTATTAGAAAACCCTTGACATCCATTTTATACGTAAGTTTCTCTCTAGGAATTAATGTTCTAATAAATATTTACTCATTTTAAATTAAAAAGGAGAAAAAATCAACATAACTGTATAGCTCATTAATTTTACTTTTCTAACAAAAGACACATAGGTCGTTAGATCTTTACCAACAAGAGTGATTGCATGTCCTTTACAGTGATGCAATGATCATTACTCTTTGGCATTCTCCTTACTTTATATTTAGCTAATTACAGAAAAAATGGTTTCTCTCCAAACAACAAAGCTTTCCCCCCGCATATCCAGATCATCTCCTTCTCCAATGGCGATGGGTGTCCCGGGCAGATAGATTGTGTGAGCATATGCATGCAACTTAAGTCTACGTCCCATTCATGTCATTGTCATCGTCATCGTCTTCTTGATCTCCATCCAAAGACAAAGGAAAATCACATTCCATACCTAAAGTACCGTAAACAACCCATGGCGGCAGCAGTCCCCTTCCTGCACTTGTTCTTCTTCTTCTTCCTCCTACTCCAGCCATGTTTCTCCAACAACGTCGACATCCACGCCATCAATCAGCACGCAAATCTCACCCTCTTTGCAAACGACACTCTATGTGAGTTCAACTTGGCCATTTCCCTGTGATGATTAATTCAATATAACTTGTATCTATGCGACTTCATCACAGTTTTCAAGCATGCAAAGCACCATGACATCTACATCTTCCACTCCAGGAGAGCCCTCGACCTCTGCAACCTCTCTCGTGCGATTCTCCTCCACAGTCGCGGTTTCTCCTCCTCCTTCGCGGTTTGTTCAACTTACCTTCTACTTTATATTTTGATTTCCAAAGTGTTGTTATAGTGTTCATCCGTCTACAGTGGCATCCTCCTCGCCTCACTGCAAACTTCTACTTCTCCATCGATAACTGCAACAAAGGAGGAAGCAAACTCGTCGTAAGAGTAGTGGCTCTCAACGCGACACCACGTCGATCAGCGCCGACGCCTCTGCACTCTCCCATCGTCGAACCAGTTTTGCCTAATACTACGGTTCCCTCCATCCTTCCGGTACCTGCAAGCGACGCTCCAAACGTGAGCAGTGATCCAGCTACTCCTTTCCAACCTCTGATGGCCACCGGCGTCAGTAACGGACAGGTGAAGTGTTAAACCTCTTTAGGGTTCACCAAAAATAACTGCAGTTTGAATAATTACGCGTTATACATATACGTAGCCATAGATTTAGGAGTTCTCTAAAACGCCATAGAATGGGACCTACGGATTTTGTTGTTTATTTGACGTTTGCTTTTGCTTTAGTCCTTTATGATGATGTTGACCGAGATTCGAATGGGGAGCAGGACAGGATGGGGAAGGTGGAGCTGTTGATGTTGGTCGAGATGATGGCGGTTGCTTTTGCTTTCTCAAAATAAATGGATTGGATTGCTTTTGCAAGTTTCAAGCCATGATGGCGCCAATGCCGGATGAGCTTCTCTTCTTATTGGAAAGAATGCACGTTATAGAACAAGAACGGTGGATAAAACTCGCTGATCTCTTATTCTACCTTATCTTGCTTCACTACAAGCTAAGTTGATTTATGCTGAAGTTGATTCCACAGAGAATATGTTGGATCCGATTTTTCTTTTCATTATTAGGAGTTAAACTTTTATGTGATTGTACGTGTTCATGTTAGGAAAAAAATACGTGAAAAGATATCATCACATGCATCTCTCTTCGTCTGTAACATCGTGCATCTGATTGATGTTTCCATTCCAACGGTTAGGTGTTTGTGTTGGTGTCTAAATTGCACTGTTTGCATTGTTACGTAGCATCATGGAGAATATCTGATTCATGGGCTTATGTTATGAATATAAAAATGAAAGTATTTGCGTAGGATTGGGAATTCTGGGCTTTTCATCCTATAGATTTGAAATTTGGATCTTGGTTCATTTCTATGGACACAGAGAAATCCATGCCCTAATCACAGCAATGGGAAGATCTATATAGACGAATTTTTTAGAAATCATTCCTCTTTCATATGATATTAGATATATAATAACGAATCTTATTTCTTATCAGTTTAAACATGCACCATTGACATTTCAATTGTTACATTCCTAGCAACGTACAGTTAAAAACGTATTTATTTCTTTTTGAAATTTTTATTAATCATCATTATTATAGCAGTGATTAAAATAGATGAGAAAGATTGTAGATAATTGTTGATATACGATTCGTCAACGATCATATAGCGATAAACATGTTCTTCGTTGCGAATTTCAAATATATATTAAGATCAAATGAAATAGAGATGACACCCAAATTATCTGTCATTGTCGATCTATATTTCATGGCGAGTAGATTTGAATTCTGACTGAATTTAGTTAATGGGATAGCAGGTGAAGTCCATACTATAACACCCAACCGAACTCCTTAACCCATCCGTGTGGTTTCGAGGGTGTGATCGATGATCATTCCACCCCCCCCCCCCCCCCCATTGAAGGTTTATTTATAGGCATGCAGTACCTCATGTCATTCGTCTTCTCCATTCCATGAGATTGTGCTCTCCTTGAGACCTAGCCCTCGCACAATCACCAATGGCGATTGCTTGACCTTGAGATCATCTCGGACATTTTGAACTTGAACCGTTCAACATCTCCCACTCAAACGAAATGTCAAGACAATCCAATTAAACCAACGTGCTTAATATATGTGAATGTTATTATTGGTTGGTTTGTAGGTATGTAAGATTACCTTAATTTTAGATCGACTGAATTTTTACATAAAAGTCCACGAACTTTACCCACGATTTCAATGTGGTCCTCAAACTTTTAAAAGTCACGACGTGGTACATGGTTTTCAATGTAGTATGTTTTATGTTAAATGAACCATCAAATACCATTTTGTAGACCAAAATACTCCCCTCTCTCTCCACCTCTTCTTCTTCGCCGCATATCATGCATCACTAGGGACTGAGCCATAATGATATTAGGAAGGGGCACAAATAGAAATATAATCATTGATGTAATGAAATTAATTAACTTACAAAGAATCTACATTGTGAATAGGAAAAATGATTGTATGTTTTTTGAAATTATAAAAATGACTGTGCTCTTTCAAAAATTTCTTGTTAGAGTTGTCCTCGATGAGATTTATATTTTAACATCATTGAATAATTTCTATTGCTGACATTTGTAAATATTTTTTTTTCAACATACGTAACCATGATATCATTCAACCGTTGATCCATCATCTTATTCTGAAGATGATTTTTGATATGTTTTATTAGAGAATGCTTTTTCTACTATAGCAGTTGCAACAGGTAAAATAAGTGCCAATTTGATAAGCTTATAAACCAAATGATATGTCATATACTTTCTCTTATTAACCAATAGTTGTGCAAGATCTACAATTCCTTTCAGCTGGGAGAAATCTTCATCAAAAGTCAAATTCAAAAAATAAGTTTCAAGTTGGTTATCTAACTTTACCATGTCAACATTTGAAAAATCATCTTTATGCAATGTGGCCATCTGAATTAACTTCTCTTTATCGAAGAAGGAAAATGACTCTGATGGAATAAGACATATTACACATAAAAACAAATCAGTTGTCTTTTCTATAAAATGATAATCCAGTTCTTGAAGTTGTAAGTCGATGACAATATAGAATATTTCAACTCGATAATAGTGGAAATTATTCATATTATGAGTCATATGTCGAGGTTGTCCATGAGCCACCCAAGGTCTGTCCATCTCATGAACATCAATATTTTACTTTATGCAAAAGCAACTTACATAATTTTGAGCAATGAGTCCCATCCATTCTCTCTTAGAAGTTGAAATCTTTGTGTAGAAATCTTGACCAAAGTGATAGAGTTTACAATATCCTACTCATTTCGTTGTAATGATTGTAATAATTCATATGTAATAGAAAAAATAAGTTTCATAATATAACAATTGAATATGAAATCAAATAATTGTATAGAATCTAACAAAAATGATACTTTAGTTCTTTGTTCATAATTTGAACTATCTTACACAATAACATCATGAACATGTATTATTGATGCAAACATCAAAGTATTGTTGATTAGATAATTGTAATGTGATGCACATCGAGTATCACCAGGACTTGACATACTTCTCTGTTGATTGAAACCTCTACCATAACCTTGCCCACGCAATCTTGCCAAACTCAAGCCATTTGATGAAAATAAAACTTTGTGGGAGCCTTTCAATGAGTAAGTTGTAGTACCACGAACATGGATTATAGATAGGAATATCTCCATAACACATACTTGCATCTTTGTGTAGCATTGAAAAATGATCATTTGCTCTTTGTGTGATATATCTCTATTCATCAACTAAATTTGAAAACAACTCATTCCCAACCTCCATAATGATATTGTTGGCTGTTAACATTGTTCTGTTAACATTGTAGTTGTATCAACAACATCCTTTTGGATTATGGTGCAATTAATTTTAGATTCTCCAAAGCATTTTCCAATTGTAGTTATATCAACAATCTCCTTAGTATATTCCGCAAAGAATTTCAATAATTCAAGAAAATTACATTAATTATTTGAGATATTTAGTTCATTATTTCCTCTAAAAGACAAGCCTTGTCTCCTTAGTATGATACGCCCTTCTGGAATCGCCTCGCCTTTACACCCGGTTTCTGGTTCCGCCACGCCCAAAGGGACAAGAACTGCCTCACCAACATAACGGGATTCCGGGTCTGGAGGACTCCCTCCTCCTATGTGGGCTTCACTATCCAACCGGGTCGGATTCGTCCGTAGATCCAACTCCATCGGAGCAGCCGCTGTCTGATCCGAAATCGCTGTTTGACCCGAGACCGCCTCCAACATACCGCGAGCAGGGGGCCCCACCACAGCAGGATTAGCCCTGCCTTGCGACATTCCATTTTCGTTAAGCGCCGCCCATAACTGCCTCCTTGGAATCAAAGTCCCAAAAGTGATTGCGGCTTCCCCGCGATTTGCCGCAATCTCCGCGATTGAATGCGGAAGACGAAGGGGCTCGGAACAACCGGGATTCTCCGTAACCGCCGCCTGCATCACCGAAGGACCTGCATGCGCACCTCGCCGCCCCGCTGCCACCCCGCCAAGCTGTTGTAGTCGGCTCTCTCCCCCACCCCAAAACGGCCGACGAAATCTCCAAATGCAGACGCCGGCCCTCCGCGTGCACCATCCACCATCCCAACATCTGAGGGTGAAGACGACTGACCCAAATCAGCGGCTCTGTACCCTCACCTGGAGAACATGGCCATGCCTTCCACCTCCGCAATACCACCCAAACATTGCCGTACTCGATGCAAACTCCGCCGTAGAAGCAGGATCCCTTTCACCCTTACAAGACTCAGGCTCTGCTTCACTAAAACACCATCGTCAGGCCGCACATATCTCCATCTGAGTAGCGATCTGCCCGCAAGCGAAAGAGCCAACAGAGCATCTGCCTCTCCTCCGGTCATGCCTCGAACGAGAACCCTCCAATGTGACAATGCATCGACATCTCCTTTGAAATCTCCCTCCGTAGCCATGCCAACGTCTGAGGTCCCTCCTGAACAGGGCTCCCCCGCCTCCACCTTCCCCCACCAACACGCGCGTCTCCATTGAAGATGCAGTCGTCCCCTGCCCCGACCGCCCTTCCGCTCCGCAGTTCCTGCTTCGATGCGCGAAGCCCCGACACTTTAAGCATCTGATTGACTCTCTACATTGCCTTGCCCAATGCCCAAGCGAGCTGCTGCGAAAACATCCTCGGCCGAACGGCAGAGATCCCCCACGATTGCGGGGTGCCTCACGGAGATCTCCATGAGGAGCGCGGCTCCCCTCCACCTTCCTTGCGCACGACTGCCGACGGACCTCAATCCACCCCCCGTCGCTCTCTCTACTCTTCATCTCAAGTACGAATGGGAGTTACAGGAGGAGAGGATCATATCGGGATGCTATTTTTAGATTTACGTTTTTTTTCAACCAAATATGGAATGTTTTATTTTTTTCAAAAATGGAATGGGTATCCCCCCATCCCCCAACCTCCATCCATCCTTGCACATCACCCTCCCTCCCAACTTCTCCCTCTCTCTTCATGGCGAATAGGTTTGTAAGTTCACTGAGACAATCGGGGAGCATTAGATACAAGGGTTGGCAAAGATGGCATCGATTAGACTTCCATCACCACTAAGGCCTAGCTCCTGAAAATGCCTGCATGGCTCAACTATGGTGACAACGACTAGCAACTGATGACAACCACCTTGATTAGCATCCCGATCATGCTGAGGTTGGTCATCCTCTATGGGAACATCGTCAAGAAGAAGCAGGTCGTCAACTCCACCTTCATCGATCTCTATGTGTCTTCGCCTCCACCTACATAGAGTGGGTCCTTGTGTCCTACCGCAAGGACTTGGGCGAGAAGCTCTTCCCCTTCTGGGGAAATGGAGGCTTCACCCTCACTTGCAATTTTCTGATCTAGCGAGCCCACTTGCCGAGGAGTGCCCACTGCAAAAGGGATGGGACACTAGACATGGCAATTAGGGAGCCCGTCTTCCACATGGCCACGCTCATTCACTTCAAGTTCTTGTACGCCACTATCACCCTCATCCTGCTCGAGGGAGGTGGGTTCCTTTACCATTGAGGCGTACTCGACTACGTCGTGGCTATGTTCATCCATGTCTCCCCTGACATTGCTAGCTTCATTGCTTCCTACAGTGGGTGCCTTCAGCATCTGGGGAGGTGGGTTCCTCTATCAATGGGAAGCCACGACCGATGGCAGAGATGAATATGTGGTGGAGGAGGGGTAGAGAGGAGGAGAAATCATGATCGGATGGCAAAGAGGGGGCCATGATGGTAGTGGGAGGGGCTCCTTCCAACCTTGGGGCATTGGGGTTGGGACGAAAAGGATAAATATAAGGAGGAAGATGAGAGTATCATGGTCCACAAAATGGAATTTGCCAGTTCATTTAACAGAAATTGAAATTGAACATAAAAATTAAGTACCACATTGTGACCTTCAAAGCCCAGGAACCACATTGTATGTAGTGATATCGGATTTCAATATACTTTCCTTTTGAACTACAGTCTCATTATTAATCAAGCTTATTGCAGCTTATCTTCTCCAAAAAGCATGTAATCCAACTAGCGAAATGATGGTCATGCATAATGCAATGTGTTATGACTCCTTTGTATATCTAGATACACATACTTGTTTTATGCCACCCTATGAGTTGACTACACCACCAAACATAATCTGATTTAGATTTCTTGTTATTCACAATCCTTCTATATCATCATCGATGCATCCTACTACTTCAAGCGATCCACCCTAATATACTAATTTTAGATGTAATGTTGCTTTTAGATATCATAAAAAACCTCCTTATAACTTCTCAATGAGTTTGTCCAGGTTTGCTTTTATATTTACTAACTATACTTACTATATAAGCCAAGGTTGGTCAAGTACACATCATTCCATCTAGACTTCCCAAGGCATGTGTACAAGGAACATCTAGAGATTTCTAACCTTTGGTAGGACTTGACTCTTTCCGAATCTCTTTCCAATCATAAGTGGCATGGGAGCTAAAGCGCTACTTTGCATTCTAAAACTCTTTAGTACAATACGCAAGTATTATTTTTTTCCTTGACTCAGACTCGTTATCATAAATCTCCATTTTTTAGTACAATTTGCAAGTATTATTTTTTTCTTGACTAATTATCCTTAATCCTCATTTATTGTTATTTGAGTTCCTGGAACATAGATAGCTTTATCAATATCATTCATCTCAAATTCATTGATTGATTTCTCTTTTATTACATTGAGCATTTTTATGTTATTATCCATGAATAGGATGTCTACAAATTAAGAAAAGGCTTGAATCATTTTTTACGGCAAGAATCATCTCACACACAGACATAAACACACAGGCACACACACACGCACATGCATTCGACTCGTATTCGATTAATATTCAAATATGGATATACATATTCAATAATATGGTAAGTGGATATTCAAATATATCTATATATTAATTTCCATCCCATTGCCCAATGGAGGATGGGCATGCAGAGGAGGAAGGGTTTGCCTTCATTGCAATGAAACGAGGATGCATGAGTTAAATGAAACGCCTGCAGAACTAATGAAGATGGAGTTTTCGCCAAGGAAGCAAGAGACGTTTATACATGGGAAGACAAAAGGATGCATGTTTGTAGTTCGAATGTAGGAAAAGTGAAAGTTGGCTTGAAGGATCCAGATCTATATATGAAGCATAGAATGAGACCTTTAACTATATTTAAAAAAAGAAAATGATTTCAAACTACCATAAACCACGAAAGGGAACACAAGTCCAATTTCTCCAAAGTACTTACCAACAAGGGTTTTTTAGCAATCATAGAATTGCATTGCCACCGTCGAGGGCAAAGTATGCCAGAATACACATCTACTTGTCCACAAGTGTAGAATGAAAACATGGCGCTTGTATCTTTTGTCTTGCAAGTGAGGTGACCTCAGTGGATGTCTAAGTTTCAATAATAAAATTGTGGCTTATTCTCGGATACTAATCGAAGATCTTCAAGGTATCTAATAGTTCTTATCTGAACATTGTCAAGGCGAGGACCCAATGGTTTCCATCCTCTGCAGGCAGCATCAATATGTCCATCAGGGCATAAACTGTACACCATCCAATGTAAGGCAATCGAAGATCTTCAAGGTATCTAATAGTTCTTATCTGAACATTGTCAAGGCGAGGACCCAATGGTTTCCATCCTCTGCAGGCAGCATCAATATGTCCATCAGGGCATAAACTGTACACCATCTATAATGTGACTGGCACATAAGGTATTATGTGAATTCCAATGTAAGGCAAGGGAAATTAGACCAGAACCTAAATCATAACAAAACAGCACACGTTCTTGTAATAAACAAGTAAGAAACCATCAAAAAATCAAGAACTTTCAGTCATTGTGATTGAAAAATAAAGGCAAAAACATGTTCATAAGATAACAGGACCGGGAAATCACCGTGTCATTCTACTTGAGAAAAAAACCAATACAAGAAATAGAGTATCCAGCCATGATGCATTACCCACTAATGCATTTAAACAGGAAAAACGCGAACTAAATCACCAGTAGGGCATACCTCGATAGGTATTGACACCTGATTTCAACCGAAAAGATCAAGGTTCGAGTTTCAGAGTTCAGACTACATTATCGGGAACGCTTGCGTGTGGCTCAAGTATCTGAAAGATTTCCTGAGATACGAAAAAGTGTCAAATTCAACTTAGCCTATAACCTAAATCTTAATGTGTGATTTCTATTATACTAAGATTGTTATCTTACTACATACCACCTGCAAGGGGAATTGGTCCATAACCTAAATCATGACAAAGTAGCAAAGAATGATTTTGAAAAAAATTTATGAACTCAGAAAAAAACCGACCAAGTGGAAGGTGAAGAGAATATCAGAAGACCAGAAGCATTTCCACTAATTGTGATTGAAAAATAAAGCGAAACATGTCATAACGATGAGAAGTATAATGTCACTCTCCCTGCCACTGAATAGCAGTGAGAATTGTGTATGTTCATACAGTAATGTGTTTCTGAAAAAAAATAAACTGTGGGAAATGAAACAATGAATACAGTGATACTGCATTGCATGCCCATGCATTTATAAATAAATGTGAACAAAATATCGAATTGAATCAGCAACTGAAGTTCCTTTTAGTGTACAACATTTGCATTCACAAGTTCATGCTTCGGTGATGGTACTTTAAGCCAAAAAATTTGAAAGGGATATAGACAAATACTTTCCACATTAGAAAAGCAGATCGTAGAAGGTTTCTGTGTGAACACCTTCCCTCTTCGTATAGACCTGGTGGACGATATGTGACTATTATGACAGAAATTCGGAAGCTTTTTGTGATCTCTTTGATTTGGAAAATACGGGTTCTTCAGCGGTTAAACAATACACTATGAAGGCATAAAGCTAACAGTCCCGTCTTCGTGTTCTTTCATGAGGTGACAGTGGCGTAGCCTTGCGTAGCATTTGCATAAAGAAGCGTGTAGAAAAGCTCGACTTCAGGCAAACCTCGGATGATGGCAATATACTTGTTATTGCTCGGTTCTTCAAGCGATAAAGGAGCCAACTGCACAATCCGAGGTAAGAATTTTGCCAGGGGAACTCCCGAGGACATGGCTCCTCCAAAATGAATTTGGAGGTCCTCTATGAGACCATCCACCACCTTCGTCAGAGACAGGTCCATGATTTTCCTAAACTCGGTACTGCAGTAGACATTACATTTAACAGCTATAAGGATAAATGTATGCAAAACAATGCGGCACTTCATACCAAAATAATCAAGTACCAGAAATCCTCCTTCTGGTAAGAGTTGCAACATAAAGAAACAAAACACCTACTTAGAAAAAGAAAAATAAAATAAAATGTCCGCCAAGAAGGCCAAGTAATGGCCTATTTTGAAGGTGTGAGAAGTTAGGACATTGTCAGAGTCAAAAAAGACCAAAGAAATGTTGGAAGGAGACTATCAAGAAGAATACGCCTTTTTTAGATCTAATCCCGGTTATAACCCAAACTACATATGTTTGGAAGCAAAGAAAACACGTACCATTTTAAGTGGAAAATTGTTTGCTGGTTGTTGAGAAAAAATTCCGCCGATGCCTTAAATTTCTGCTCTATTACATTGTGTTGCATTACTTTCCATTTTTCCCTTCCGCGTAGTTATTTATATAAATTCATTGTTGAAATTTTCTTCGTTTACCAACCTTCCACAAGATTTCATGGAATTTGTCCTCGCATTTAGGAAATGATCATACCAACCAACTATTAAACAATACATATAAATTATCAACACATTTTCTCCCGTTGTGAGTTATCTGGTAACGGTAGCTACATCATCAGGTAGAATTTGCCTTATTTCAAATGTATTTACATCATGCAACCCAAAATTTCCGGCTTCTATCAGAAAAAAATTGGACCGTAGATACATAACATATGAAATGTTAACTATATTTCCAATCACTCCAAACTATCAGAAGTGGTGTTAATCAAAGAGTTCACATTCTCTATGTACAAGCTTCCCTAAATTTCACATAATACTGCTATCGTTACACGTTCAATCTTAAAGCTCATTGGCTATCCAATGGAAAAAAAACCAAGTAAATGACAAACACTTAGAAGCAAGAAAAATGACAACGCATACCTTGAAAGTACTGATTGCGCCTCTGCTATAAGCTCCCCGAGCTTGCTTGTGCTTGTAATCTCAAAACTACTGGAAGATGATGACAATATCTGCTGATATGCTTTTGCATTTTCAGGCAGCATGTACGTGACCCAGGAAGGTGCTGCATCACCGCTCATGAATAATTCCAAAATTTGTAAAATTGTTTCCCGCATTTGGGTCATGGAGAAGGAATCCCTAAGCTGCTTACTGAAGAGAGCATGACAGACAAAGTTAGCTACATATAGAGCATGACTTTGCTTAAGCATGGTCTTTTTTTCATCTTCATACAAAAAATTCTCATCAAAATTGAAACTTTTTCAAAAAAAACTACAAAATTATTTTCCTTTTTTCAAAAATCCAAGAAGATTTTCAATTTTTTTCTCAAGCTTTTTTGTGAGGTCATAGGATCAACTTCTATCCTCTAGTCAATTTAGGATGTTCGGGTCTTGTTAGACTTAATCAATTTGAGTTATGCCAGTCATGTATAATTACAAAGCTATTCTAAAAGTTGATCTCACTTCGATTGACCGTAGTATTAATGAACTCTTGAACATTTCTCAAACTCCATACACAATATACTTAGCTAAACTTAGTTAAAAACAGGGAAATGTCAAGTTGGTCTAGACTAAGATGACAATTTGTTCTCTTAGATATGGATGTAAAGTGACATGGAATTGGAAATAGTGACCTTGTGTAGGGTCGATAGAAACGTGGCAATGTCCAAACTGTTTTTTGTGAGCCAATGACGTAGGAAGCAACATTTCGACTAGAATTTTGTCTGTCAGCTCTGACTGCACAAAAAATGGCAAAGCCTTCTCCCACTTTAAGTAGAGTCGGCTACATGGATTCTTATCAAATTCATGTTGAAAGATCCGACTAATTTTGTACGCTGGTTTTCGGCTACCTAACCCAATCCTCCTCAAAGGGGGATTCGAACCCTGATCAGCTGACTGCATCAACAACAACAACAAAACCTTTTCCCACATTAAGTAGGGTCGTCTACATGGATTCTTTGCCTCTATTCAAAGCTATCTCGGGCCATTCGCGAGTTTGGATCCCAAAAAAATTAAGATCCCTTTGGATAATTGCATTCCAACACTTCCTGGGCCTTCGTCGTCCTCTCTTAGTTGGCTCAACAGCATGTGTATTCGTATATTCTTGACTTGATCCCAACCTTATAAAAAAGAAATCTTTTCAACTAAAATGTTGGGCAACTCTACAAAAAGCCCAAATTAAACATTTGCAAGATTTCAAAATCTCAAAAACATCTAATAAATATTTACATTTACCAAAATAAGTTCGGTAATCTCCATTAGATTACTTAAGCCGGCAAGTGTGCCAAGAAAAAGGTCAACAAACCCAACGAAAAGGAATAATGAGTCCAAATAACCCTTCAAAACAGACTTTACTTCCAACCTACTTCTGACAGCATACACGAGGTGAAGGAATGTCTGGAACATGGAGCACTGAGGTGATTGAGATTTGGCAATCTACGGAGCCTTAGTTTTTAGATCATAAGTCAGTTCACACCATTAACTTGGAAGAATGTATATCTTTTACACACGAGTTCGATCTTGAGTTGAGGTTTATTGAGAATGCAAAATCAGGAGCGGTTGAATTGTGAATGAAATAAGATCTTGTTCGATCAATGACACTCAGATACTGTCGAGACGGAATCACTCAATATACTAATCATTCTAAAGAACTTTAATGTTCAAAGGTCAATCCGATTGTGATTCTTATTTATAATATAACCTTTAATCATTAAGTCTCTTATCACTTAGTTTTCCCTATATTTTTCGAATGAGCTCTTGCTTGAGACTAGTAAGATTTAAGTGGTGCGATGAATCTCATATTCATTAAAAATCACCCACTTAAATCTGACTTAAATGCAATTGGAAGCAAGCTCGGTTTCACTACTCACACTCACGCCATCATTTCACGTATGAAACTTCCTATGATTAATCCCGAACTTGAGCACAAGGTACCAAATATCGTAATATATCGGTATCGATGGCTTGAGTCTGTTGATATTCCAATGTATACCAAATTCCCAAATATTTGTGTGATATCGATGAGATATTAGCATATCGATCTGTATCAATCGAAATTTAGAGTATTTTCAACGTAACTTTTCCTGAGTATTGACCAATATGGACCGATACAATAAATATTAACCATATATTACTCGATATTACACATTTTTTACTTTTAATGATCGGATAAGTTCACAAAAGAGGTTGCTATGACTTTATCTTCTCAATCACCACTTTTCTCTTAGCTATCATAGCAGACCCCATAGATTGTCATCCATAAGAAGCAGGAAAAGGCAAGGGTCGATAGATTAGATTGTAACGAGAGCTCGATTAGACAACAACCAGAAAAACCTTATGACCGATCAAATATGATAAAGTAATAGATTACTTGGAATGTGTCACCGACTCACCGATACAAAGAAAGATCGTCCATCATAGCAAAACCCATAGATTATCGATCACAAGAAGAAGAGATCATAAATAAAATACAGGCAAAGGCAAGGGTTAATCACTCAAAACTGAAAAAAAGTGCTCAATTGGACAATAACCAAATGCACTTTACGATCGACCAAATATGATACAAAGCATGACCAACCATGCAGAAGAACATAATCGATCACACCTAAAATGTGGTCAATTATAATAGGAAGACTTTTCGATCATGATAAATTCTGATCTTTGGCAAGAAACACATTGATCAATCACACAGAATGGATTAATCGATCATGCTTCATTGCTACTAAAGGTAAATCACCCAAAATGGATAGATCGATCACCATGCGAGTTTAATTAGGGAGGCAGTAGGAAGTGTTAAACAAGTCAAT
The DNA here is from genome assembly GCA_037367405.1 of Ottelia alismoides. Classification (NCBI taxonomy): domain Eukaryota; kingdom Viridiplantae; phylum Streptophyta; class Magnoliopsida; order Alismatales; family Hydrocharitaceae; genus Ottelia; species Ottelia alismoides. Next base: position 237,983 of record JAZKJV010006373.1, read on the forward strand.
TTCATTGTATGAGCAATCTATCAAAAATATGATGTTCATTACCGAATTTGAAGAATCAAAGATAACTTTGCCTAAAAAAGATAAGACAACGATAGCTTTGCCTAAAAAGATATGACAACAAATATTAATTATTTGAAACGTACAACAAATATTAATTGTCATATGTCTATTTTGTTGTAGTGGATAAAACGACATATATGGGGAAAACACAATATATATATATGATATATACACATTATTAATTATTTACAAAGAATTCAATACATTGATTCACACTCATGCTAACATCAAAGTTAAGATCAACTATATACCTATGATATAAGTTTTAGATCGAATAAGATACGCAGCCTAAGATATTTTTTGATATGTACTAAAATACCCCTCTTGAGATAATACAAAGTTTGTAGGATATGATTTGGTCTAAAATGTAATTTCCCAAAAAAAATAGAGAGAAAGCAACGTCAGGCTGAAACACAATTTTCCTAATTGGTAATTCAAAAGGCTTGAGAAAAAGGATCCAGGGGATTCGACTTGGGAACGTCCATGACCATACCCACTACACAATAATAGGCACTATAGCTAAAGTACCAGTTATAATGCCTATACCATGCGCTATTATATATAGTAAGATTTTTTTAGAATCTTTGGATGGACGTCAAATTATCTACAGTAAGATTACAAAAAGGAAGGAATGTTGTTATACATGAAAAAGAAAGTCATAGCCCTCTACGTATAGGAAGAGGCGGGAGGGTAGGATTTACACAATATTTAAAGAAATTACATAAATACCTCAAAGGTATAACTCAAACGCTCCTCTTCAAGCCAAAGCATAGTTGTCATTCATGCTTGACTTATCACAAGTTCACAACAATGCTTGATTAGAGCTTTCTGAAGTGCTCTGTTGTAAGACCTCTAAGTATTGGGTGTCACTCATTCTAAGCTTTCAACCTGACCAAGCACCACAATAGCCATCGCAACAGCTCGCCGTCTACCAGCTCGAGCCACAGCCCCCATCACCTTAACTGCGGTCCAGAGCTCGTAAGCTGATTCGCAGGTCTCAAAGGCCCGAATCAGGTTCAGATCCATGTGGGTCAGCATAAAGCTCCTAGCCCTATTATCTGTTTTCTCCCACTGTTCGCGGGACCTAATTTCCTCCATAGTTGGATTTTCAGATAAGGTTGGGCTAGGCTTGTCTATGATGGAGTGTATGCTATCATGCAACAGGCCGTAGTAGATCTTCCTACTCCATAATTCATAACTAGTACCGTTAAGGTACTCTATTTTCCCCACCTCAGTGGTAATTGTTTTGCTTGTCATTTTGTTGATAAGAGACGGTGGCGGTTGCTGCAGCCTGGTGCTCGATGTAGGGTTCCGGAGGCGCCGACGATGGTTACGATGGAGGTCCGAGGAGCTGGCGTTGAAGCGATGGCTCTGATACCAGTGCTGGACCTCGTCGAGGTACGCCTTTCTATCGTGCAGCGAGAGAACGAGAGACAGATGGAGAGACAGGAATGGGAGAGGGCTCCCTATGCGAGGTATAGATCGTGCTCGTCTGTGTATACTTCCCCTCCAGCAAGAGGTTTATTTATAGGGCGTGATGTGCCCCTCGCACAGTCCGCCCCTCTCCAACCACGCCCGACTTGCGCGAGTCTCACGCGCGTGATTCGACCTCCGCGCAACTGTCGGCTTGCGTAACCGCCGCCGGCGAGTTGAGCGCGAGATCATCTTGATATTTCTCACACTTTTTACTGTCATGCATATGCCTTTCATATAATTCAAAGCTTCAATGTATAAGCTATATCCTCCTTGTTGTTAACCATGAATTCTTCTTTTCTTTGTCTTTTTATTCTACCCTCTTGCTAATAAGCAATGCCACCAAATGGAAAGACGATATACTGCTTAAATATGAAAAAAACTGGGGTAAATTGTAGGGTTTTCGATACCTTCTAGGCAAAAATTTAGAATTTCAAATGAAGAAATTTAGGGGACTATGTTCTATGTTGATCTATTCATAAGACCAATACGTTATGTTTTTTCGTTTTCTGGATGTTGGTGTTATTACTATATTTAAACTTTGATTAGTTTCTGGTGCTCTTATTTTTTTTCATTTTCTGGAGATATTTGATAACTTGGTAAGCTACTTTACTAACAAATAGATTTTGAGAGGCTATTGTCTTGATATGATAAGCTTCGAGAATGATAAATTTTATGCCAGCTTATGTGTTGCAAGTTATATATGCATAGTCAGGAGTTAGGCACATGGAAAGATGAGGCAAGTCTATTGTAGGCAGTGAAGAAGGGAAATGATATTAATAAATACTAGGGGAATTATTGCTTAAGAAGCTGACAGTGAGATCATTTTTTTAGTTGATACTACCATTTATTTTATACATTTTGGTAAAAAATAAATAACTGGATTTCATTATTTGAACATTTTACTTGAATCAATGCATTATATTCCTAACTAAATTCTTTTTTTTAAGTCAGGAAGAGGGGGAAACACGCAAGGTGTCCGCCCCAGATTTATATATAACCTAAATTAAAAAAAGTATAATCTTAAACCATTACAGAATCCAAGACTCAACAAGACCCCTTGAATGGATACAGACATTTTCCCGATAGAACCTTTGCCCGGAGAAAAGAAGGGCATTCTTAACCTACTAGATTGCCCACAGAAGGGCCAAAGGACGAAACCGCTCTTTCCTCGGACGCTGCCTCACCTCCAGAAGGGAGCCCCAAAATGCCAAGGTTCCTCACACATACCCAGTCCAGATCAGGATCGGTCCAGATAGGCGTCGTACACTGACAGATAAAAAGAATATGCTCCACTGACTCAATCCCATACCCACAAATAAGGGCACCTGTCAGAAACCACCTCAAAGAATCTGACACATCGATCTCTCATCATAATTCTCTTCTGCATGAGAAGCCACAGGAAAAACCAATTCTCTCAGGAGGCCAAGCCCCCAAATAAAGTTGCAATCCCTAATCAGGTCTTCCGTTCGAAAGGGGGGGGTTGCAGATCGTCCTGTAGGCCCTCTTGACCGAGAAGGAGCCACCTCCCCACACCCAATGATCGCGTCCCGCCGAGGGTCTCCTTGAATCTCGCAGGGAGTCAAGCAAAAGAAGAAATTCTTCCAGGCGTTGGTCCGAAAAGTTAGTGGAAAAAAGCGGCATCCAGTTTCCTTCACACCAGCAGTTAGCAACACGCACCTCACAGTCGGCATCCAATGCAAAAAGGTGAGGAAAACGGCTCTCAAGTGACCCGTTGCCCGGCCAGTAATCTGTCCAAAAGGCAAAGGATTCCCCATTACTCAAAAAGGTCGAAAATGCTCATGGAAACGCGGAAGAATCGAAAGGATCCCCTTCCAGAAGGGTGAGGGCAACACCCCAGAACGGTGAGACATCGGCGACGAGCAAGAGATGGCGTAGATCCGGCGAACGAGAGCACAACAGATATCATCGTTGCTCCCCCAAAGTCTGCTTACCCACTTCATTAGCAAGGCTTCATTCATCACATCCATACATCTGATACCGAGGCCGCCTTCAGCCTTTGGGAGCATGACAGCCGCCCAATCTACAAGGAGCGTTCCACTCGCCTCCCGGCCGCTTCGGCTCCACAAAAATCTCCGCATAAGCCTCTCAAGGCGATTTCTAATCCCCGTTGGCATCAGGCGAGTAAGCATGAAGAAAACCCGAATAGTCGACATCACCACCTTCATCAGGCACAAGGCGACGACCCCACTTAGACAGGATAGAAGATTTCCAACCTGACAGCTTTTTCTCGAGTTTCTCAACAATAGGTAACCATTTCGCTAGCTTGACCCTGCCGAGAGCTAGCGGAAGACCCAAATAGCATAGAGGGAGGGAACCACACTCCGTGCCCAGCTCAATACTACAGAAGTGTGTCTCATCCTCAGAAAGAACAAAAGAAACCAGCGTAGACTTGCCATGGTTCAGGGACAGCCCAGACATCTCCCCAAACAGCTCAAGCACAGTCGCCATGCTATTGGCTTCCTCCATGCCGCCCTCAATGAAGAAGACGGTGTCATCAGCATACTGCAGAAGAGGGACAACCAGCTCATCCCTCAAATAGCCACCCGTGATCCCACCGGCATGAACCCGATCCACTAAACAGGCCAGAACATCAGAGGCGATGACAAACAGCAAAGGTGCCAGAGGGCACCCCTGTCTGACACCCCTTCGAGGCTGGAAGAAACCGCCCTCCAGACGACTATTCACTAGAACCGTTAAAGAAGAAGTGGTCGCACAGCGCTTCATCCAAGAAATCCAGATCTCTGGAAAACGCCTCCTACACAAGGCCGACCAGAGAAAACACCAATCCAGTGTGCCGTAAGCCTTCGCAAAATCAACCTTCCACAGCAATGCCTTCACTTTGCACATCTTCCAATCGGCAACAATCTTAGACGCCATAACCAAGCAATCCGCAATCTGTCTCCCAAGGACAAAGGCCGACTGGAAGAGCGAGATAATGTGCTCAAGCACCCTACTAAGTCTGATAGCAAAAACCTTCGCCGCAATAAGATATAGGGCGTTGGAAAGCGTGATCGGCCTAAAATCTTCAATTCTTTTAGCTGCCTCATGCTTAGGAAGGAGAAAAATCAAAGCCTTATTCAGCTTATTAAAACCTGCATTACACCAACAACATTCCTCCGCTACCTCTAACACCTCAGTCCCTAGAGTGTCCCAGAACTCCTTGTAAAAGGAAACTGGGAACCCATCCGGACTAGGAGCCACGTCTGCATTCGGACTCCAAACAGCCACCTTCAACTCTTCCAAGGTAATCGGCTGAATCAGGCTGCTAGCGTGAGCATCTGAAAGCTGTGAGACGCCAAGATCAGTCCACCTCCAACGTCTGTCAAACTCTCTCGTCGAGAAGTCATGAAAGTGATCAGCAATCGCCCTTCCTGTCTCTCTGTTGCCAACCACCCTGACACCATCCACGACCACCGACTGGATAGTATTGCTACAACGCCTTCCACTAGACACTCTGTGAAAGAAGGCAATATTCGTATCTCCCTCCTTGAGCCAGTTGTGTCTAGACCTCTGTTTCCACTCCGCCAAGCATTTCCTGTCCTCACCAACAATCTTCTTTTGAGCCTTCGCTCTTTGTGCGAGCAACTCCACACTCAGATGTCTGACATCCTCCAACTTGTCAAGGCTAGTGACCTCCTCCGCCACTGCCTTTCTGACCGCATGACGAGCCTCTCTAGATTCATTCTTGAAAGCACACAGTCGCACATGCAAAGAAGTAAACTTCTGAACAAACCTTGACGCATCGGATCCAGAAACCCGCAAAGAGGACCAACGGGATGAGACCAGCTCTCTGAAGGACTCCTCAAGAAGCTAGGCCTTTTTGAATCTAAAAAAACCCTAGGAGGTGAGAGCTCTCCAGAATCCCATATGATCAAAGTGTGATCCGACCGCGTTCTTGCTCTAGCGGCAACGAATAACAAAGGGAACAAATCCATGAACTCAACAGTGGCCAGGAAGCGATCAATGCGAGAGCGAGAGCCAAAGCTCCTAAAAGTATACTTGGTGGTCGCGGCATCCAATACCTCTAGCTCCAAGAAATCAATAACCTCCGCAAAAATCTGTAGAGCCAGATCCTGGCCACCCTGCAACTTCGATCGATCCGAGGAGAAAAGGATAACATTGAAATCTCCACCTAGTAACCAAGCACACCCCTGGAAAGCAGCCCTCGCAGCCCTCAGATCAGACCATAGCTGTTGCAGGAGGGCGGGCTGACAAGGCCCATAGATACAGGAGAAAGCAAAACAGGTACCCGAACAAAGGCCTTCCAAAAGCACCGTGAGGACATGAGTGCTCCTTAGCTCCGTACGGAACGCAAAAGCGGACTCCTTCCAGACAATAAGCAGTCCACCCGCAAAGCCAGAAGCATCAATCGACCGAAAACCCGTGAGGGAACCAGCATCGAAAGAGCACCAGACCACGTTCGTGAAAGAATCCAGCTTTGTTTCTTGCAACAAAACAACATCGCAGCCCCATTCTATGAATCTCGACCCCAAAATCCTCTTCTTTTCCGGGTCATCCAGACCCCTTACATTCCAAGTAAGAACCTTCTTTTAGGACCGGAGGTAGATCCCATAGGCGCACCACCCTACCAACTGAGCCACGAGAGTCTCTCGGTCAGAGATCGCAGGAGGCTCAACATGCTACACCTTGGAACGGTGCCTCCTCCTGTATCTCTTTCCAGATTTTTTGTCTGTAGTTGAATCACTCGTAGCATCTGGGCCCAGCGAGCCGTGCACCATTAGAGTCGAGCCCTCGGCGTCAACGGAGGGGGCCGCCACCCTAAGTGAAAGCATCGCAAGAAGCTCCAAGGCCGAGCCCTGAGCTGAAACCACCGAGGGCAGCCATCCAGATACTGGAACCCCTCCCAACAGGGGTAATCAGGGAAAGAGTCGAACCCAAGACGTCTCTCCCACAGATGATTCCGAACCACAAGAGGGTGGCAGGGGTCCGCCGAGGCGGCAGGATCCGCGAACGCCAACCGGGTCAGGATCGGACCCGCATTCCCGTGAATAGCAAAAAGACGATCCACCTACATGATCCGAACTCGAGAGTCAAAACCCATCACCCGCACCGAAGCCGAAACAGATGGTTGACCCTCCGTCTTCAACAAAGATAGCACGGCTTTGGAAGGCAGAACGAACGTCTCCTGACATGCCTCCTCGAAAGATGCATCCGCAGAATCCGCATGCGACTGACTTGGACCCGGGGCGGAAGACGAATCGCCGCCCTCGTCCCCCGATTGAATAGGCGACGACGGAGGAGGCAGAAATCGAATGCTCAGGCAAAACGAGAAGCGGCCAAACACCCAAATCTGCCACGGAATCCGTCCCCAGCGCCTGTTCAGAAAGGCAATACATCATCAACAAGGTAATATCCGGGTTAGAACCGGGCAAGGTTCCCTCTGCCAGAATCTCAACCACCGACCCCAAATGACTCAGTGTCGGCCCTAGGCAAGCCACAGAACGCGAGAGAAAAGGCACCCCACGGACTTGTGTAAGTACCCTGACCGAGAGGTCAACAAAACCATCAGCAAAGCGAGGAACCCTCCACGCGACGTCACTTCGCGGGCCCAAGGTCAGGAGTTGTGCCATCTGCTACCTTCGACAAACCTCTACTGCAACATCTCCGAGCACCAAGCCCCGCAACATCACCCGTGAAAGCCTCGCCAAAAAGGAGCGAGATCCCCGCCTACACCGAAGACATCGACATCGACTCCTTTAGCCATGAACCCATCAAGAAGCCAGTCTTCAACTCCGGGGAAAAGCTCCGACGACGGACGCATAAGACCGGCTCCCCCACCCGCCGCCTAGTCGAGACTCCAAAGCTTCCCCCTCTCATGAACCCGAGGACATCGAAAACCCATGTCCCATCACCGAGCAAACCTGCCAACAACACGCAAGAGCGTCAGCGATGGCCGATCAGACCAAAAGAAAAGCAGCACGGGGGGGTGTGGGGGGGGGAGGGCAGGCCAAGTGACCACCCTCGTCGCATCTGAAGCACATATGCCCGGGCTTCATGTGCGACGCCACCGTCCAATCTCTGCCTTCCCCCTTCGCTGCTCCCGGCCCCGCCCGTACTTCGGAAGCCCTCCTCCACTTCGCCTCTCCAACCCGAGCGACCTATACAATCATAATTGATTTCTTCTCCCTAACTGAACCTTGTAAGTACCTCATTCATGATAATAAAATCTTGATAAGTGAGCTAGGTGTTTTTCTTTTATACCTTACTAATCGAGTAAGTTAAGTCTAATCTTAGACTAGAAAGCCTCAGAGATTTATGCTTGAAATGTGAGGGATTTGGAGATGACTTAGCATGAATTTGATATTAAATTCAGACCAATAATTGCCATAGATTTTAAGATTTAAAGGACAAGAGATTGGGGATTAAATAGCATACATTTAAAATCCATTTCAAGATCAATTATTATTACCTCAAAATTTATGGTAATCTGGTATGGAATTGAATTGGGATCCAAATCCAATAAGTAGCTTCTAATTTTACAATTGTCAAAATGATAACCTACGAACACAAGGACTAGCCATCTTCATGAAATCACCCTTTAGCATACACTACTTACTATCGATCACCATTAATAAGATCGTTGACCAAGATATCTAGATTTGTCAAGTTGACCACAACAGAGATAGAGAAGATTGAGGGATCAATTAAGTAATGATGAATTAGTATTGTCAATCAATAGTCCGGTCAGGGTAATCCTCACACCTGACCATGAGAGGTCGCGGTGATCCTCAACTGGGCGGGAGATAGGAAGCCCACTTAGGGCAGCGGCCTCCACGTGTGCGGGTCTAGGGATCCCAGTCCTGTTTACGATTTTGACACGAGCTCATACTGTTTTTACGTCTCATTGGGATCCCGACTTTTAACCAGCTCCGCTGACCCTCTGTTTTATGATACCCATGCGGGAGGATCCTCGGTTTTAGTTTTTCGTACGAGCTCGTCTACCCGTACCGGTCGATTCCATCTAGAGTGACTTTTCCGAAGAGTCTCTCACCCGTCTTAGTGGTGTAGTTTTGGAGTACACCTATCCCTCTATTGGATCGCACTTCCAATTAAAGGGCGAGACGGAAGAGTCACTTAGGAGACTTCCTCATCGCTTGAGTTTTGGTTACTTTCCACCAACAGCTTGGAGATGTTATATCTGAATCATCTATGGCTACATCTGAATCATCTAGGGTTACATTGAATCAGTTACAGACGAAAATTTGGAGGAGTTACAAATTGAGATTAAAATGAGTTACAGTAGAATATGACTAAGAGTTGGGATCAGTACGGTGGTATTGTTTAGAGTTGACTGCAACCAAACCTAGCATATAAGCATTAATTATTATCAACCATCAATCGTCAGCAAATGATCGGATCTTTGGATTACTACCATGAGCATATGTTAAGTTAGTGGGTGTGTTGGGAACTTAGTTAGGATGCATTATATCCCATCACATGCCTAGGGAGACACCCCAACCCTAAGACACTCTTCACACCTTATAGTCATAGTGTGAGGTAATACACAGACCAAAACCACTGACTATCCACTAAACGTGAGAATTCCCCATCATCAAAATCCATAATTATGATCTCTAAATAACAAGAGTTTAATATAATTACATATGAGTCATTAACTACTATGTAAGAATATGACATATAAAAGGTAATGGGTAAAACTTGAGGCATTCCTTCAGAGTAGCTGAAAACCTTTTTCATAGCAAGTAGTTGTAAATTTCTAATTGTTTTATGCCTTACTACTTGTTTCTTTTGCAATCACATTAAATGCATGTTTGTTTTAATAAGTTTTCGGGATGTACCAGCATTCGCTGACGTCTCTTCTTCCTTACATGTTTGGCATGCAAGCAGCCTGAGACTCAGTAGCCGATTGATGATTCCTGACATCCATTGCTACACCAGACGGTGTAGTTATAGTTGTTACAGTTTTTATTCAGTTTATGATGTAAAATGTGTTCTTTCTCTTCAGTCACAATTTTAGGAATACATGTATGTACTGTGAGCCTCTTTTGTACATGTTGTATATATATGGAAATTAATGAATGAAATTTTATGGCACATCCTATTGTTGGTTCTGTGGTTGTTAGTTTAAATGTAAATGTCATTTGTAGAAATGCAAAAAATTCCCCTGAATTTCAGTAGTAATGCGATCGTTTACCGAATGTAATATTGTGAATGACGCGTAAACGGGTACTAGGATCCGAGGGTTTCACAACACAACACAAAGCCCACTATATCCACAGATATTTTATGAGCAACAACCTTCCTGCTACAACATTGGCCGAAGCATTATCCGCAACAATGTGAACTACATTTTTCACTCCAACTCCATTCAGACATTCATCTGCCAACTGAAAGATGTACTCTACAGTGTATATGTATATGTCATCGAAGGCATCTATTGATTTCAAAATGAAGTAATCAAAGTGCAATTGACACAGAAGTTCATGATGCTCCTTTCTCATATGTTTGTTCGCGCACTAGTCATTAGAGAACATCCCGGTAACTTGCACATATCTTGATAGCATTGCATGTCATCGGATATTTTCTTCATCGCCTTTTTCATAAATGGACCAATGATCTCATACCACGTGGGAGTTTTTAGATCAGGACCATACTTCCCAATTGCCTCAACCATCCGCATGAAGTGATTTATGGTCTATGCATTGAAAGGAATTGTTGATGTATACGCCTAGTTGCATAAATAAGAGACAACCCTTAATCGATGATCCTTGGAGAATGCATTTTTTATGATCATCTGAGATGATGATCCTTCTGATGCAATGTTTTGCTCTAAAGATTCGAATAATCGTGTTATTTTCGTCGATGCAACATCTGTAGAGATATATGTTATTCTATTTTGTACCATTTTGTATTCTCTCTTTTCTTTTGGACTCTTGATATATTTTACCCATAGGCTACTCTCCTATATAAGAGAGCTTAGGGCATATGGAATAAACAAGTCCCTTATTTTTCCCAACATGGTATCAGAGCGACAGTCCTAGACCGGAGTTCTCGAACCAAACCCTAGCCTCCACCTTCAAGCCCTCCGCATGCGCGCCTCCCCGCCTCGCGCCGCCCCCGGCCTCGGCCCTGCGTTCGGCCCCGCTCAGCCTAGTGCCGCCTCCAGAGCCGCGCTAGGCCCTGCGCCGCTCTCGGTTCCAGCCTCGGCGTCGCTCGGTCCCAGCCTCGGCGCTGCCAGCCCCTGTGCGTGCTCCTGTGCGTGTTCATGTACGCGCTCCTGTGCGCGCATCTGTGCGCATGAAGCCCCTAGTTCCCGTGCGGCTAGGTCAGCGTGTGTGCGGCTCCAGCCCTCGTTCCGCGCGTGCGTTTCCAAGTTAATGGGTTTGGTTGCTTGAGTCTACACATGAAACTAAACCCGTTAATGTACGTGTAGACGATCATATCTCCAGTCTACTACCCTAGTCTTCTATTATCATAATGTCCGAAAGCAAGGCAGACATCCCATCTACAGGCGCCTTCAGAGGTCCAGCGCCTATTGTGAAAATGGATGGGTCAAATTACGAACTGTGGGCAATGCAGTTCATGAGTATGATGAAGTCAACCGGTAAGAAGCACATTCTTACCGAAGAAGAGCCTGCTGAGAAGACTGGGGTCAACGCCTCATGGGAGGCAGATGATGCATATGCCAAGGTTTGGCTATCAGGAACCCTGGCAATTGAGATTGCCAATGAAATTCTCCATCAGCCCATTGCAAAAGCAATGTGGGATATTCTGGCTGCTTCACATGTAAAGAATGAGACGAAGATTCTGCAACTCCAACATGACATCTTTACCATCAAGCAGAATGGACGGCCTCTACACTCATTGTACACATCATTACGAGGAATGTTTGAGAAGCTTTACAGCTTTATACCTCTCACAGCCACTCCTGAGCAACAGAAGACCTGCCGGAATGCCACTATGGTTGGTGTATTTTTGGCGGCTCTAGATCCAGAGTACGAGGCTGCAAGTTCCCATATCTTGGCAGACTCCACCATTCCTCCGATGGAGGAAGCATTTCACAGACAGAGCCGTATTATTGTTCCTTCATCCACTGCAAATCAGACTGCCTCAGCCATGGCAGCGAATCGAGGTTGTGGGGGTCATCGTCAGTTCCTGGTCATGGACCTCGGGGTAGAGGGGTCGTGTTCGGCCATCATGCACCTTTTGCCACCGTTCTGGGCATACCGAAGATACGTGCTACTCCAAACATGGATTTCCTGCTTCCGCACGAGTAGCTGAACAGATTGAGCCCCCATCTGCTTCATCTCTGGATCAGCGCTTTGATGATCTTGTATCCCGTCTGAGGGGCATTATTCCTCCATCCGGTCCCATTGCATCAGTACCTGCTTCTGATAGTCACTCCGATGTTGCTGCTTCTGCATCCTCCAGTACCTCAGGTAGCACTTATGCATTTACTAGCAGTAGTGGATCAAATACTTTAGAGTGGATTATGGACTCTGGTGCCACACATCATCTGTGTGGTGATCAAGGTCTACTTACAGCCTACCGACAGGTTCCGTCAGGCTGTACTGTGGTTATTGCCAATGGGACGCATTCTCCGATCACTGGTCAGGGGGAGATTAGCCTAACACCCTCTACGCACCTCAAGAACGTGCTGCACGCACCTGATTTTTCTATGAATTTATTGTCCATTAGCCAACTTACAAAGGATTTACATTGTCGAGCAATTTTTGATCCATCTTCTCTCATCTTTCAGGACATCCTTACGGGCAACGTGATTGGGCGTGGCTATGAGCAAGGCGGCCCTATATCGTCTCAGTCGCACCCCTTATGTCGGAGCCTCCTCTCTACCTGTTGTCTCCCCCCTCATGTGGCACTTGCGCTTTGGACATCTACCGCTTCAGAAACTCTGTCGTGTGTTACCCCAAGTTTCACCTCACGCGTGTCGTCAGAGTCGGAGTAGTAGCTCCAAGTTTGAGTTGTTTCATGTCGATATCTGGGATCCTAGTCCAGTTCCTGATCATAAGGGACACAGGTTTTATATGGTTATTGTGGATGATTTCTCTCGTGTGTCTTGGGTCTTTTTATTAAAGAATAAATCTGAAGCGGGGAATATTATCATAAATTTCATCAATGAAGTTCGTAATGTTTTTTCTGCATATGTAAAGATTGTGAGAAGTGATAATGTCTTGGAATTTTGTACTCATATTCTCTCCAGTTATTTTTCAACTCAAGGGATATCCACCAAACATCATGTGCCTATACTTCCGACAAAATGGAGTTACAGAAAGGAAACATCGTCATTTACTTGATGTCACCAGGTCGCTTCTCATACAGAGTCATGCCCCTCATTCTTTCTGGGGCGATGCTGTTCCTAACGGCATGTTATCTCATTAATCGTATGTCGCCGTCTGTCTTAGGTGAGAAGATTCCTTTCTCCCTTGTTTTTCCAGAAAGAGAATTGTTCTCCCTCACTCCCCGTGTGTTTGGCTCGGTGGCCTTTGTCCACCAGTTGTCTCTAGGTATTGACAAGCTCTCTCCTAAGGTTGTCAAGTGTGTTTTTGTTGGGTACTCCAGAACACAAAAGGGGTACAGGTGTTATGATCCATTGCGCAAGAGATATTTTGTTAGTGCTGATGTTACCTTTTTCGAGTTTGTTATGTACTTCTCTTCTACGGGTGATCAGTTGGTATCCTCTGGCACTGACGAAGCTATATACATGCCACCACCATCACCATCTCCACCACTACCATCACCACCTCCACCACTACCATCCCCTACACCTCCTGTTACTGTTCCTGTTTCCCCATTGTCATTCCACTATACCCGTCGGCCTGCTTCCGCTCACGGTTCCGCTCATCATCTAGCTCGCCTGAGGTATATTCTGAGAATATAATCAATATTGATGGATCTGACGATTTACATGAGCAGGATGTGTTATAGAGGCCAAATGAGGATGCAGGTGATTTGGATCTTCCTGTTGCACTTCAGAAACAAGAGCGCAGCTGCGTGTCATATCCTATAGCATCCATTGTTTCTTTTGATCGCCTATCTGGAGAATTCAGGAGCTTTGTCATTGCACTATCGGCGGTAGATATTCCACAGAATTACCAAGATGCGTTGAAGGATAGTAGATGGCGTTTAGCCATAGAAGAAGAAATGGCTGCTCTTCAGTCAAGAGGTACCTGGAGTCTTGTTACTGCACCTACCAATGTGTCTGCAGTGAGCTGCAAGTGGGTATTTACGGTTAAGCAGAATGCAGATGGCAGCATTGACAGATACAAGGCATGTCTGGTTGCTCGTGGCTTTACACAGACATATGGGGTGGATTATCTTGATACATTCTCGCTGGTTGCTCGCCATTCCACCCTACGGATCCTCCTCTCTGTTGCGGTTACTCGTGATTGGTCGCTATTCCAATTAGATGTCAAGAATGCATTTTTATATAGTGACTTGCAGGAGGAAGTCTACATGCAACAGCCACCTGGTTTTGCTGTTGAGGGAGAGTGTTCTAAGGTGTGTAGACTTCATAAGGCTATTTATGGCCTAAGCTCTCAGATTTGTTTGAAAAACAGGGGTACAGACGTTCCAATGCAGATCATTCCTTGTTCATACAGAAGACATCTAGAGGCATTATTGGAATTAAGGTGTATGTAGATGATATCTTGATTACAGGTGATGATGGACAAGGCATTCAAAGGGCGAAAGAAATATTGGGTTGTGAAATTGTCACCAAGGACCTTGGAGTTCTTAGATATTTTCTGGGACTGGAATTCGCCAGAAATCCTCATGGGCTGGTAATGACCCAGAGGAAATATGTCACTGACCTGTTGAGTGAAACAGGAATGCTTGGTTGCCGACCTGCCACTACACCCATGGATCCCAGTATGAAATTATATGATGTCGACAGTGATGTGGATAGGAGAAGATACAGAGAACTGGTGGGCAAGCTTCTTTAAGTTACTATTACCAGACCTGATATCTCTTTTGCTGTTAGTCGGGTGAGCCAGTTCATGGAGCAACCACGTCAGGTACATATGGTTGCTATACATATGATACTCAGGTATCTTAAGTCATCTCCAGGTGCAGGTTTGTTGTTCAAGAAAGACAAGGAGATTACTATTTCAGCATGTGCAGATGCAGATTACGCAGGATGCCCCAAGGATAGGAAGTCCACCACTGGATTTGTTGTATATGTCGGAGACTCTCTGGTCTCTTGGAGAAGCAAGAAGCAAACGGTTGTAGCAAGATCCAGTGCTGAGGCTAAATATAGGGCTATGGCCCAGGTCAATACAGAAATGATATGGGTGAAAGATGTTCTTACAGATCTATATATAGAAGTCTCTCTTAGGCTCTTCCTATGGCTCTGGAATGTGACAATCAAGCCACCCTATTTATTGCAAATAATCCAGCATTTCATGAAGGAACCAAGCACATTGAGGTTGATTGTCACTTCATACGAGATATGATTCAGAAGGGGTTTTATTTCTACATCCCATGTTAGCTCAGGGGACCAAACTGCAGACATCTTTACCAAGGCGTTACTTCGAGGGCCGTCCAGAAGTGTTCGTCCAAGCTGAGCATGATTGACATCTATGCTCCACCTTGAGGGGGAGTGTAGAGATATATGTTATTCTATTTTGTACTGTTTCATATTTTCTCTTTTTTTTGGACTCTTGATGTATTTTACCCATAGGCTACTCTCCTATATAAGAGAGCCTAGGGCGTATGGAATAAACAAGTCCCTTATTTTTCCCAACAGCATCTCCAGTGACATCAATCTCATCTCAACTTCAGTGGCTTTATGGCTCTTCTTTCTGGCAACATTGTCTGTGTACGATCTTCTTCATTTCTTCATCCACCATGGGGCATGCAGCCATGTTGCCTCTCCTGTGTGTTGGATGTTGCTAGAACATGTAAACTCCTCATTTCACCACCTTCTTGCACGGCCTGCAAGTAACCGCGTTCGGTTCGGTATAGTTCGAAAGGTACCAGAATTGCCATACAGGATTACTTGATCCCGGTGGCACATAAAACGACGAGTCGCTACCGCAAATAACGTTCGACCAAGCTTGCAAAAGTCGGCCGACTAGGCCGACTAGTCGGCCCGACTAGTCGAGTCGGGGGGGTAGCCGACTCGACTAGGCCTAGTCGGCCCTTAGTCGGTCCACCCGACTAGTCGGGCCGACTAGTCGGCCTAGTCGGGCGACTAATCGGCCGACTTTTACAACAACCTTTTTTATTTTTTTTTGTTTTTCACTTTTTTTAAAAGCAAACATATTCTAATATGCTTAATGTTATATTTAAAGTCAATTACTTCTTTTGTTTCATCATGATGTCATATAAAATGTACAAATATATGTATATACATACGAATATATGTATAAAAAACTGATTTATATATTTAAAATAATTAAAATTTCAAAACCGACTAATGACCGACTAATTCCGACTAGTCGCCCGACTGCCGACTAATCCTTAGTAGGTGACCCCGCCGACCGAGTACCGACTACCGCTTTCTGCAACCTTGCGTTCGACGATGGTATAGCCATCTACACTGTCAAAAACTCATAACATAAGCTACACAACATAGAATAAACTAACATTTTCATAAATAACAATATAAATTATGAGAGACAATTAACTCTAACCTAGCTACTACCCAACATTGAATACTAAGCTACACACTTACACAGCATAGACAATCATATGACTAAGTTACTAATTTAATAACATTAAATCAGTTCTTCTCTTAATATGCAACACAAAGAAGACACAAATTACATGATAGAAATATCAAACAAGGCCAAATGAATTTAGAAATGAACAAAAGGCCTAATGAACACAAAGGCCAAATATACAACACAACACATAAAAGGAAATAGGAAATATGAAAAACTGCAGCATTATAGCATAGAATAACCTAATCTAGCAATTCTAGCATAACAGATAGCGTAAGCATGTGTAAATGAACATAGAAAAGGCCTAATGAATTCGTAAATACAAAAAACCCTAATCGAATTAGGTGTGAGCTGGAGAGGGAATGTGGAGAAGAGAGAGATCTAATGTGGCCTGGAGATGGTTAGTGACGAGTCATAGGAGCTAACAACGAGTGGCGAAGGTGCTGGTGACGGTCGACATAGATACATGCGACAGGATGGGGGCCTGCGATCGAAAGGAGGAGGATTTGGGGGGGGGGGGGGGGGGGGGTCGTTCTTTCATGAAGGGCAAGAAGTTGGGAGGGGCTTACTGTCTAAGTCCCACTTGAACAATATGGGCATTCGAGTAGGGCATACCGCATACGGTATCGCGCCAAAAATTCCATGAAGAAACTAACCGACTAGTCAACCCGATTAGTTAATGTTAGAAAATATAATGTAGAAGCATGATCAGAGAAAATGAATAAACAAGAATGAACAACGGGATTTTTACGTGGAACCCTACTCCCTAAGGAGCGGGATGAAACCAGGGGAGAATGCCTCAAAGGGATGATCGTTTATTGAACTTTCTCATTGGATACGGGAGGTCCGGGGCTTCTTATATAGCCTCTACAGACCCTTCAAGTCCCACCACTGGTAGATGTGGGACTAAATTTTGGATGTGGTAAATGGATCTTGGAAGGATCCATTTACCCATCTTACATATGACTGATGCATATTCTAACACTCCCCCTCAAGCTGGAGCATGCAATTCTCAGCTTGGACAAACAGAAAGAAATCACTCAAACTCACAATACAAGATACTACAGACAATATCAACTCAACGTGCACATTTGTGGTTGTTGTCGAGGATGGTGCTTCTCATGTTGTGCAGGTGAGGAGGACAAACGGGCTGGAGTGTGAGTCAAACTGAATCTCCTCGTCGGTGTGCATGTGCTCTGTACTGCACCTAATAGAGTCACTGCAACTAGAAATGATTCTCCTCGTCGGAGTACTCTGGCCCACCGTAATATGTGGATAACTGCTCCATCTCTGAAAGGGCCGAACGAAAAAGCTGTGGAGACATCCTCGTCGGAGTCCACAGTCGCTGGAGAATGGAGTCTGAAAAGTCTCCTCGTCGGAGAACTGGGTCTCTAACATACTAGCTCAGAGAATGGGATCTCTACTATGTCCCTATGAAACCACATGAAAACCCTAGCCCACATGGCATAGGGAATGGGATCTCTACTCTAGAGTCCCTATGGAACACATGAAAACTCTGACCAAAAAACAAAGATGGGGACCACGACAAATGATGGCAAACATGTGCATATCTGAAAAAGAGTCTCTCTGGAGAACTCGGAGAAAATGGGTCACTCAAAGATGGCGTGCCTCGAACTTGGATTCTGAACCAATCCTTAGAGTCTGAAACATCTGAACTGTAGAGTCTAGAAAATCTGGCATACCTCTGACTGGAGAATCTGATAAATCTGAATCATGGCCGAAGAGCTCTACATATTACTCCTCATTTCTCCCATACTAGTCGAAAAACAATGTTGTGGACCAAGTTGGGAGAAGATAAATGAAAATGGGAGAAATAAAACCAAATAAGCTGACACGAAAAAAATTCTTGGCTTTACATTTTTTAACATTATTTTTCGGCTAAGTCGTTCAATTTTTCAACTTTTTTATGGCTTTTCTTTTTTTTCCCGACTATTTTTTTCTCTTTTTTTAATAGCCGTCTCCTTTTTTATTTTGATGCAAATGGGCCCGCCAAATATATTTTTTTCGCTGGCATTTTTTTCTTCTCATTGGGCCCTTTTACCTTTCTTTCCCATTTTTTAACTTACAACAGTTGGCCCATCGGCCCAAATCACACCGGAAAAGGTTATTTAAGGTTCCCTACCAGAAACCCCTTCCATAAAAGGAGTCGTCGCCGCTAGCAGGGCACCTCACTGGACGGAGGTGTGGGAGCACTGCCGCCATCATCTGAGCCACCAGGAATATCGCAGCCGCCTACTCAAATGGGAAGAAGGAGGAAGTGCGGCGCACGTAGCGCCGCCTGGCGGAGGAGGGCTCGCACTGCTGGAGGTGCTCAGCAACGGGGTATGGAGAGGAAGGTGCCTGCCCTATCAGCACGGGAGGGGTGGCGCAATAGGCTGGCGATGGTGTACCGCATGGTGCTCGGCCTCGTTGTCGTTGTTCGATTCCCCGATACTAGGATATGTCGCATGCGAAGACTCATTGATCCCCGATGCCTTGGGGCGGTATCTAAGACTGGGTCACTGCCTGGAGATCTAGAAGGGCGGCTGGATGCTGCTGGGAGCCCAATCGGAGGGGCGACACTGGAGTTCCGGTGGAGTAGCCTCCCGTATCACTGCTCTGTTGGAGTATATCCTTGCATTGTGGCGTCGCTGCTCTGGAGCAGCCTCGTTCAAGGAGAAAATGTACAACATATAACAAGATAATTATGACTTTAACAAGGTGAAAATAGTATAGGGTCGAAATCGCATGGAATCCGCAACAAGGAGGAAGGGGAACATCATATCGTTTCCTCGATTTCTCTGTCCGTGGAGAAATAGCATGTTCGGTGCTCCGTTGACGACGAGAACCCACGTCTGAGGGTGACCTCGACGTCCTTTACGTGGTGGTGGCTTCAAATCGTCGATTCGATGCATTCCGACAAGCTCTGATGGCACTCCGACGAGAGGTAGGGGGAAGGAAAGGGGGCTTGTCTTTGGTTTGGGTTTTTAGAAGAGGTAAAGTGGATTTTAGGTATTTTTAGGTGGAGCAAAATTCGGAATTGAAACTTGATTCGGATCTGTATTTGACCCTGGTCTTGCTAAAACAACTATAACTCGGGCTCCCGAACTCGGATTTTAACGTTCCTTGACATGTAGGAAAGGTCTAGACGAGCACTATGCGATGGAGTGCTCATTTTTTTGACACTAGATAAAAGTAGTTTTTAAAAAGAAGTTTGAGCCTATAATGAGGGATCCCATACATGTTACGTTGGAGGCAGAGCTAATCTACCATAGTAAAATTGTTTAAACCTCACCTTTTTAACTGAGCTAATAGTGAAAGATTCGTACATCGCATTTTCCATATATAAATTAGCTAGTCTAAAGCATCATTTATTAGATGTCTTGAGACTGAGCTACACTACTCCCATATTTTCTTCCCTCCTGAAAGGATGTTAAAAAATCATAAGGGAAGTGAAATCAAGTCACATAATGTCCAAGGGTGCACAAACCTCCCTCGTAATTCGCTAACTAAAGAACAAATGATCAAGATCCTCCTCATCAGGTTGAACAGTTGATATCGACCATGGGTATCCACCCCCTTTCGTACACCTTGGTTACCGTATGTTCCCTTCTCATCAACCAAACCAGGATCTTGACCTTAGTAGGTACCTCGATCTTCCAAACACAATGGCAACCAAGGTAAGTATCTCTGCCCATCATATTTATCTATTGATATAAATATTTCAATGTTGAGACATGTTCATACCACTTCCAATAATCCCCAATGCCCACTGCACCCCCCCTCTCTCCCACGGTCTATTTGTATAAAGTATAACCTTGCACTCATTTTCTATTAGAGATTATTTCCATGATTCTAATATCATGACCACTACATCACACAACGATAAATTATATTGTTGAACCAAGCTTGCCCTTCAAAGTTAATATTTTCCTATGTAAAATTGAAGGAGAATAATGATTTTCTCCTCGATTAAACCTCCCGCGATAAATCAAACACCTTACATTCCAAGAAGATGTTCCCAGAAAAATCCCAAACATGGTCATGTATCTAAAACTCATGAAGTGTGAAAGAGGGTTATAAGTAGCTGGTTCTACTACTTCACAACTTAGATTAGGACAGCATTTTGGGTGATGGTTAATGGCTTTAGTTGGGCATGAGCCCAACAAGTTATAAGGGATAGTTATCCTCAACAACAATTCAAGTCTAGGTATGGGACATTACAAATGGTATTAAAGCAATCTCCTTCTAATAGTGGAAAAAGGCTACCCAAGAGGTGGAACCACCACTACCAAAGAGATAGAAGGATAGGGCTACTCAGAACATGCAGTCGCTACTAATACTGAGAATAAGTGATGGATCGTATTGCAACGAGGACATTACAGGTATAAGTGAGGGGAGGGAGGATAAAAACACCCCAACCATAGTCCTACGTCTAGTTCTCACAAAGTGTGAGAATGGATTACATGTAGTGAGGATACTATTTCACAACAAGGCGTTAGCATTTTGGGCAATGGTCAACAAGCCCAGTTGAGCCTGAGCCCAACAAGTTGTGATTGATAGTTATCCTTGATAATAGCTCGAGTTTAGGTCTGAGAAATTACAACCCTAATCAAATCATAAGAAAAAATATTTTACATACCACACACGACAAAGGACAAACCCCCAACAAGGAAGTTAATCCACAAAACTTGTGAATTACCAACCCAACCAGTAGTCTCTTTTAATTTAAAAAATAAAAGAGTAGAAAATATCAGGATGAAAAAAGGAAAAGAAAATACAAAAGCTTAAGTCAAAATAGATCATCGTAATGATTGCAATATAGTAGCCATTGAGCAGCAACACTTCTTCAAAGACACCACTAACGGTGTTCGGAAAGTTGACCCAGGCGGCCGCATATGCGGAGGTGGTCCTAACACATCGAGTATGTTATACTCGCTCAATATGCGGGCCATGGGATATACCTGGTCGAGTAATCCGCATATGCGACCGCATATGTAATAGAGGTAATTTTCTGCTCCTCCGTCGCCTTCTTGACTTCCACATGGGTTGCTCCTCCGCCATCTTTTCTCCTCTGCTAAGGTTTGTTGATTGCTTTATTTAGCCCTAAATCTCTATTTTTAGATTCAGCAGCAACGACTCTATTTTTTTAGATTCTCCAGCAACAACTCTATTTTTTACATTATCTCATAACTGCATGAATATAGAATAAATTACATATATTTATCTAAGATCTTTTATGGGATAAAATGAATATAGATGTCGGATTTGCATATAATTTTATAATTGCACAGAACAAATAAGATATATTTAATTTAAATGGTTGAATTTTTTAATATTTGACTTTGAGTAGATAAATACACCTTTTACTAAAGTATGAAGGTTCATGCTTGTGTTTACTAATCAGGTTACACTTCCAAAAAAAGATTACCTTCTAATTTGGACAAGGATATCTACCATTTTTTCTATCTTCAATCAATTTACAAATACTCTCTCCACAGTTAACTTGACATCTTTATCTTTTGAAAATAAATGACTTTTCAAAATGCTTTGATTGATATCACATTGTCCAAAAAAAGACTTCACTTCATATTTCTTCGATGCTATATTTTTTAGAACATAAATATCTAATGTTTAAATTTATTATATTTTAATTATTTTTAAATTAAAATAATAGAGACCGCATAATCAGCATATACTTCTGCATATACTTCCGTCTACCCACTTACTCGACCAAGACCACCTGACTAAACGAATACCGAATACCGACTTTCTAAACCTTGACCACTAAAGTGCTTCCTTACAACACAATATACACATGCAAAATAATAGTCAAACACTAACAATACAACAACAAAGCCTTTTCCCACAATTAAGTAGGGTCGACTACATAGATTCTTTGCCTCTATTCAGATCTATCTTGGGTCAATCTCGGGCTTATATCCAAAAAACTAAGATCCCATCATATAGTCCCATTCCAACACTTCTCGGGTCGTCCTCACCCTCTCTTAGCCGGCTCAACATCACAAAACTCGCATCTCCTATCTAGTGCATCAACTGACCTTCTTTGCAAATGATCAAATCATCTTAAGCGATTTTCTAGCATCTTATCCTCGATCGGAGCTACACCAACTTTCTTTCTGATTTCATCGTTCCGAATCCGATCTTTACGTGTGTGTGTGTCCACACATCCACCTTAGCATTTTCATTTCTGCTACAGTCATTCTCTGCACAGTCTATGGTTCACAGGCCAACATTCAGATTAATAGAGCATAGCAGGTCTCACGGCTGCTTTGTAAAACTTTTTTTTGATTTTCAAAGGAATTTTCTTATCACAAAGAACAACAGAGGCTCTTCTCCACTTTAACCAGTCTGCATTTATTCTGTTAGTAACATCTCCATCAATTTCCCCATCATGTTGCAAAATAGATCCCAGGCATCTAAAAGAATCTCTCTTCCGAATGTTATGGTCACCAATCTATACCTTGATTCCTTCACCATTGCTTCCATCAAAGGTGTACTCCATATATTCAGTCTTAGCCCTACTTATATGAAAACCTTTAGTCCCCAATACATATCTCCAGACCTCAAGCTTCTCAATTACTCCATCTCTAGTCTCATCAATCAACACAATATCATCAGCAAATAACATACACCAAGGTATCTCATCCTGAATGTGACTTGTCAACTCGTCCATAATCAAAGTAAAAAGAAATGGACTCAAAGCTGAAACTTGATGCAAATCAATGTTGATGTCAAAATAGTTAGTCTTCCCAGACAAGATCCTTACACAAGATAAAGCACTATCATACATATCCTTTATGAGGTTAATGTATAGGACAGGTACTTGTCTCTTCTCCAAAACTCTCCACAAAATCTCCAGTGGGACAAAATCATAAGCTTTTTCCAAATCAATAAAAATCATATGGAGGTTCTTCCTTTTGGCCCTAAAGTCTCCACTGTTCTCCTCAACAAATGGATGGCTTCAATAGTTGAGCGACCTAGCAAGAATTCGAATTGGTTTCTTTAACTTGGGAAACTTGCCTCAACCTTCTTTCGATCGCACATTCCCAAATTTTCATAGTGTGACTCATCAGCTTGATACCTCTGTAATTTGAACAATTTTGAATGTGTCCATTGTTCTTATAAAGAGGCACCATGATACTCCTCCAATCTTCAGACATTTTCTTACTTCGTCAAATAACATTGAATAAATTCATAAGCCAAGTCAAACCACGCTCACCTAAAACTCTCCATACTTCTACAGGGATGTCATTCGATCCTACACTTTTCCCCGGTCTCATAACCTTCAAAGCCCCCTCTACTTCCTTTCTTTGTATTCGCCTATAGATTGAATGATTCAAGTAACTTTCACTACTAGCTAGATCACCCAAAGTGATCTCTTTATTTCCTTCCCCAATGAAAAGTTTATGGAAATATTGCTTCCATCTAGTCTCTGTATCCTTCTGAGTAACAAGCACCTAACCTTCCTCATAATTAATGCATCTTACTTGATAAAGGTTTTTGGTCTTTCTTTCTCTTACTTTGGCCAACCTGAATACATCCTTCCGACCCTCCTTAGGGTTCGTTTGGTTGCAAGGTTGGGCGGGGTTGGGTTGGGTTGGGGTACCCCTGTGAATAGTAAACTGTGAGGAGGATTGGGAGGGTTGGAAGGAAGGGTACCCCGGGTTGGACCAACCCAACCATGCCCAACCCTGCAACCGAACGAACCCTTAGAGTCGAGATTTTTGTACAAAACTTCATAAGCTTTTGACTTAGCTTCGCTTATAGCCTTCTTTGCTTCCTTCTTCGCTATTTTGTAGTTTGTGACAGTTTCCTCTGTTCTATCCTTAGACAAAGCTTTAAAGCATGCTCTTTTAATTTATAGCTTCTCTTGCACCCCTTCGCTCCACACCAAGCCTCCTTTTGACCTAGAGCTCCTCCTTTTGACTCGTCTAGCATCTCTTTGGCTACCTTCAGATACAAGATGCTACCATCTCCTACATCTCGTTTGCATTTCCGCTACAATCCCAAGATAAGTCTTCTAAAATCTTTTCCCTGAAGCACGATTGCTTCAGTTGAAGATTCCACCATCTAGTTCTAGTGATCTTGAGAACCCTCCTTTTCTTTACCAGCCCTTTTATTTGTACATTCATAACTAACAAGCGATGTTGGGTTGTCAAACTCTCTCCTGGGATTACTTTGCAGTCTTTACAACACAACTGATCTCTTATCCTCAATGCAAAGTAATCTATATGTATTCTAGTCGGGCCACTCTTATAAGTAATTAAATGCTCCTCCCTCTTCTTGAAGAGAGTGTTTGCTATGAAAAGATCATATGTCGTTACAAAATCCAGAATGACTTCTCTCTTCATTTCTATCTCCGAAACCATAGCCTCCATGAACACTAGCATGGACATAGAACATGAAGTAAAAAATAAGAGGACACAAATCTTCCTATAAAAAATGCAATTTTGAATAATAGTACATAGAACATGAAGTAAACGAGCTATTGGGAGCTTACATGAAGTATAAGAGCTACTGGGAGCTTTCTTACAAGTATAGCAAACAATTTGAAATCTGAATGAAAGAATTGCAAGCAGGATTTGATCTTAAGTATTAAGTCCAAAAAATATTAATGTACTAAGCCTTCTCCCACTATAAGTAGGGTCGACTACATAGATTCTTGCTCAAATCCATGTTGAAAATATTTTGGCATAAAAATTGCACTTTAAGGACCACATTGTGAAAACACAATTTTATAGGAACCCAATTACTATGGTATAAAAATTGTAATTTAACAATTATATTAAGAAAAAAAACAAAAAAGAGTTAGATCATATTATTATTATTGGCAAAAGGAAATTTACTTACTCCTTAACAACTTCGGATGCCGCATTGTGCATGTTGAAAATCAAGTTACTGATTCCATGATTACAAAGATAATCAGATGTTGCCAAAAATTCTTGCTGGCTGTGTCTGTCAAATTGATCCAATTCTTCCTGCAGGGCCAGGAAAAAAATATACACTACTTAAATCACACATCTCTCTCAGTAGTACTATCTAAAGTGTCATATAGGAACAACCACATGTTATAAATTTTAAAAAGGCAGAATATATTTCTAAGTAAAATAATCAATCAACTGGCAGCCACATGCATGTTTCTTGACCAGGTAAAACACCGTTGTTTTAGGGATCAACCATTTAAATCGAGAATATGCTGAGACAACCAAGACATGGTAAGATATTGAGCACCAATACTACTTCTAAAAAATACTTTCCGAAAACATTTATATACAAAAGGATAACCAACATTTAAAATTATAAGAAAAATAAGCGGACTACAACCTGCCTATAAATTAAGTACATAGAATATGACTATATGAGATATTGGGAGCTTTCTCACCAGTATAGCGAACAATCCCAATGAAAAGATTGCAAGTGGGATTCGATCCTGATTATCTTGAGGCAAAAAAATTACAATTTAACAAACGACGTTGAGAAGATAAATGTAGTGGAGATCAGAATGGGCGGGCATAGGTCCACAGGAGAGCTACAGGCAGAAGTAATACTCGCAATAAATCTAACAAGGTACAAAAGGGGGGATAACTAAATATAAGTTAGTCATGAGAAGGCAAGAACTTAGACATTTCTAAATGTATAGGGTTTCCCTCTTTTGGAAAGAGTATCCCTCTTTAAGGAAAGGTGGAATCAATTCTTAAGAAGAGGTTACCCTTATTTTGCCAACCCTTCTCCCACGTGGGGTGGATTTTACTACGCCACTGCATATTATTAAAAATGATGATAATACCCTTGCCTATCCCAACTAATGCCTTTTTTTAAGGAAAGATGATGCAACGATGTAAAGACGGGTACCCAAAAACTTTATATTCACTAGTTTATGTAGTAAAATTGCCAAGGACCAGGAGTCTCGTAGGTCCTTACCATGTTCTGATGCATTCTCCACATAGAATTTCTCACCTTGAAAAATCGCCCCATTTCTCGCACGCCAAATCATCCACAGAATGGCAACCGCATGAATTTTCTCAAGCATCAATACAAACTGTGATCTCCCAATGGAATCCCAGAAAAAGGGGGCACTCACAATAGCGACACCCTTTAGGTCAGCCTCCGCCCAAATGTCTCTTGATGTAGAGCTGGAAAAGAAGAGGCCATCAACGTTCCTAACGCCCACAGAGGTAAGTAAGATTGAATTGAGGATCGCACCCTTTATAAGCAGTTTCCTATGCTATTTGCCTTGGCGTCTAACCCGGATGCCTCGGTGGCGAGAGCTTGGGATGGACATTCTTAATTCCCCATGTTTTGATCAGAGTTTTGTCTATGATGGATGCTCTGGATAGCTCTAAATCTCCTTTGACTAGTCATGATCATTGGAACTGGCGTGATGGAACATTTTCGATCAAGAAAGCATACATGAGTTTGTGTGGAGCAGTGGTCTTTGACCCTAGTGGATACATTATTGATTGCAATCGGCTTAGGAACTGGAAGGTGCGGATGCAGGTGAAGGTTTTTCTTTGGTTGTTGAGGCACAGTAGAGTGGTCACTGGGGCTAAATGTGTGTGGCTCTTCGATGAAATCATTTTTCATCTAAATAAAATTTGAAAATAGAAATCAGTTCCTTAGCAAATACTTGCATTCTAGTGTTTGTATTGCATTATTAGCATTCATGCATATATAAAAAAGAAGCATAGATTAGCATATAAAAATCAAAAAATAAGCAGTTGAAAATAGTCTATATATTCACCTGTAGATAGCTCAATCTTCACGTAATTTTAATAAATTCATGTTAACTCCAATAGACATGAAACCAACTCCAATACGTACAAATTACTAACTTAAATAAATAAAAAATACCAAGAAAATACTAAATTGTATATATAAAAATAAAACCAAATCATATTTCTAAACAAAAAGTTGTAAACTCATATATCTCTCCGTACAGTCTCTTATGGAAATCTTTTTTAAAAAAGAGGAACACATGAAGGTGTCCACCCCAATTATATTAAATCATAGAGATAAGAGGAACTTAAAGTGGCCAAGACTCGAGAATTGTTTTGACATGAAAAATTACATTTTTCACATAGGAACGCTCCGAAGGAAAAACCACTCCATTTCTGGCCAACCAAATAGCCTAAATAATACTTAATAGGTAGAGCAGTTCCACATTGGGGCGATGCTTGCTTACATATAGAGGGTGAATGTTTTGAAGGTTTGGCCAAGTAAGACACGTTTCTTGCCATACTCCAGTTGTCTTTTTACAAGTGAAAATAGATTATCAATTGTCTCCACTTCAAACATTACAAAGTGGGCAAATATGAGATGCGGCTAGAAATAGCCTAAAGCAAGGGTCCCTTCTCAAAATGCGTCCTCTCCGCATGAGCCAAAGAAAAACACCAGTTAAAATCTTCTACTCTCCATGTCCAGTGATCTTTTCCACCCTCGGTCCAGACACGATGGTGAGAGAATCCAAGATATTTATGAAGTCTTCCATACGCTAATCAGAGAAATCTGCAACAAAATAAGGCATACAGTTCCCATTATACCAACATTCTACCATTTTTGCATCCTGATTAGCAGCTAACACAAAGATCCAGGGAAAGCGGGTTTCCAATAGACCTCCATTAGCCCAATCGTCAGTCTAAAAGGCAAAAGATTGACCATCATCAAGGACAGGACGGAACAAGATAGGTGATTATAGAATAAAAGTAGTGATACCCTTCCACAAAGCCGATGAGTCGAAGTACGATTGAGTGTGCAAGACACCCTACGCTCAAATCCCATATATCCGACAAATGAGACTACAACGTAGATCTCCACTTCTGTCCCAAATTCTAGAGACCCATTTTAGAAGCAGTGCCTTGTTCATAGTCTCAAAACGAGCCATGCCACAACCACCCTTCGCTTTAAGGAGTGTAATGGTGTCTCAATTTGACAAATGAATATCAGGACCATTCTGACCAGAGCTACACTAGGAAAATCTCTGCATGATCATCTCAAAGCGTCTACAAATACCAACCGGAAGGAACCGAGAGGACATGAAGAATTCAAGAATCGATGCAAGAACACCATTCATGAGCACCAATTATAGGTAGCCAGTATGCGTATCTAAGCATGCCACAGGTCAATGGTAGACCAAGATATTTAATTGGCTGTGAGGCACACTCTGTCCCCAACTCCTCTACACGTACTAAAGCCTCTGTCTCCTATGAAACTCTACCCACCTTTAAAGTAATGCACACTAATTCTATACAAAACAAGACCAAATCCAAAGGAATCGAATCTCATGTATGAAACGTGGGTTTTGAGGCCAAAAATGTACATTGTATTTAAGTAGTAACTTAAGACTATCATTTTATGTACATAACTAACTCTTTTGATTTGTTTCTTTTTCATTTATTATCTTTGTTTTGTATTTTAATAAAAAACATACAAACTAAAATCTAAAAAAGAATAAAAAGCAAAGAAAATAATGTGTTTTGATCGTCTCTACATAAGTCTATTTATTTTTATTTTCTTACTTCTTTAAATATTAAAAATCTAAAAAAATAAATTAATACAATTATACAACAACAAAGCCGTTTTTCCTACAATAACCAGGGTCGGCTACATAGATTCTTTGCCTCCATTCATATCTATCTTGGGTCATTTATGAAACTTCGATTTTGAGACCAAAAATGTACGTTGTATTTAAGTAGTAACTTTAGTCTATTATTTTATGTACATAACTAACTCTTGTGATTTGTTTCTTTTTCATTTATTATCTTTCTTTTGTGTTTTAATAAAAAAACTAAAAAAATAAAGTAATACAACAACAAAGCCTTTTTTCCCATAATAAGTAGCATCGGCTACATGGATTCTTTGCCTCCATTCAGATCTATCTTGGGTCATTCTCAGGCTTAGATCCAAAAAAACTAAGATCCATTTGTGTAGTCTCATTCCAACACTTCTTGGGCTTTCCGCGCCCTCTCTTAACCGGCTCAACATCCCCAAACTCGCATCTCCTCACTGATGCATCAGCTGAACTCCTTTGTAAATTGCCAAACCACCTTAAGCGATTTTCTCGCATCTTATCCAAGATCGAGCTACACCAACTTTCCTTCTGATAGCATCATTCCAAATCCGATCTTTATGTGTGTGTCCACACATCCACCTTAGCATTTTCATTTCTGCTACTGCCATTCTCTGCACATATCTATGGTTCACGGGCCAACATTCAGAACCATAGAGGATATCAGGTCTCACGGCTGCTTTGTAAAACTTTCTTTTGATTTTCAAAGGAATTTTCTTATCATGGTCATGGAGAACAGTAGAGGCTCTAGAGAACAGTATAGGCTCCTCTCCACTTAAGCCAACTTGCATTTATCTATTAGAAATATCTCCAACGATTTCCCCATAGTGTTGCAAAATAGATCCTAAGTATCTAAAAGAATCTCTTTTCATAATGTTATCGTCACCAATCTTCACCTAGATTCATTCACCATTGCTTCCATCGAAAGTGCCTCCATATATTCAACCTTAGTCCTATTCACAGGAAATCCTTTAGTCTCCAATGCATGTCTCCAGACCTCAAGCTTCTCGTTTACTCTATCTCTATCTCATCAATCAACACAATATCATCAAAGAACAACAAACACCAAGGTATCTTATTATGAATGTGATTTGTCAACTCGACCATAATCAAAGTATTAATCAAAGTAAGAAGGAATGGATTCAAAGCAAAACCCTGATTCAAACCAATGTTGACGCCAAAATAGTCAGTCTTCACATGATGTATCCTTACAAGATGAAGCCCCATCATACATATCTTTTGTTTGAGAAAAATCATACATATCTTTTATGAGGATAATGTATAAAACAGGTACTTGTCTCTTCCCCACAACTCTCTACAGTATCTCCCATAGAACAGAATCGTAAGCCTTATCCAAATCAATAAAAATCATATGGAGGTTCTTCCTTATAACTCTATAAATCAATAAAAATCATATGGAGGACAGAATCGTAAGCCTTCTCCAATCGTAAGTTTTTCATTGGCTTCAAAAAAAATAATTTTGAATGTCTCCTTGGTTCTTATAAAGAAGCACCATGATGTTTCTCCTCCAATCTTCGGGCATTTTCTTGCTTCATCAAATAACATTGAATAAATTTATAAGCCAGGTTAAACCAAGCTCACCTAAAACTCTCCAAAATCTATAGGAATGTCATCAAGTCTTACACCTCTTCCATGTCTCATAACTTTCAAAGCCCCCTCTACTTCCTTCCTTTGTATTCGTCTATAGCTTGCACGATTAAAGTAACTTTCACTACTAGCTAGATCTCCAAAAGTGATCTCTCTATTTCCTTACCCAATGAAAAGCTTACGGAAGTACTGCTTCCATCTAGTCTCTGTATCCTTCTGAATAACAAGCACGTAACCTTGCTCATCTCTGATGCATCATACTTGAGAAAAGTCTTTGGTCTTTCTTTCTCTTGCTTTAGCCAACCTGAATATATTCTTCTGGAACTCCTTAGAGTCGAGATTTTTGTACAAAACTTCATAAGCTTTTAGCTTCGCTTACAGCCTTCTTTGCTTCCTTCTTCGCTATTTTGTAGTTTGTGACAATTTCATCTATTATATCCTTAGGCATAGCTTTAAAGTAAGATTTTTTAATTTTAAGCTTCACTTGCACCCCTCCACTCCACCACCAAGCTTAGTTTTAGCATGGAGCTTCTCCCTTTGACTCGCCTAGCATCTCTTTGACTACTATTCGGATACAAGATGCTACCACCTCCCACATCGCGTTTACATTTCCGTTACAATCTCAAGATAAGTCTTCTAAAACCTTCTCCCTGAAGCTTGATTGCTTCAATTGAAGACTCCACCATTAGAAACCATCCATTTCTTTACCAGCACTTTTATTTGCATGTCCATGACTAACAAGCGATGTTGGATGGTCAAACTCTCTCTTGGTATTAATTTGCAGTCTTTTCAACATGGATTTAAGCAAACATACAGATTTCGTTGGGGCGTTCCCTACTTGCGACGCGTTGCATCGCCCGAATGCAATGAAAAATTGGCAAGGGCCGCTACATCGCAGCCTGGATGTAGTTCAAAATTTACAAGGGTTCTCGCATGAGGAACGCATACGGGTAAATAAGCTAGTTCCGCTGCATCACCGCCCGGATGCAGTCCAAAATTCACAAGGGTTCTCGCATAATGGACGCATGCGAGTAAAGAAGTTAGTCCAAAAGAGATTGCAAAGGAAGTTACGGATTGGTAGTTGGAATATCGGTACTTTAACGGGAAAATTGATGGAGATAGTGGATACAATGGAAAGAAGGAAGATCCATATATTATGTCTTCAAGAGACTAAATGGGTTGGAGAGAAAGCAAGGGAGATCAAGAAGACAGGCTTTAAACTTTGGTATTCAGGTAAAGATAAGGGCAGAAACGGTGTTGGAGTAGTTGTTCATAAAGATTTGAAGGATTGTGTGGTTGAGGTGCAAAGATTTGGGGATCGGATTATTTTGCTAAAGTTGGTGCTTGAAGAAGAAATTCTGAATATCATCTCAGTTTATGCACCGCAAATTGGTTTAGATGAAAGGACTAAACAAGCTTTTTGGGAGGATCTGGATAAGATTTTACAAGGAATCCCACAGAGAGAGATGGTTTGCATAGGTGGAGATCTTAATGGACATGTGGGAAAAGATGTTTCAGGGTATGCAAGTGTGCATGGAGGACATGGTTTTGGGGATAGAAACGAAGAGGGAAAAGTCATTCTGGATTTTGTAACTGCATATGATCTTTTCATAGCAAATACTCTTTTCAAGAAGAGGGAGGAGCATTTAATTACTTATAAGAGTGGCTCAATTAGAACACAGATAGATTACTTTGCGTTGAGGAGAAGAGATCGGTTGTGTTGCAAAGATTGCAAAGTAATCCCTGGAGAGAGTTTGACAACCCAACATCGCTTGTTAGTCTTGGATTTACAAATAAAAGGGCTGGTAAAGAAAAGGAAGGTTCCTAAGATCACTAGAACTAAGTGGTGGAATCTTCCGCTGAAGCAATCAAGCTTCAGGGAGAAGGTTTTAGAAGACTTATCTTGGGATTGTAGCGGTAGTGCAAACGAGATGTGGGAGGCAGTAATATCTTGTATCCGAAAGGTAGCCAAAGAGATGCTAGGCGAGTCAAAAGGAGGAGCTCCGGGTCAAAAGGAGGCTTGGTGGTGGAGTGAAGGGGTGCAAGAGAAGCTAAAAATTAAAAGAGCTTGCTTTAAAGCTATGTCTAAGGATAGAACAGAGGAAACTGTCACAGACTATAAAATAGCAAAGAAGGAAGCAAAGAAGGCTGTAAGCGAAGCTAAGTCAAAAGCTTATGAGGTTTTGTATAAAAATCTCAACTATAAGGAGGGCCAGAAGGATATATTCAGGTTGGCCAAAGCAAGAGAAAGAAAGACCAAAGACCTTTCTCAAGTGAGATGCATTAAGGACGAGGAAGGTCACGTGCTTGTTACTCAGAAGGATATAGAGGCTAGATGGGAGCAGTACTTCCATAAACTTTTCATTGGAGAAAGAAATAGAGAGATCACTTTGGGTGATCTAGCTAGCAGTGAAAGTTACTTGAATCGTGCATGCTATAGACGAATACAAAGAAAAAAAGTAGAGGAGGCTATGAAGGTTATGAGACCTGGGAAAGGTGTTGGACCGGATGACATCCCTGTAGAAGTATGGAAAGTTTTAGGTGAGCGTGGTTTGACTTGGCTTACGAATCTATTCAATGTTATTTGGCGAAGCAAGAAAATGCCTGAAGATTGGAGGAGGAGTATCGTGGTGCCTCTTTATAAGAACAAAGGAGACATTCAAAATTGTTCAAATTACAGAGGTATCAAGCTGATGAGTCACACTATGAAAATTTGGGAACGTGTGATCGAAAGAAGGTTGAGGCAAGTTTCCCAAGTAAAAGAAAATCAATTCGGATTCATGCCAGGTCGCTCAACTATTGAAGCCATCCATTTGCTAAGGAGAACAATGGAGATTTATAGAGCTAAAAGGAAGAATCTTCATATGATCTTTATTGATTTGGAGAAGGCTTATGATTCCGTCCCACGAGAGATACTGTGGAGAGTTTTGGAGAAGAGACAAGTACCTGTCCTATACATTAATCTCATAAAGGATATGTATGATAGGGCTTTATCTTGTGTAAGGACCCCGACGGGGAAGACTGACTATTTTGATATCAACATTGGTTTACATCAAGGTTCAGCTTTAAGTCCATTTCTTTTTACTTTGATTATGGACGAGTTGACAAGTCACATTCAGGATGAGTTACCTTGGTGTATGTTATTTGCTGATGATATTGTGCTTATTGACGAGACTAGAGATGGAGTAAATGAGAAGCTTGAGGTTTGGAGACATGCATTAGAGACTAAAGGTTTTCGTATAAGTAGGGCTAAGACGGAATATATGGAATGCACCTTTGATGGAAGCAATGGTGAAGGAATCGAGGTTAAGATTGGTGACGATAACATTCAGAAGAGAGATTCTTTTAGATATATGGGATCTATTTTGCAACATGATGGGGAAATTGATGGAGATATTACTAATAGAATAAATGCAGGCTGGCTAAAGTGGAGAGGAGCCTCCGCTGTTCTCTGTGATAAGAAAATTCCTTTAAAAATTAAAGGAAAGTTTTACAAAGCAGCCGTGAGACCTGCTATGCTTTATGGTTCTGAATGTTGGCCTGTGAACCATAGACATGTGCAGAGAATGGTTGTAGCAGAAATGAAAATGCTAAGATGGATGTGTGGACATACACGTAAAGATCGGATTCAGAATGATGCAATCAGAAAGAAAGTTGGTGTAGCTCCGATCGAGGATAAGATGCGAGAAAACCGCTTAAGATGGTTTGGTCATTTGCAAAGAAGGTCAACTGATGCACCGGTTAGGAGATGCGAGTGTTGGGATGTTGAGCCGGCTAAGAGAGGGCGAGGACGGCCCAAGAAGTGTTGGAAAGAGACTATACGAAGGGATCTTAGTTTTTTGGATATAAGTCCGAGATTGACCCAAGATAGATCTGAATGGAGGCGAAAAATCCATGTAGCCGACCCTACTTAATTGTGGGAAAAGGCTTTGTTGTTGTTGTTGCTTTTCAACACAATCGATCTCTTCTCCTCAACGTAAAGTAATCTACCTGTGTTCTAGTCGAGCCATTATTATAAGTAACTAAATGCTCCTCCCTTTTCTTTAAGAGAGTGTTTGCTATGAATAGATAATAACAACAATAACAAAGCCTTTTCCTACTTTAAGTAGGGTCGACTACATGGATTTTTTGCCACCATCAGATCTATCTCGGGTCGTTCTCGGACTTAGATCCAAAAAATTAAGATCCCTTCGTATAGTATCATTCCAACACTTCTTGGGCTTTCCACGCCGTCTTTTAGCCGGCTCAACATTCCAAAACTCACATCTCCTCACAAGTGCATCAGCTGACCTCCTTTACAAATGGTCAAATCAACTTAAGCGATTTTCTTGCATCTTATATTCGATCGGAACTACACTCACTTTCATTCTGATGGCATCATTCCGAATCCGATCTTTACGCGTGTGTTCACACATCCACCTTAATATTTTCATTTTTGCTACCGTCATTCTCTGCACATGTCTATGGTTCACATGCCAACATTTACTCCATCTCTATTATCATCAATCAACACGATATCATCAGCGAATTATGAAATATAATAAGCCATTACAAAATCCAAAATGATTTTTCCCTCTTCATTTCTATCCTCAAAGCCATATCCTCCATGAACACTAGCATACCCTGAAGCATCCTTTCCCACAAGTCCATTAAGATCTCCACCAAGGCAAATCATCTTTCTTTGTGGGATTCCTAGCATAATCTTATCCAAATCCTCCCAAAAAGCTTGTTTAATCCTTTCATCTAAACCAATTGTGTTGCATAAACAGAGATGATATTCAGAATTTCCTCTTCAAGCGCCACTTTTAGCAAAATAATATGATCCCTGAATCTTTGCACCCCAACCACACAATCCTACAAATCCTTATGAACAACTACTCCGACACCATTTGTGCCCTTTACCAGAATACCAAAGTTTAAAGCATGTCTTCTCAATCTCCTTTATTTTCTATCCAACCCATTTTATCTCTTGTAGACATAGTATTTGAATCTTCCTTCTTTCTATCGTATCAACTATCTCCATCGATTTTCCCGTCAAAGTATCAATATTCTAATTACATATCTGCAACTTTCTTTGCAACCTCTTTTGGACTAACTTCTTTGCTCGCATGTGTCCATCATGTGAGAACCCTTGCAAATTTTGGACTGCATCCGAGCAGCGAAGTAGCAGAACTAGCTTATCTACTCGCATCAATTCCTCATGCGAGAAACCTTGCAAATTTTGAACTACATCTGGGCAGCGATGTAGCAGTCCTTGCCAACTTCTCATTGCATGTGACGCTACGTGTCCCAAGTAGAAAACGTCCCAACAAAATATAAATGTTTGTTTAAATTCATGTTGAAAAGATCTGACTGCTTTGAGACAAATTTCTAAATGGTGTTCTTTTGAAGAACGCTATTTAGGAAGTTGTCTCTCTTACGCTGGTTGTGGTTGCCTAACGCACAACCCTCCTCAATTTACTCAGAATTGGGACCAATCATGGCTAAGTTTAAAAAATTAAATTAATGTGTAAATATATTTTTTTATTCGATTTCCCTTTGTTATTATCTTTAATTAAAGAAATTTATAAATTGTATAAATCAAATGTTTTGTGTATAACACAAAATTGCACTTTATACATAATTGATCCTTTGATTTTATGTCATGTATGAAACTTTTAGATTTCATCAAGATCTACAACTTTCATGAAGAATTTTTTTCCAATTGTACAAAAATCTCGACTCTAAGGAGGGCCAGAAGGATATATTCAAGTTGGCTAAAGCAAGAGAAAGAAAGACCAAAGACCTTTCTCAAGTGAGATGAATTAAGGATGAGGAAGGTCATGTGCTTGTTATTCAGAAGGATATAGAGACTGGATGGAAGCAGTACTTTCATAAGCTTTTCATTGGGGAAGGAAATATAGATATCACTTTGGAAGATCATTGACTAAGGATTAATCAGCAGCCGGGCGACTAATCGGATTTAGTCAGTCATTAGTCAGTTTTGAATTTTTTAATTATCTTAAATATATAAATCATTTTATAAATATATATATTCTTATATATTTGCATAGATTTGTACATTTTCCTTTTTTTAAGAATATTTGTACATTTTCTATATTATCATAATGGAATAAATGAAGTAGTTGACTTTAAATATAAGATTAAGCATAACAGAATAAGTTTTCTTTAGAAAAAAACAAAAAATAAAAAAATCTATGTAAAAGTCGGCCAAGTAGTCAGCCGACTAGGCCGATTAGGCAACCTGACTATCACAACTTTTGGCTAGATCAAGTGTCGAATCAGAGTATAGGGCTATGGCACAAGCAAGCACAGAAATGATGTGGGTTCGAGCAATGTTAGCAGATTTGCATATAAATGTACCTCTACCCAAGCAGTTACAATGTGATAATCAGGATGCCTTATTTATTGCTAATAATCATGCATTCCATGAAAGAACAAAGCATATTGAGGTAAGACTGCCATTATACTAGAGATATGATTCAGAAGGGTTTGATTTCTACCTCTCATGTCAGTTCAGGAAAGCAAATGGCAGATATATTTACTAAGGCATTGCTCAGGGACCATTTCAGAAGTGTTCTTCCAAACTGAGCATGATTGATATCTATGCTCCATCTTGAGGGGGAGTGTAGAGATATTTCTATGTTCCTATGTACCTTTGTGTTATTCTTACTTCTTTATGTTTATCTTATGTAATTTACCCATAGGTCTCTCCTCTATATAAGAGAGCCTAGGGTTACCGAGAATAAAAAACTCTTCGATTTTTCCCAATAGTAGCCCATTTGCATTTAACTTATATGTTCACCACCTCCTAGCTACTCATTTGCCTTGAAACTTGAAAAAGCATTTATTCCAATGGCAAAGCCACTTGCATACTCATCTTGAGACAGATCAATAGTTGAGGAGGTGATGAACATATAAGTTACATGCAGCTCAACAGCATACTCCCTTTTTCCATATATAATGTATAAAGGAGTAAATAGTTATTTTCATATTTGTAAAAATTGACCAACTAGGTCGTCTAGTTGGGACAATTAGACGAGTCACGGAGTAGCCAACTCGACTAGGCCTAGTCGATCGACCCGACTAGTCTGGCGATTTATTAATCCCATTTTTTTATTCATCTATTTTGATTTTATATCAGTGTTAGTAACTTAGTATTCATTGTTGGTCAGTAGTTAGTAACTTAGCATGTCGTGTTGCATCTTATTTTTATGTTATTTCTTTGTATCTCATGTTTATTTTATGTATCTAGTTCATGATATCATGTGGTATATTTAATTTATGTTGTAAACAAAACATCATACCAAAATCAAAAAATGAGACGGAAGAGTTGCCCCTACAACCCCTGCAAGAGAGGCGCATTATCTCCCCCCATCCCCCACCCCCACTCGCTGATCGGGCAGTGAGACCCCATGTTTTTAGGGTATGGCGTGACAAACTTCGCATGTCCTTATTGGGAGGGACCAGAGGGTGCAGAATATAGTTCTTCAATTTGGTTCAGCAGAATCAGATGGTTAGGATTTAAGGTATATCAATAAGTTTGTTATTCAGTTTTGTATTATTGTTAATGATGTGTTATTGGTTACTATAAACATCCACATAGGGTTGATTTATTTTATATGCTATCCATCCACTGTTAATGCCATTGGTTAAGAATATATGTATAAAAATTGGTTTACATGTATTTAAGATACTTTGAAAATTCAAAATCAACTATAGCCCGACTAAATCCGATTAGTCGTCAAACTGTTGATTAATCCTTAGTGACATGGTCGACCGAGTACCGACTGCTGCTAACTTTTACAACCTCGGTTATTTTTCTACATATTTAACCTAGGATGTTTTAAAGGATAAAGGGTGTGACATCAAGAAAACGCTAACCAAAAAAACTATTATATATTTTAAAGTATATCAATCTGAGGTTCTTAGTATGGATTTGCATATCACTTATGTCACCCATAATTGTTATCTTAAAGTGTTCATGTATTAATAGCAAAAACAATCTCATGTCAAGCGGTTATAATTTGACTTCCAAGTATACGACCTCCTTCATTAATTTGGACAGTCTGAAATAAGAGTATTGTTACTTGGTCAACGACCTCCCCCCCCAGAGGGGGAAGGGGTTGGAAGCCTCCAAAACTAACTAAGATCCAAATAACTAAGATCCCTTTGGGTAGTCTCCTTCCAACACTTCTTAGGCCTTCCCCGGCCTCTCTTAACAGGCTCAACAATCCCAAATCTCATATCTTCTAACTGGTGCACCAGATGACCTCCTTTGCAAATGGTCAAACCACCCTAAGCGGGTCTCTCTCATATTATCCTCTATCAAAGTTTCACTAACTTGCCTTCTAATCACATCGTTCCAATCCAATCTTTCCGTGTATGACGACGCATACACAATAGCATTTTCATTTCTGCAACTGTCGTTATATGCGCATGTATATGGTTCACAAGCCAACATTAAGATCCACGGAGCATAGCAAGTTCCACGATTGCTTTGTAATTCTTTGCTTTGATTTTCAAAGGATTTTTATTATCACTTAGAACATTAGGAGCTCCTCTTTACATTAGCTAACCTGCATTTTTTTATGCGTAACATCTTCATCAATCTCCCCATCATGTTGCAAAATTAACCCCAAATATTTAAAAGAATCTTTCTTATGAATGTCATCTTATCCAATCTTCACATGATTCCTTCACCACAAAATAGATCCCAAGTATATAAAAGAATCTTTCTTTTGAATGTTATCTTCTCCAATCTTTACCCCGATTCCTTCACCATTGATTCCATCAAATGTACATTCAATATTTTCAATATTAGCCCTATTTATACGAAATCTTTAGTCTCTAAGGCATGTCTCCAAACCGCAAGCTTCTCATTTACTCCATCTCTAGTCTCATCAACCAATACAGTATCATCGACAAACAACATACACCAAGGTATCTCATCCTGAATGTAACGAGTCAACTCGTCCATAATCAAAGTAAAAAGGAATGGACTTAAAGCTAAACCTTGATGTAGACCGATGCTGATGAAAAAATAGTCGATCTTCCAAGACTGGATCCTTAAACAAGATGAAGCCCCATAATACATATCCTTTATAATGTAAATGTAGTGGACACTTGTCTATTATCCAAAACTCTCCAGAAGATATCTGATGGAACTGAATCAAAAGCCTTATCAAAATCAATAAAAATCATATGAAGGTTCTTTCTTTTAGCTCTAAAAATCACCAATGTTCTCCTCAACGGGTGGATAGCTTCAATGGTCGAGAGATTTGGCATGAATCTGAATTGTTTTTCTATTGCTTTGCAAACTTGCCTCAACCTTCTTTGAATCACACGTTCCTAAATTTTCATATTGTGACTCATCAATTTGATGCATGGATTAAATCCTTTTTATGATTAAATCAAAAATATATACTTAAATCTCAAGCTTCTCGTTAGAACAAGAGATCTCGCCAAAGAAACAACCAAAACAACTCTCTTCAAAAAGTATAGCAAAGATACATTGAAATGGGGGAGATATTTTGTCGAAATTAAGCAAAATTCACATTTCACCTGTTTTGTAATCTATCTGCAGGAATATTGCAGACGGTATTCTAGAAAAGGACAGCAGGTAGGTTGTTGATATGGAGCACTTGATGAATCAAATTTTAGGCGAAATTTTGATGAAATTTTAACCCATAGTCTTGAGGTACTGTTAATCTTGGGCGAACACTTTCAAGGGTGTTCATCCATTACTTTCTTGAAAAAAACAAGAGTGGTTGATTGTGTGAGATGTTAGCAAGTTTTACTGTAAGATCATATAGTAGTCTTGCCTCTTTCATGTAAAACTCAAAATTGTTAACTCGAGATGTGTCTGCCTTGAGCACCGGCATAGGGATAAGAATGGTCACTTATGTTAGAAAGCTCGGGAAGATTGGGTATGAGTTTGCTGGAGAGACTGAAGCAGAAAATAACGATATGGTTCTTAAAATTGGGAATATGAAAGTGTTTCTTGAACAGATCCCAAGAAATTTAAAGGAGAATCCAAACTTCGCAAATCCAGTGTGGAAGGGTGACACGATTTTTGTTTTTTGATGCTTTTCAATAAAAAGTTTAGCCTTTTGATGGAAGAATTCCTGTGAGAATGAAGCTGACACGGAAAGTAGAAGATTCAAGTTTAATAGACTCGTCATTTCAAGCATGGCCTTTCCGGCTTTCCCCTTCTTTCTCATGGATCTAATCCATATTCGCTTAATCTACTTATAGATTAGATAGTGGTAATTATATCCTATTCCGTCTAAGTTGTAATTTTGCATGAACCCAATTTCCATTGAAGCCCTTAATTACTCTACCAGTTTTGGCTGCATCATATAACATGACCATACCGGATGGCTCTTATTTATAGCTGCTCCTGGAAGTTTAAACCCAACGAATAACCACAATGTAGAAAAATGACAGCAATGCTGCAATATAAAAATCAGGACAACAGCAGCACTCTATTAAAGCATCAAATGGGCGTGATAATTGCAACAAAAGAACACCAAGAACTTGCACGATCTGAATAAGTAGGATTAACTATGGCAGCAATCAGACCGAAGCTATATTCTAGCCAAGCCAGGCCCTCTATAACTCAAAGCGGATCGAGTGTGTTTGGTTCAGTGAATCTTTTTCCTTAGAAAGCGAAATGATGACAACTCAAAATTGATATACTTATTTAGGGTTTGATTTCAACATGCTTAGACTAATTGAAAAATTACTAATAGTTCCGATGACAAATTGAATTCACTTCATATCTGACAAAATTAAAAAATACACTGTGAATTAACCTTCAAAAAATCCTTAACTAAATAAAAACATTGGGGACAATCTCCAAGACAAGGACAACTTAGAACGATCAAGATACAACAACAACAAAGCGGCTACATGGATTTGTTGCCTTCATTTAGATCTATATTGGGTCAATCCCTTCGTATAGTCTCACTCCAACGCTTCTTTGGCCTTCCCCGCCCTCTCTTAGTTGGTTCAACATCCCAAAACTCGCATCTCCTAACTGTTGCATCAGCTGACCTCCTTTGCACATGGTCAAACCAACTTAAACGGTTTTATCGCATCTTATCCTCGATTGGAACTATACCAACTTTCCTTCCGATTGCATCATTCCTAATCCGATCTTTACGTGGGTGTGTGTGTGTGTCCACACATCCACCTTACCATTTTCATTTCTATTGCTGCCATTCTCTGCACATGTCTATGGTTCACAGGCCAACATTCAGATCCATAGAGCATATCAGGTCTCACGGCTGCTTTGTAAATCTTTTCTTTGATTTTTAAAGGAATTTTCTTATCACAGAGAACAGTAGAGGCTTCTCTCCACTTTAGTCAACCTGCCTTTATTCTATTACTAACATATCCGTTAATTTCTCCATTATGTTGCAAAATAGATCCCAGGTATCTAAAAGAATCTTTCTTCTGAACGAATCTTCACCACTATTCCTTCACAATTGCTTCCATAAAAAATGCACTCCATATATTCAGCATTATCCCTACTTATACGAAATCCTTTAATCTCTAATGCATGTCTCCAGACCTCAAGTTTCTCATTTACTCCGTCTCTAGTCTCATCAATCAACACAATACCGTCAGCGAACAACATACACCAAGGTATCTCATCCTGAATGTGACTTGTCAACTCGTCCATAACCAAAGTAAAAAAGAATGGACTCAAAGATGAACATTGGTTTAGACCAATGTTGATGTCAAAATAGTCAGTCTTCCCACACTGGATCCTTACACAAGATGAAGTCCTATCATACATATCCTTTATGAGGTTAATGTATATGACAGGTACTTATCTCTTCTCCAAAACTCTCCACAATATCACCTGTAGGACAGAATCATAAGCCTTCTCCAAATCAATAAAAATCACATGGAGGTTCTTCCTTTTAGCTATGTATATCTCCATAGTTGATTTTCAATAGTTGAACGACCTTGCATGAATCCAACTTGATTTTCTTTTACGTTGGAAACTTACCTCAACCTTCTTTCGATCACATGTTCCCAAATTTTCATAGTGTGACTCATCTGCCGGATACCTCTGTTTTTTGAAAAAATTTGAATGACTCATTTGTTCTTATAAAGAGACATACGATGCTTCTCCTGTAATCTTCAAGCATTTTCTTGCTTCGCCAAATAACATTGAATAAATTTGTAATCCAAGTCAAACCATGCTCATCTAAAACTCTCCATACTTCAATAGAAATGTCATCAGGTCATACACCTTTCTCAGGTCTCATAACCTTCAAAGTCTCCTCTATTTCCTTCCTTTGTATTCGTCTATAGCTTGCACTATTCAAGTAACATTCATTGCTAGCTAGATCTCCCAAAGTGATCTCTTTACTTCCTTCCCCAGTGAAAAGCTTATAGAAAAACAGCTTCCATCTAGTCTATATATCCTTCTGAATAATAAGCACATGGCCTTCCTCATACTTAATGCCAGTGTTCAGGAAATCGGCCGAGTATACCGCATACTCGGCCGCATACTCGGCCGCGGAAGCTCTACCGCACCGAGTGTGAGTAGTTCGGCCTTTAAGCGGGCATGGCCGCATACTCGGCCGAGTATGCCGTATAGGCGGCCGGGTATGCGGCCGATTTTCGAATAGAAAATTTATTAAAAATCTAACATAAACCCTGGCCCCCTCGCACTTATACCGCTGGAACATTAACATTTCGAAACCCCGGCCCCTCGCATACCCCCTAACATTTCGAAACCCCGATCCCCTTGCAATCCCCCGACGTGCCCTAGAACTTCGCCGCCACCAGACCTTGGCCCTGCTCCAGAACTTCGCCGACGAAACCCCGGTCCCCTCGCAGACCTTGGCCCCGCTCCAGCCGAGCCTTTCCGCTGCAGT
This sequence comes from Ottelia alismoides, assembly GCA_037367405.1. Lineage (NCBI taxonomy): Eukaryota > Viridiplantae > Streptophyta > Magnoliopsida > Alismatales > Hydrocharitaceae > Ottelia > Ottelia alismoides. Next base: position 281,302 of record JAZKJV010006373.1, read on the forward strand.
CAAGCCCCGCCGCCAAGAGCCCCGCCGCTGCAGTCGAGCCTCGCCGCCGCCAAGATTTACTAGGAGTTTTTTGCAGGTGATTCCTTATCATACTAACTATTTTGAACTGTCATCCTACAAGGGAGTTGATTCCAATGACAACCTCTTTGTTCATCTCGCCATTCCTGAATATGACATCTTTTTTATTGCAAGTATCGTTAATTGATATCATCGGTGACATTGGAAATTTTACTTGGATTATTATAGAAATTCGTTCATTTTTTAACTTATACAAGAGAATCTAGGGGTTCATTGCTCTGTAAGGGGTTCTCTTTCCACACATGTACTGCCTATAAGTGTTTGTATTGGAGTTAGTCATTAATCAGCTTGCACAATCGTTTCAACATGGATAAAACAAAGCCTTTTAGATTGTTTCTAGGTCATAGGTTTTCTTTCTCAAGTGTCCATTTCAAGTGAACCATGTAAAATTTCTTTTTCCTTTGGGTGCTAAAATCAATTACATTGTGCTCATGGTACCGAGGACGAGAGCACATTTTTTGGTGATTGTTGCTGCGGCAGCCAAAATATAAGGTTACAGACTTACAATATTTATGCTATGTTATTCTCCTCTTCTTGCAAAGATTTGCTAAACATTATTATTGTATAGGATCAACCAAACAAACTCTACATGCAACTTTGTTTGCAGGCTCTCAAGGATGACATAAAGAAAGAGCATCGATAATCTGTCAAGAGAGAATTTTACATAGGTTTGAGGAAATCATATCTTTATAAGTATATAGCGAGAGTCTTTATTCTCTATCACCCAGCTCCTTAATATTAACTGTGTTTTCTCCAATTTACATATGTAGATCAGTGATGATAACTGTAAATTTACACCGTCTACAGCAAATGTAGTGCTTTGTGCTCAATAATAATCGTCCATATTAGATAATTATTCCTTTACATACTCATATTTATTTATTCCACACTTTAATTCTTTCCATAAACATCGTTTAATTTTCCCTCATATTTATAATATTATTTTCTTTCCATAAACATTGTATTTGTATCCATATAACAGAGTTTGGTTTCTTTTTCATATGTGATCATTATGGCAGGCAATGGCCTCTCAACCAAATCCTGAAGTTATTGGAGATGCATCATCGGCCCGTCATGTCCTGTCGGGATCTAGTGATCCCGGTTGGAAATACGCATTCCTCGCATCAAAGACTGATCCAAATACAGTCACAAGTGGACTTTGTGGCAAGATTGTAAAGGGTGGTATAAATAGAATGAAGCAGCATCTAGCACATGTCAAAGGAAATGTAGCGTCTTGTCCAAAGGCTGACTTTGAAATAAGAAGGGAAGTTAAGGAATATTTGGACAATACACAAAAAAGGAAAAGCGATAAATCGAAAGATTTGCAAGAAATGAGGGATGAAGTTGCCAATTTATTCATGGGTTCAAGTGCAACTCCATATGAAAGAGAAGAGAAAAGACAAAAAGTGTCAGAAGCAACTGAAGAATGTAAAATGCATCAAAGTTCAATCAAAGATGCATTTTGTAAGGAACAACGTGCACGGGTCAATAAGTATGTGGCCAAGTTCTTTTATGACTGTCAAATTTCATTCAATGTGGTCACCCACAAGTCCTTTATTCGTATGTGTGAGGCAATTGGTCAATATGGACCGGGATACAAGCCTCCCTCCTATTACGAGATCTCAGAGACATTGTTGAATGATGAAGTTGAGGAGACTAAGGAGTTCATAAGCAGTCATAAGCAATCTTGGAAGAAGGGTGGTTGTTCCATTATGACGGATGCTTGGACAGATATGCGGGGTAGGAGCATCATGAATTTTTGTGTGAATTCCGAGTCGGGCACATGTTTTTTAAAGTCTGTTGATTCATCATCTGAGTCTCACACTGCAGAGTATATATCCAACTTGGTGGATGAAATTGTTCAAGAGGTTGGAGTTGATGATGTTGTTCAGGTCGTCACTGATAATGCATCGGCCAATTTAGCTGCTGGAAGGATACTTAGGACTAAGTATCCAAGGATTTTTTGGTCTTCATGTGCAGCTCATTGCATAGACCTTATGTTGGAAGAATTTGGTAAAGAACCCAAGGTAAAAAATGCAATTACAAAGGCAAGATCTCTCACTACATTCATCTATAGCCATGCAAGGACCTTGAGCTTGATGAGGCAATTCATACAAAAGGGAGAAATTGTACGGCCAGGACAAACAAGGTTTGCTACCACATTTCTCACTCTACAGAGCGTGATGGACAAAAAGGAGAAGTTGAGATTGATGTTCTCGTCTGATGAATGGAGGCAATGCAAGTGATCAAGGACAAAGAAAGGAGAAATGTCTTCATCTATTGTTTTCAGTGCTGCATTTTGGAACCAAGTGTCTATGACCTTGAAGATCTTCTCTCCCTTGGTTTATGTTTTGCGCATTGTTGATGGGGATCAAAGACCATCCATGGGATTCATATATGGTTCATTATTGGATGCTAGAAAGGAAATAATGACAGTGTTCAAAGACAATGAAGCACAATACAAACCTTTTATCGATGGCATTGACTCAAAATCAAAGGGTAGGTTGGATAGCCCTCTTCATCTTGCTGCTTATTTTCTTAATCCATATTACTACTATAGAGATAGTAGTGTCATTGAAAGGGGGGGTTGTGTCGTGGAGGGCTTCATGCAATGCATGGAAATTTTTTATCCTGATTTGGAAATTCAAGATGTAATCACATCAAAGGAGCTGTTCTTGTACAAAAATGCACAAGGATCTTTTGGCAAGCCGTTAGCTGTGAAACAAAGATCGACACCCGACGACCAATTTAGGCCGGGTATTATAATTATTTCATATTAATTAGCATCATCAATTTAGTTTTTTATAGTATAGCTTATTCATAAAATTTCTCATATGTAGATAATTGGTGGATGTTATATGGTGGAGAGTGTCCTCATCTAACGGCTATGGCAATGAGGAATTTGAAGTTGACATCCTCCTCTTCTGGATGTGAAAGGAATTGGAGCATTTTCTCATCGGTAATTCAAAGTCTATTGCTAATACTTGTCATTTATAAGTAGTGAATGTAATGATATATTGTTTCAATTGTAGATTCATACAAAGAAGAGGAATAAACTTGAAATCAAGAGGTTGAATGATTTGGTATTTGTTAAATCTAACTCAAGATTGAGAGAGCGTCAGATGACAAAAGGCAAGGATCCATTAGTTTCCAAGGATCGTAATAATGTAAGTGAGTGGATTGCAGAAGGAGAAGGAGAGGAAGAGGTATTTCCAGGATCAGGATTAACATGGAACCTTGTAGCTGAGGCAACTGGTGCAGAAGATCTTGTGCAACATAGACGAAGTCAAAGAATTGTTGATGCATCAAGGCCTACTACATTGGAAGATGATGATGAAGCCGATGAGTTTGCAACCGATGAAGAGAGTGACGATGACCCTATTCCTCAAGTTGAATTTGCAGATGAATGGCAATCAGAATGAAGCTTTTGGATGCTTCATGTTTTTGGATGCTTTATTTTTTGACATCATTTTGAATGCCCTTATTTTGAGAACATATTTGTATTTGTTGAAAACACTTGGAGGAAGACATGTTGTCATATGCGCTTTCAATTGATGCTTTTGCTCATTTGCTCTAAATTACTTTTTATCACAATAGTTTTGTTCCTAGTACCTTCAATTCCTTATTATTATACTCAAGAGATATAATATTTAGAGGATATTAACATAATATTAAATATTTATTTATACTTTTAATAATAATAAATACCAAACCGCATAAAACCGCATACTCCCCGCATACTCTCCCGCATACCGCATACTCTCTATTCAGTGACCCCTCCGACTGAATACCGCATACCGCCTTCCTGAACATTGCTTAATGCATCTCACTTGAGAAAGGTCTTTGGTCTTTCTTTCTCTTACTTTGACCAACCTGGATATATCCTTCTGGCTCTCCTTAGGTGTCGTTCGTGTATCGGGTTACCCCATATTTTCTCCCTCCACGTGGGTCCCATTTTTTATCTTTTTAAAAAAATTAAACATTCCATCAAAAAATAATATACTATACCATCATATTATATAAAAATTATAAACTACTCCACTTCTACTCACTTTTTCAAACTCCAATACAATCACATCACAATAACTACTCACTTTTTCAAACTCCAATACAATCATATCACCCCAAACCCACTTCTAACCCACCCGCAGTTTAACCCTATATCCAAACACCAAAACCCAAAAATGGGTTACCTGCAACCAGTTTAACCCACATAAACCCACTATCCAAACACACCCTTAGAGTCACGATTTTTGTACAAAACCTCATAAGTTTTTGATTTAGCTGCACTCGCATCCTTCTTTTCTACATTCTTCGCTATTTTGTATTTTGTGACAGATTCCTCTGTTCTATCCTTAGACATAGCTTTAAAACATGCTCTTTTAATTTTGAACTTCTCTTGCACCCCTCCACTCCACCACCAAGCCTCCTTCTGTCATGGAGCTCCTCCCTTTGACTCGCCTAGCATCTCTTTGGCTACCCTTCGAATATAAGATGCTACCGTGTCCCACATCTCGTTTGCACTCGATTTACAATCCCAAGATAAGTCCCCTAAAACCTTCTCCCAAAAGCTTGATTGCTTCGATTGAAGGTTCCACCTTCTAGTTCTAGTGAGTTTGGGAACTCTCTTTTTCTTTACCATACATTTTATTTGCACATTCATGACTAACAAGCGATGTTGGATTGTCAAACTCTCTCCTAGATTACTTTGCAATCTTTGCAATACAACCAACCAATCTCTTCTCTTCAATGCAAAGTAATGTATATGTGTTCTAGTCAGGCCACTCTTATAAGTAACTAAATGCTCCTCCCTCTTAAAAAGAGTGTTTGCTATAAAAAGATCATAAGCCATCACAAAATCTAGAATGATTTTCCCCTCTTCATTTCCATCCCCGAAATCATAGCCTCCATAAACACTAGCATACCCTGAAGCATCATTTCCAACATGTCCATTAAGATCTCCACCTAGGCAAATCATCTCTCTTTGTGGGATTCCTTACATAATCTTATCCAAATCCTCACAAAAAAACTTGTTTAATCCTTTCATCTAAACCAATTTGCGGAGCATAAACTGAGATGATATTCAGAATTTCTTCTTCGAGCACCAATTTTAGCAAAATAATCCGATCCCCGCACCTTTGCACCTCAACCACACAATCCTTCATATCCTTATGAACAACTACTCCAACACCATTTATGCCCTTATCTTTACCTGAATACCAAAGTTTAAAGCTCGTCTTCTCGTTCTCCATTACTTTCTTTCCAACTCATTTTGTCTCTTAGAGACATAGTTTCTAAATCTTCCTTCTTTCCATCGTATCTATTATCCTCATCGATTTGCCAGTCAAAGTGCTAATATTTCAACTGCCTATCCGCAACTTCCTTTGCAACCTCTTTTGAACTAACTTCTTTACTCGCATGCGTTCATCATGCGAGAACCCTTGCAAATTTTGAACTCCATCCGGGCAGCGATGCAACAGAACCAGCTTATTTACTCGCACGTGTTCCTCATGTGAAAACCCTTGCAAATTTTGAACTAAATACAGGAAACAATGTAGCAGACATTGTCAACTTCTCATTGCATTCGGACGATGCAACGCGTTACTAGTAGGGCATGTCCCAACGAAATCCAAATGTTTGCTTAAATCCATGGTGAAAAGATCTGAACTGTTTTGAGACAAATTCCTAAATAGTGTTCTTAAGAGAATGCCATTTAGGAATTTATCTCACTTGTGTTAGTTGTCGGCTACCTAACGCGCAACCCTCCTCAATTTAAACGGACTTGAGACCGACCGTGGCTAAGTTAACTTAGAACAATCAAGATAGGAAGCTTTTTTAAGACTTGTGACTAATAGGTGGAGGTTCCCCTCTGCTTTCATTGATGAGCTTCATGCCACCTCCTTCAAGACATTGTCCTAATTGTCAACATAATCCTCAAGATAAAAACTACAAATGGGAAGCAAAGAATTTGTAGTAGGGCAGCTCGTACTATTCCTTGTAATAACACTCCCTGAGTTTTTTTTTCCCGAAAGCTTCAGACTTCATCCAACCAATTTTAAAAAAAACAACATGATTGCAAGATCTCCGCATGATGTGGCACCTTAGGAATTGAACCTCAGAAAAGAAGCATTGCATCGATGCAAGCTTGCATTCCCATTCTTTTTATTCCATTATGGTGATAAATAGGTGAGTGATCACTTCCATTTAACATTTATATGTTCAAAATACCACCTCCTTCGAATATTTCATAGGTGAAAGAAAGACAAACTGGTTCAAATATCGGTTCTTTAAAGAGGAATTCTCCCTGTTTCTTGCTTATGAATCAACTACTCATCAACCACAACTGGTATTAACACATTACGATGCCCTTGACACAGTTCTGGTCTCATTGCAACGGTAAGTCTAGAAGTGCTGCGGCGGGGACTGAACAAAATTAAATTATTACTTACTGATTCTTCGAGAGCTCCAAGACCGCGTGCAGTCTCAAGGTAGAGATGCCTTCCCAAGATATTAACTTGTATCCGAACATACAGAAAAAGTGTTGTCATCGTCCAAAGTGATGTTGCTGTTCTTGCAAAACCTGCAAATCAGAAACATTATAAACACGCTGGAGAGCACCCAGATATCACCGGTTCTCCATTACAGTCTCGACATCCAACAATTATCCGCTCAAGTGACAGAATAAGCTGCTAGATCGCCACTACTTAAAGAAACTTCCAAGTTCCAACACAAGAAGAAGGAAGGATTACTTAAAATTTTGAGCCTTTCCCAGAGCTCAAGCTTCTCCTTGGGCTGAAGTGCATTGGTTTGCCCTTTCCCTTGCATTAGCTTCTCCGTCAAATGAGAAAGATCCAACTCCTCAGCTACCCGTGACCGTAGATATTGCATCGCATACGGCAATGTAGTCGTTTCTGATATTGCCTGAATATTCTCAAAATGGCTCTGCAACCTATCCGACACTCGAAACGTCAAATTCCACCAAGCACAAAACAACGATAAACAGCAAAGAAAACCCAACAAATCAAAATTGCCAGCAGGCAAGCATCAACCCCTTACTGCGCTTTGATGATCTCATCAGCTCTCCTGTGCCCTTCAGACTCCCTTTCGCTATCAATCGCCCTCTGCCTGCTCACGTCGTACATCTTATATAAGGCATACCCACATCCCAAAACCCCCACGGCAACAAAAATCTTCCTCCTGTGCCTCCTCCAGAAGCCCCTGCACAAGCCAGAACACCAAAATTACGATTACCCACATCACAAAATCGCTCCTTTTAAGCAACCTACATCAACTAATTTCCGAAATTCCGCAACTCCAAAACTTACGCCATGGCCCCACTCTCTCTGCCCCTCCAAAACCGCAGCACGTTCGATTTCAACTATCAAGGAGATCCTCCATTCGTTCGCCTCCTTTTCGATTGCTCAACGTCACGATCAATCTTCGAAGTCATCGTGGTGAATCTTAATCAGCCCAAAAAGGTAAAAAGATCGGAGCTTTTCAGCGGGTGTGCGTGCGTGCAACAAAAGGGAGATATAAGGTTTTAATTAAAGGGGGTTCGGGGTTTATGTTTAAGAAGTGGGTGGTGGATTCGTGGGGAGCTCGTTGTCGTTTGGAGGGAGTGGGAGGAACAGATCAGATGGCGATTGGGATTTTATTAAATTTGCGAAGGGACAACACGAGAATCGCTGAGGAGCCCTAAAATAAGCATCCTCCAATCATCGCATGAGATTTGATGTTGATTTTGGGAAAAGAAAAGAAAGTAGAAAAGCAGGACCTTCAGAGCATGGCATGTTGCCCTTAAAGCTTCTTTAGCAAAAGTGTGGAAGCACGAGAAAGCATGCATTGAAAATCAGCATACCTTCATCCCTTTTGGTTTTGACACATTTGGCTTCTTAGCACCGGAAGCTATTGAGCTTTTAAAGAGGATCCAAAAAGTGATGAACAGTAATGTGAGATGGACCCTAGATCTATGGATGTAGTGTTTAAAAGGATTGGCTTTGCAATTCAAAAAAGACTAGCGGCGCAGCTTGTTGCCGGATTGCCTTCTGTTTCGATGTAAACCTTTTGATTATTAAATATTCAAATATAAGAAACTGTTTTTGGATTTGCAGTTTGGAAATCTTTAAAATTTTGCGCAACATCAATTACTATCATTTTTGTATGAGTAAATTTGTTGGTGTGCCGCTGAATTGTTGTATATGCATGGAAAATTCTTCTTCGTTCAAGAGTTGCTGGATTTTAGCTTACAGTAGTGCGTACATGCGCTTCGCAGCAGTTTTGAAGAACGTAGTGTTAATGTAATATGTGTTGAAGTAATCGATAAAATTATCATTATTTAATTATCATGTTAATAGATTAGTTCGTGTAAGTTTATTGCAATCATTGTCTCCTTTTGGCATAAAGAAACCTTTAAAACTTGTGAAATATAAAGTTTACATGCAATATAATCAAATGTCTTATCCATATACATAATTATTATTAGGTATAAAGTTTACATTTATAATTGTAAATCACAAAGGATATTATCACAGTAGAGTAAATGTATGAGATAAAAAATGAAAAAGGAAAGTATGTTAGCTGAATAAAACCTCGTGCAGTTAGAAAAAAGGGTCAACATAGTGTTTACGAGGATTACAAAGGTCATTATACATTGATGGAATAAAAAAGTAGCGTAAATTAAATATAAATTAAGAAGGCTTGGAAACACTATTTTTTCACAAGACTCGTGCTATTAGTTCCTTAAAAGTCTGATGTAATCCGCATAACCTTGAACAACTAAAAAAGAAATACTTCTCTAGTTCTATATGTAGACATGCAAAGCGTAATAAAGTTACAAATATTGCAATACAAATTAAATATTTCCATGTAGATTTTTCTATCTTAGGCCAATAAGAAGTTGCTATACAAATTATAATTATTAATCAATAAATGTTAAAAAGAAAATTTCAAAATACAATATTATGTAAGAATATATGAATTTTATTTTTTAGTGCAATGATAAACTTTTAACATGTTAAAAATAGATATCATATTTGTTTGACACATGTAAATATTTTGCTATAGTTTAAACAAGAAAAGACACTTCCTTTAAGATATATGATAGATTAATGTTTTACTATTGTTATATGCTATATATATTTCCATTCAGCAATTTATCATTGTACGATAATTTATTAGTATGTATATATTTTTTTTGTTGTTATTTTTTATCTATTTTATTCATTTGTTTTGCCTGCATACAATTTTTAGTGACATAATGTATACAGTTTCACATATAGAGATCCAAAATTGACTTGTCTTTCTAGTACATGGATATATATATATCACAACCTAAAATTTATGAAATTTTTATCATGCTAGCAATCAAAACATATAATTATTTAATAAAAAATACAAAGGGGTCGAAAAAACATCCATTAACAATACATGTTTTTTTAATTTATCAAAAACTTACCATAATCATTAAAAAGCAAACTATTTTGCTAAGATGTATAGTCTTACCAAGACAAATAAAGTAAATTTTTATAAAATAACAGGATAATGAAATTTATAAGTAATTTAATGACGATCACAAAGGAGAATATCGTTATTACATTTATCGAGAATACGCGTTGCTTAGTTTATACAGAACTAGAAAAGGATGACATACCTTATATAATCTGAAACCAATTTGCATGCGCCTCGTGTATATACCCAAATTGAGATATAGTATGAAGTGTCATACAAAAACTATTAGGGTTATATGGCAAGCTTATATAAAGAATTATGAATATAGTTCGTATAAACCATATCCAGTGAATTATTGTATAACACCATGAGTCAAATTTCATTTATTTTATATTTGATATAAGTATAAGGACTATATTATTTTTGTCTATATTAAGACAATAAGGATAGATTTATTCTTTGATGTTAAAGAATATAACTTTAATTTCATAAGAAAGCTAATAGTCTCGGGGACAAAAAAATAGTTCGTGTGAACTAAAATACAAATGCCTATTTAATCATTCCCATATTTTTCTAAAAAAAATAATGATGTGGCAAGAGAGAGGACATGGTAACATAACTGCATATAGAGGTCATGCATAAGGATAACATGTGGGATAATTGTGAAAGGACTCTCATATGTGGGGGGAAAGGAAATGGGAGGGGGTGTGTGTGGAGGAGGAGCTCTACTATATTTTATGGAAAGAGCCTCTTGTTTTAATTATGGAATGGAAAGAAGGATTGACATAATGGTGGGATACGTGTAGGAAGGAGGGTAGGATTTGTGTTGGTCTTACATTAGAGAGAACAAGCGGCTCTTGAATGTAAAGAAAGATGGAGGGATATGCCACATGTCAGAAAAAGGGGAAGAAGTTAGGAAAATTGGACTTTAGTATAATATATAAACGATGTGCTTTCGTCAATGCCCAGCACTCCTATCTAGCGACTTCTTCCCTACTCCTCGCAAATTATGGAGGGTAGACTTGCCCCTTCGAGGAGCTTTTGAAAAATGAGTGCAGGTCAATTGACATTCTTCTTTCACCATATCATATGCTTGTTGCTGGGAAAATGCACGAAATCTTTTTTGCGTTAAGGAGACGCTTTTATCCGTTGTGGGCAAGGAATGCACCATTTCTGCTTGTGACCAAATATTCAATCAAGCTCTGCTCCCAACTAATATAGGGATTAGATATTGCGACCTCCCTTCCTGGGAAGGCAGATTCCTAGTCATCATAGATTAAAGGAAGTGAGGTTTCGACAATCGCTTTCAACATTGCCTTCCCCTTTTTATTTAGTCTCAAACCTTCAAAGTAATTACACACATGACAGCCATTTTTCTATTTGCTTTCACCTTTTTTTCTCTTTCAACGTTGCTTTCACCTTTTTATTTAGTCTCAAACCTTCAAAGTAATTACACACACGACAATCACTTTTTTAGTTGTAAAGATATTAAGAACCAGCTCAAAATACCTCATCGCTCAGTAGAGAGTGAGAGCCGAAGCTTGTTGACTTCAACCATAGAGAAAGAAGTCCATGAAGAAGCAAGAAGCTGTAGAGAAGTGATGAATGATTAATACAGTAAATTGAAGGGTTACACACCAACTATATAAAAAGAGAGCAAAGCATCCTTTGCATTGCGTGAGGAGTATATTCAAAAAGAAAGCCTTGACATGGCCAGAACCCACCTTCCGAGTAGTGATCGAGCCACGAAGCAAGCTTTCTCGAATACGACAGATGCGGAAGTGGAGAAGCCAAAACAACGAATGAGGTAGGATGAAGAAAGTCATTAGAGAACTCACGAGGATCAAAAAGTCTTATAGGAATTGGCAAACTGCTAGGAAGAATTCCGTTCTCAATCTAGCGGAAATGGGGTGGATGTCTACTCACTAGTCAGCTGAGGACCAAAGTGAATTGTGCCGTCAAAGCGAATGGTATGGGGATTTGGAAGGGGGATCACGACGGGCTTCGTTTGGCTAGTAGGCATCACGCCTTCACCCAAGCACATGCATTTTAAAATCAAGTGTCGACATCTACCCATGGTGCTTGCTTATAGGCAGCTCCTACGACTGGACAAGATCCATGTCAAATCTCTCCCGGGTGCTTATTTATAGGTAGCTGGCTGATTATTGGAGACTGTTGCCCGATCCTTATTAGGAGCTTTCCACTTTCTTTAGAAGGATGGAGCCTACTTTCCTCCTCACTCTTATCATACAAGCCGTCGATATAATTATGGAATGGAAAGAAGAATTGAGATAATGATGGGACGCATGTAGAAAACATGGAAAGATTTGTGGCGTTCTTACAGTGAGAAAGAATGAGCAGCTCTCAAATGTAAAGAAAGACGAGATATATGCCACGTGTCAAAAGAAGAAGAAGAAGTTAGGAGAACCAAACTTTAGTGTAATGTATAGATATAATTATGGAATGGAAAGAAGGATTGAAATAATGGTGGGATGCATGTAGGAAGGAGGGCAGGATTTGCATCGATCTTAAAGCGAGAGAGAACGGGCGGTTATCGAATGTAAAGTCGAATGTAAGCAAGATGAAGAGATATGCCACATGTCAGAAAAAGGGGAAGAAGTTGGAAGAACCAGACTTTAGATTAATGTATAGATTTCTATATGTGCATCTAGTTTTCTTTTGTAACAAATGTTTGCAAATATGGTGAATAAAGCATGGAGTAACTTGAAAGAGGTCTTACCACGCAGAAGAGAGTTGATCTTACAAGTGTACATGTGGGTGTCGCATCCGCGTCATTCATAATATTCCTATATTTTTCACACTTTCAAGACTTTATGTTTTAATTTGATACCACAAAACACAAATCCGTTATATCCGGCAGAATATTTTTCTCTATGTGGGTATGTGCATGTATTCATGGCTGCGTATGTTTAAGTATATATTAATATCATATGTACGTTATTGTTTTATATTCAATGGATGATGAATAATGTATTCATTGCACTAACAAATTTGAAATTTTTTAAACAAGCAAGCGGTTATCAGATATATTCATCTAGAATAAATATTACAACTAAAAAGACCATGGACATGAAGAGCCCCAACCCATCTAGCATGTCAAAGTCAAAGCTAAAAAAGCCAATCAACATGGCAATGTTCAGCCAAATAAACATAATCAAGGGTTAAACCTCAAGCCCAAGAGACTTGGTCCCATAAAAGAAGCACTGAAAAAGTGCAAAAGCATGACTCTTCCCAAAAAGATAGTAGGATTTCCTGCAACAGAACTTATCATCGATCTCATTTTTAGGATAGCCTTGCATGAATTAGGATCTAGTAAATACCATCAAGTTAGCAAGGTAAGCAACCGATTAATTCATGTGGAACAAACTTCCATATTTTTCAGTGATTTGAAAATAAAAGTTTTTTTACAAAGATCCAAAACTAGCAGCAAATAAAGTATACATGATTTTATAATGAATTAATGCTCCAAAATTATACTTTCACTTCCAAATTCATAAAGAAGTCAAATCAGCTCCAAATTAATTCCACAGTAGCCTAAATGTAGAAGTTTAGCTTTTAAACAAAAATAAAATCATAAAAATCACAACTATAGGTTATTGGATATAAAGCATGGAACTTAGGTGTGTTTTTCCCAAGATTTTGAATACAAAACAAAATTGCAAAGAGTTACGTAAGGACTTGTCGTTTACTTCAGATATCTAAGGGGTCGATCACATTTGACCCAAGGCCATGCCCCTCACGCATGAGACCCCAACGATGAGATATGTACGTCATTTTCCCAATCTCAAGGGGTGTGGGTGTAAAGATCGAAGTCACATGCTGGATGCACACTCCTCCACCTTTTTGATCCGATGGTTTGGCTGGGCTTGTTCCTCTCGATCGAATGACGATAAATCGCACCCATGTGGCTTCAACTGGTGGTGATGGTAGAGTTGAACGTTGTATGTTGCTCTTCTTGACTCTAACAACCAAGTGGAGAGGAAGGGGTAAGGGGATTCAACAACTTGAACCCCCCACCCCACCTTCTTTGACTTCAATGCATGTGTGAGGAATGGAGCTAATGCTCCAGTGGTGATTTGGTTCTGATGTTGCTATGATGTTCGCTCTCTCTCTCTCTCCAACGAGGGGACATCGCTGGTAATACTCGAGGCCTCAAAGTTCTTCGATGAAGATGGGTTTGTTTAATCAAGATGATTTCAGTGAAGTGAGGATTCGACTATATCTCTCCATTTATGTTTTAGAACATGCAAAGGATAGATGACAGTATCCGAGCCAAGGGATTCGGTAGGGGGTCAATGGGGTATGGCTCAACTCAGTCCATTGTATGGAAACATAAGTGGAGAGGATGTACCGCATAAAAAAAGAGCAGAGCAGAACTCCAACCATTGTATGCAGCTGGAGGTGGATGAAATTGTTGAGGGCAAAAATAGAAGTGGGAAGAAGATGAGTGAGCAATTTGTATGCGAGTCAGGTGAAAAGGGGAGAGAGAGCAAAGATGAGGAGTAGAAGAATATATAGAGGGGAAGAAGAAGCAGAGAAATAAGGAAGACTAGAAGAAGCAAAGGAGGTGAACACTATAAGACGAAGAAGAGAAAGAAACGGATGAAGGAATGAGGAACAAAGAGGTTACCAATAATGGGGAGACAATTGATGATGGTTGCAGCATATTGAACACCACAAGTGTAGCCTCGACAAAGCGGTGATAGCCTCGCAAAACAAGCAACAACAATGTGCTTATGCTAAGTGAAAAGAACTTCGCAGATCGTTCCAAATGCGAGGTTTAGTCAGTCGTTGCTCGACTTACTCGAGTTTGATGTCACCAGAGATCAAGAGAAGGGATGGGGTTAAAGCATACAAAAATGATGGATGGTTTTTTGGATTGTTCCATTCCATTCTAATTATAGGGCATGATTTAGGGTTTTACAGATCAAGGGGGACATGTTCAATCACTTGAATGAGTGAGCGGGTGGTCTGATGAAGAGGACAAAAATGTGGGCTATTATGTTGTTGTTGAAAGCGCATGACAATTGTAGCATGTAGTGTTGTATTGTTGGTCGGTGAGGTGAAACAAGAGGTGGGTATATACCAAAGTTCGCATGTAGGCGATGGCGAGGTGGAAGATCTAATTGACCGAGCAGTCAACTAGTATGGGTGACATTGAGGTAGTGGATGAATGTTGAGTAGCATACAATGGGTGAGGCTGATAGAGGATTTTACCTATTTGTTAAGAACAAGTTCTTAATCTATCGTGTATAGTATGGAGAAAACCACTCAAACAAAATAAGAAAGATGTATGCAATGAAAAGTAAACACATTGGTTGATGTTTGTTTAACATTGGGCAAGCCCAACAATTGAACTCAACGAAGCAACTCATTATCTAGGCTAATGTTTTATTTTTAATTTCATTTTATTTTTCTAACATTTAATTTTTGTTTAATTTATAATTTAGTAATATAAAATATAATAATAATTATACGGTTAATATACGTAATTATAAGAAAGAGAAGGGATATTATGTTTCTAAAATGTACAAACTAGGATAAAATAAAAAAAATATAGAAAATATATTTTTCGAATTTTGGATTTATGCAAATATTTTTTAGAGGATTTTCAAATTGACAGTTGTGAAAATAAATAAAAAGATAAAAGAAAATATAGAAATGAAAGTACACTAAAAATAAGGGAATTCGGATAATAATATTTTTGCTCAAAATATATGGATAAAAATTAAATAATATTCTTATTCTGTGATATAAGAAGCATCCCAAAAATCACTTTGATTTTTGTATTTTGAGTTTATTTTGCAAGTTTTCCAATGTGTTGTATTGTAGGTTGTGGAAACAATAAAAATCCAAATAAAAAATATAGGAGATATTGCACTACAAGAGGTACCTAACTTTTTTATTTTTAAGCAATAAGATGGATAAGCTAAAAAAAGTTACAAGATGAAGGTTAATTATTGGGTTTTTGCTCAGTGATATAAATTCTAGGAAAAATCACAGATATAGCATAAAAGGTACTTCTTAACATCCTTTCTTTTATATTTACAATCAAATTTAATATGCACTCACAACAATTCAAAATGCACAGATCTTCTAAATTTTCCACAAGAGTCAGAATAGAATATTTTTCAATAAGCTTTTTTTTCAGAAGTTTGGCACACCTTAGACTCACAAATCAAATTAAAATGGCATCACATGAACTTAATGTGAATCATTCAATTTAGAATGTTTTAATCATTAATTCATAGAACGCTAAAATGAGTTCTAAAAACTATAAAACTTTAACGCAATATAGAGTTCAGAGGAACAAAATGTCATTGAAAAAAATCCAAAATAAAAAATGTCAAAGAGATAAGTAGGTCCAAAGACCAAAGACTAAATGCAATAGTTAAAATTTTAAAAAAGTTCAGAAATAGATCAGAGATACGCCTTTAATAACTAAGACGATAGGGGTCACATGCAAATTCACTAGAGGACAAGCTAACGTCAGAAGGGAGTCAGCCACCGTTGGATTTTCTTGTTAAAATGAAGAAGTTCGGGGTATCTCTCATAAAAAGACCCTCACAAGCATGCTGCACATGAGGTGATGGGAGGATCTGACGATCGTTGAGCAACCATGTAGAGGGCTCATGAACATTGATGATGATATATGGTTCAGGTGTCCGACAAGTAGGATTAAAAAGGCAACATTAATCCAAGGGTTGATATATCGTGTGCGACAGATGACTGGATTGGTGGGGGGTGATGATCGGATGAGAAATATGCTTTGACCCCCTCCTCCCTTCTTCTTCATTGTCCGATCTTCCATTTCAGAGAAGGAGCTCGATGAGGGAAACCCTCCTCGAATGGAGCTTCAGGCATGGCTCAACCACTACAGTTGCTTCCTTCCCCTCCAACGAGACCCTACACATGTGAAGATAAGTCGAGCACTAAGATGTTGACTGGGAGATCAGCTCAGTTATGGGGTTAGAAAAGGTGGCGAATGGTTTTTCCTCTAGTAATGGGAAGGGAGATATGTATCATCAATGATGTATGAAAGATAGAGACAAAGCATGGGGTAGAGAGTGTGGTGTGATGGAGTCGTGATCAGGGACAGATTTGAGGAATATGATTGGGTTGACATAGATGAGCATTGAGCTCGAAGGACGAAGAGATGAGCAACTGGAATGCACGATGGAGAGAAAAGAACAATAATGACGTAGCCTTGACCGGTCATTGCTATCACAAGAGGGACAGGAAACTGGAGCTTCGCTCCCTTCAATAGTGGATAAAGATATATTCATGGTGCATTTGAAGGTTTAAATAGGCAAAATTGGGCTCATGCCTCGAGTGGTAAGGAGGTACTAAACAATGGTAGTGAAGTTCCATTAAGCGCTGCAGAATTTGGGGGGAATTGTAGCGGAGGCATCTAAGATAGGGATGAAGGTGGTACATATGAGGAGATGGGGGATTGTTGTAGGTCAAAGGCTCTAGGGGTGGAGGTTGTAGCAGGTTGGACGGTCGGCAATTGCAAGGACAAGTGAAGGGGATATACATTGGTTTGTAGGTAATGGGTGTTATGAAGGTTTTGTATGGGAATGGAGTGAGGGAGATGAGGGGCGATGGTATAGGGCATTGGTCTTTTGAGTGGTCTGGAGTTGGACGATGATTGATCGAAGAAATGGGTTGCCCACAGAGAGACTGGAGGTTCGAGGTCGGGGAAGATCGGGATAGGTGATTGGTGATAAGGGAAAATCCTCAAGTGACAAGAACAAGTTCTCATCGATTAGTGTAGTACAAGGGATTCTCAAATCAAAACAAAAGATATGTGTTGAAAGGGAATGAGCAAGATAATTTCCATTAAACCCTATAGCTCTCTTATATAGGAGAAAAGCTCTATGGGTAAATTACATGAGACGGGGTACATAATTACTAAATAGCAAAATTACTCTAACACTCCCCCTCAAGCTGGAGCATATATATCTAACATGCTCAGCTTGGAACAACAGTGATGAAAAGGGCCCCTAGCAAGAGCCTTGGTGAACATGTCTGCTATCTGCTCCCCTGATGATACATAAGAAGTAGAAATGAGTCCTTTTTGAATCAAGTCCCTTGTATAATGACAATCCACTTCAATGTGCTTTGTCCTCTCGTGAAAGGCTGGATTATTAGCAATAAACAAGGCTGTCTGATTATCACAATTAAGACGCATAGGAAGAGGTACTTCAATAGTTAAATCAGTCAGAATTGATTTAACCCACATCATCTCAGCACTACCTTGGGCCATTGCCCTATATTCTGACTCTGCACTGGATCGAGCCACGACGGTTTGTTTCTTACTCTTCCAAGCTACTGGTGTGCTACCAACAAATACAATAAAGCCCGTAGTGGACTTTCTATCATTAGGGCACCCGGCATAGTCTACGTCAGCACAACCTGTGACGGATATAAAGGTATCTTTTCTAAACAGAAGACCAGCACATGGGGAAGACTTCAGATATCTCAGAATCATATACACAGCATTCATGTGAGCCTGCCTGGGTTGCTCCATGAACTGACTTACCCTACTAACTGCAAAGGATATATCTGGCCGGGTAATAGTAACATACAACAGCTTCCCCACAAGCTCTCTATATCGTCTCTTGTCCACCTCATCAGAGCCATCATCATAAAGTTTAACATTAGGATCCATAGGAGTAGTAGCTGGTCTACATTCTGCCATACCTATCTCAGATAGAAAATCAGTAACATACTTCCTTTGCGTCATTACCATGCCTTGTCCATTTCGTGCAAACTCCAATCCCAAAAAATAACGAAGTGTACCCAGATCCTTCGTAACAAACTGCTCGCTAAGAAAATCTTTAGCTGCTTGAATGCCCTGTTCATCACTTCCAGTGATAACAATATTATCAACGTACACTAAGATGATAACTACACCTCGCTGGTCTCTCTTTACAAAGAGAGTATGGTCTGTGGTAGATCTGACAAAGCCCTTTTGTTCAATCAACTCTGAGAGCTTCTGAAACCAAGCCCGGGGTCTCTGCTTCAAGCCATAGATGACCTTATGAAGACGGCACACCATATTGGACTCCCCCTCAGCAGCAAACCCAGGTGGCTGCTGCATATAAACCTCTTCCTCCAAGTCACCATACAAGAAAGCATTCTTGACATCCAGCTGAAAAAGGGGCCAGTCACGGACAACAGCAACTGCAATAAGAATCCGTAAGGTAGAATGACATGCAACTGGAGAAAACGTCTCCTGATAGTCCACCCCATACATTTAGGTGAACCCACGAGCAACCAGCCTGGCTTTGTATCGATCAACTGTACCATCAGCCCGATGCTTAACATTAAAGATCCATTTGCTGCCTACTATGGACGCTCCTGGTGGTGGATGTACAATACTCCACGTTCCACATGACTGCAACGCCGCCATCTCCTCTTCCATAGCCAAACGCCATGGACTGCTCTGTAGTGCCTCCTGATATGACCTTGGGATTTCCACTGCTGATAACCCAAGGACGAACTCATGAAACTCCGGGGACAACCGCTCCAAACAGGCTTGTGATGCAAAGTCCATCCCATATTTGGGATTCATTGTCCGCACACGCTTTTGCCTTCTATGGGCAATAGGAAGATCGAGATCATCAACTGGAGTAGTGGTAGTATCATCTGTACCTGATGAATCCACATTTCATCATCTTTATTCTATCATTTTGGCACCAAAAACCCTAGCAAATGCCCGAAAATACCCTTAAATAGAGCATCTTAGCATCCATGCATGTGCATCATATTTGTGTATAAATCACTGTAATTAAGGCCAAAATTATAGAATAAATAAAGAAAAGAAAAAGAATAAAATATTGTAAATATTTTATGACCCAAAACCCCCGAGACCTAGGCATCTTGATGAATAGGTCGACAAGGAATAAAGTAGGGGGAGATAAGGTCAGGAACACAGGAAAAATACCTATACATTTTATGCATTCTTTATTCATTTTGGGACCTATTTTTGGTTCTACTTTTTGTACATCAAATAAAGAAACTTTGTACATGAAAGTTGTAGATAAATTTATAAAGAAAAATACAAAATTGATTTCACAGAAAAATATTATACAGATAAAAAGTTATGATCTGAATAAAAATCCAGAATCCCAACTTCCCAGACTCGTATCTCACAAATAAAAACTCCAAATGCAGCGTACTCACCTTTAATTGTATATAGAATAAAATAATCTATCCAATGGCGGTGGTTTCGCATTTGGCGGAGCTACGGTTTGAAAGTTGAATTTTGGACCCTAATTGTATACTTGTACTGAATAAAATATTCAATTTATTCTTTATTCATTATTTATTCATTTTTTATATTTTATAATTTTGTAAATATTACTTATAATATATATGTGCATTAAAATTGAAATAAAATGCAAAGAAAAATAAAAATAAAAATACTTAATAAAGATTACATAGGTATTATACATACACTTATACCTATATAAAATACACTTGTATTTTATTAAATATACAAAACATATCAGAAAAATAAAATAAAAATATATTTATGTATATAAAAGTATGTTATAATTTTATAAAATCATAAATAAAAATAATAAAAATAAAATACATAAATAAAAATAAAATACTTAAATATATAGATATATATATTATAAAGGGTATAAATGCAAACTTGTAAAAATATAACTAAAAATCATAATAAAATACTACTTAAAATAACGAATATTTTTTATTTTATAGTCATAAATTAATAAGGCCATTTATTATTTTTAAATTTATTAATAAAACATTTTTTCCAAGGTTTTTCTGGTTGGTCCACGTGGACCAACCAGCTTCAGCCCTTGGTTGACCTTGGTCAGCTCTCTGACCGAGGTCTGTACATGGCAGACTTGCATTTTCTTGGCACCTTCTCTGAATTTTGGAGGTCGCGCCATGCATGATCTCGCGCTGCTTCCTTCTGCAAAAGTCTTCCCTGTAGATCAACCTAGCCCGTAGACCTATCAGATCTTCCCAGATCTTTGTGGTCTGCCCGTGATCGATCCTCGAAACTCGCCCGTCGACCATCTTCAAAACTAGCCCCTTCTTCTTCTTTTTCCCTTTTGAACCAGCTTTGGGTGCCAAAAACCTCCGGGTGAGGGTCGAGGGCTAGTCTCCGGTGACAGGGGAATCCTCCCCCATCTCAGGCGAGGTGCGGCGAGGCCCCTAGGGCTGCGTTCCAACCACCTCCGGTGGCCTACGCCGCTGTGAGGTTCCATCTCAGACCACAGGTCTTTGAGGTATTTTTCCTTGTTTTTATTGCTTCTTTTAGCTTCGTCTTAGCATTAGGAATCGAATTCCATCATCTCTTCGTCGTTCGCCCAATTTCGCCACCTTCACCGTTCATCTCGCCGGAGTTCACTCCGGTGAGCTCCTCCCTCACCAGTCGCCACCATCTTCCGCCGCTAAGGGGAGCGAGGCATTTTGCCCTCGCTTTCCTGTAACCTTTTTGCAGGTCCCAGGGCTTGAGTGGCTCCAGCCGGAGTCAGATTTTGTCCAGGAAAAGGTACCTGGAGCCGCACCTTTCCTCGACCTTGCGGCGGCGCAACCGTGCCCTCCCGGCCATTTTGGCACCGCTGGAAGGAAGAGGACCTCTCCAGGAGTCGTCTGGGACTGGTCGTGGCGCTTGGAGACGACGGAGCTGCGTGATTCAAGCAGGCGAGGGACCCCCAAGTTCGAGTTCTTCCCAGTTCATCTTGGGGTGTTCCTTGCCGTCCGATCAGCCTTCGTTCTTCCTGAGGCACAGCTGCCCTTGGATCTTGGAGCCCCCACAACTGTTAGATCGTGGGCCAGGATCTAATCCTGGCCGTTATAATCGAAGGGGCATCGGGTGTCGTCCGCGCGCCACGTGGCACACGTGAAATCCTCTCAGCCGTGCGATAAAGCGCCTGGGTATTTTGCTTTCCAACCCTCGCGTAATTTTGTAATTATTTATTGGCACGCAAACTTTCATCGGCTCTTTAATTATTTTTGTAATAGTTGCAACTTAGCCCCCAGATTTTGTGTAATTGATAGGACCCCCCCGCCAGGTCGCGTGCGTCGCACGTGGCCTTGGTGGTTTTTTGTAGGGACCCCCCTGGGGCTTTTACTTATTTGCTTTTAATCGTAAAACAATTCAGTGCTGTATATAAGTTTTGGCTATTTTGCATTTAAGCCCTCGTTCTCTTGAGACATTGCAGCCGTACCCCTCCCAGGTGCGCGTGTAACTCACGTGCGCCTGGGAGATTTTGCGGGAAGCCCCTACGGCTTTTGATATTGGTGTTTAGTTAGCAAATTATTTTTATTCAGTACAAATTTCGTGGAAATTTTGCAAGCGTGCCCCCATATTTTTAGATATTTGCATAAAGGTCCCTGCCATGCTTTGAAATTTTTGTATGCTTGTAATATTTATTTGAATGATCATTTTAAGTCCAAAAATTCCACAAAAATAGACTTAAGCTCCTGGACATGTGTACTTTGACGCCACATTTTAGTTTTTGATTTTATCTTATTTTTATATTTATTAAAAATCAAAAACTTGCTTTTTGTGCACTGTCTAGCTTAGAAAATACCAAAAAAATATTAAAACACCTCTAAAAATTCCAAAAAAATTACCTAGTGTCTATTTTATCATCTTTTAGTGTCAGTCCAAAAATCATTAAAAATCTCAAAAGAAAAACACTAAAAATTTAAAAACACTCAAAAACTTCAAAAAAATATATAAAATAGTAGAAAACTCCAAAAATCAAAAACTAAGTTCCTGTTTGTTCCTTATTTTGTCATTTTTATTTGAAAAATAGTGTGAAAAGTTTTGGTTGCTGTTTGCTATTTTTAACTTGCATTTTAGTCACAGCCGTCCCTATTTCCACTGTTTTGCCTTAATTCAGTAATTAAAAATACCAAAAACACCTTGAAAAATCCCCAAAAACCACAAAAACGGTAGAAAACCATAAAAATATCAAAAACATTTTATTCCTGAATTTTTGGTTATTTTTGCACATTTTTATAAATATTGTAGCTTGCCTTTTATTATATTGTCTTTATTCTCCAATATTGAAAAAGAAATAAAAAAATATAAATTATAAAATATAAAAATCAGAAAATTAAAAATCAAAATACAAAATTAAAAAAAATAAATAAATAAAATCAAAAATTAAAAACCCACAAAAATTACTTTGTTTGCTTAGTGTAGACACTTCACACACTCTCACTTGAGCACAATTTTTGCTTGAACTACCTTGTTTGCTCCCTGTGTTCGAACTCTCTGCATACTTAACACTATACACCATTTGTGCAAAGTTAAAAATAAATTTGACTCCACATTTGCTTGTCATTGTTTGATATTTGATTGTGGGTTCATTGTTGATTAATCACATTCTATTGTGGGTCGCCACAGCGACGTATTTAGACCCTCGATAATTTGTGATTATCAAATGGCGCCGTTGCCGGGGAGCAACAGCGCGTAGTTCGAGTTTTTGTTTTGTGTTGTGATCATTTGTCTGCACTTCGCGGCTTTTATTTCTATTTGTATTATTGATATATCTCTTGAGCTGTCTAATCCCTCTTCTTTGTTGACTTTCTGCGAGGTACCGCGGACCGAGGGAGGCGCGTCACTCGAGGCGCCGAAGCACCCACGTGAAGCCAGCTTAGCCACCTAGCACCAAGGAGACGAGAAGAGAATTTTTGAAGACCACGCTCTACTTTAGTTGCATTTTATTTCATTGCATTTATTTTTGTAATTTAAGTGAGTGAGAGACTTAATTTGTAATAATACAGGTACCCCCGGACTTGGACTCTTGAGCCTAATTTCCAAGTGATTGTTCACTTGGGGGCTCACCATAGTTTTGACGGTTTTCATCGCATTTTTTTTACTTTGTTTTTCGATTTTCGATTTTCTTTATTTTGTGTGATTGAGACCTTAGCTTTTAGGATTGCTTGCGATAGATTAGGTCCAAACACATTAATCACCCTTGCATGTGCCTATAGTTTCGTTTTGGACTTGGTCAAATTTCAAACAGTTGATCATCACCTTCAACCCGTCGCGCCGCGAGCTCTCCCTGTAAAGCGCTTTCTCCTAAGCTCAAGTGTGTTGAGCACAGAGGAGGGGTGAGCCTAGACCGGACTCTTGGGTTGAAGATTGGCGAACAGCTTGTGGTTCTTCATGATAATAGCAATTTCTGAAACTTAGGGCGATTTCATCGGTTTTGCATTTGCATATAGATAGATTTCAATTCTGCTGAGCATCCTTGCATGTAGAGTGCTTGAGGCAAGGTGAGCATTTACGCTTTAGCATCCATTATCGTTTTGGTCGCTTGCATTGCTTTTCCGCCTCTCTACCTCTGATTTTGCCAACCTAGGATCTTAAAGGAATTGAATCCCCGATAGGATCGTGCATTTTTACTAAAAATCCAAAAAAAAGTGACAACCAATAAAATTGAGACTGCTAATATTACTCGACCCTAAAATCGACCAAAAAGAAATATTCTCTTGGGGCGAGTAATCCCCTCATTGTCTTCGCTTTTATTTGTTCGCGCACACCTTAAGGATTAGTGCCCAAATCCCATCAAGCCCCTAAGTGTGTGTGAAATTCTTTGACTTCTCACCTAACTCTAAAACAGACAAGATTAAAAGACCGCACTTTTCGGTCTCTACCGAGTTGAGTAGGTGAATTGAGGGTTTGTCTTGTTTCATTTTTGTTTGTGATTGTTTTGAGTGTGTCCTAGATCATCTCTGCGCATTTGCGCCTTTCTCTGCACTCTTTTGACTTGACTTTCGTGCTCCCCCGAATCACTTCCTTTTGTTTTCGAGATGGACCCCTGGAGTGCATTTTATCCGGACTTTGCGGACCCCTCGCTCGCTCCAGCCGGTCCACCTCCCTTTTATCAGGAGGATCCTCCTCCTATTTTTTCTGATTTTTGTACATACCCGCCTCAGCCACAGTATCACGACTCGGACTTTTACCCACCTCCACCTCCACCTTCACATCCACCCGAGTTTGACCTGATGGAGTCACCTCCCTCGATCTCTATGAGTGATATCTTGAATCGGATGACAAAGCGCATTGATTTGATGAATGATGATATTGCTTTCTTGAGGAAGAATCAGATTAATGCTCCTTTCGTCGGGAATACGGCTTCACTTGTAGGTGATCAGGGGAGCTTGCAATCGCCCAAAATACAAAAAAATGAGAAAAATTTAAAAATCCAAAAAGATTTCGGGAGACACTTGGTTGATCAAGATTTTGAGGAGAGAGTCCACTTGTCAGAACCCTGGACCACACATGCATTCACACCTAGTCCCACCTTTGACCCCGAGGATGCCGCTGTACAGACTGCTCTTGGCATGCCTCGTGTATATGCTGATTCCGACTTCCTCCCTTGTATGGAGAAAGTCCAAAAATTCAAAAAAATGTTATCCGAACCCGAAGTGGTGGCTGCTATTCATGAGATTATCCGTGCCCCACTTCAGCAGGCCATGACCCAATTATCTGTTCCTCTTCCCAAGAAGAGAAAGCGGAGGAGCAGATCTGAGCGTCACATTCTGACCATGGCCACTGCCCTCGCCATCACACACCGTCCCATTCCCAAGAGGAAGAACATAGCTACACCTTTCATCACTTGCACCATCTCTGACCATACTTGTGATCGCACTCTCCTAGACGGCGGTGCATCTATTAGCATATTACCCTTCTCGCTGGTACAGTCTCTTCACTTAGGGCCTCTCAAGAAGACCAGGATGATCGTTCAGTTTGCTGATGGATCTATCAAGAGGCCGAAGGGTATCCTTGAAAACGCCGTCATTTCTATTCAGGGCACAAACCACCACGTTGATTTTGTCGTGTTGCCCACGGAGAACTCCACAGGGGAGCCATCTCCAATCATCCTGGGACGACCATTTCTTGCCTCTGCGAGGGTCGTTATTGACTATGGATCAGGAGAGGTTCGCTTCCGTCCTGTTGACGGGAACGAAGTGTCGATCACCGCACCCACAGTTGACCAGAGACCCGCACCTGATATACCTTCACCGACTATAGCTGACTCTGAGGCCCGTGACCTATCTGATGCTACTAGAGATACTTCCTTAGCGATCCCTGATGAGCCCCGACGGATCCCCCGAAAGGGGAGGAAGTCGGAAAGCATGGATCTCACGAATCCTCCTCCTGGTGTGTGGCGATGTGTTGATGAGATCCAGAGTATTTATGTGATTGAACCAGTTGATCAGGGGGCAGATGATAAGATAATTGAGGATGTTTATGATGTTGCCCATTACTTTGAGAGACCTTATAAGGCAACAAATGACTTGAGTAAGACTAGACAGGACGGACCCGTTTTGACTACTTCCACTAATAAATCCGTTCCTGGCCCTTCACAAGTGAAGATGATTAAGGTAGGTTATGATGCTGCCATTTATTTTGATAAAGTCAGACCTCTTGTTGAAGACAAGGATTCAGGTGAGAGTCTTGAGGACGATCTGAGTTCGTATACTTCCACAGATGATTTCGTTCCTTTTGATTTTGACCTGGACGAGGACTCGCAGGACGACTCCGATTACACTTCTTCTGAGGATGATGAGTTTGTCCCATTTCACTTTGATATCGGCGAGACTTCCAAGGCCGGACCTAGTCGTACTTCTTCCACTCACCCGTCTGTGCCTTCACACCATAGGACCACCAAGGGAGAACCTAGCCAAACTGCTTCCATCGATCAGTTCGTCCCTTTCCGATTTGACTCCACTGAGGGCCTTCCCCGTGTCGACCCTGATCGGCCTCCGTCCACTGTGGACCCCGATGTCGACATACACCATATCCGATCTATCCCTCAGCGGTCCCGCAAGAAGGTTTGCTTTCCACCTTCTGATGATCACCCATTTATGTTGTAGATTCTATCCTGTGACTCTCTTTCCATCTCCCGTTTTTGCTCGTCTACCCATTTCTCGTGTTTGCCTTGCCTAGGACGCACTTTGTCCTACGTATAGGAGGGGTAGATGAGTTGAGTGTTCTTTCTTCGTCCGTCTGATCACTCCTGTTGTTGCCTATACTTAGGGCGTCTTTTACCCTAAGTATAGGGGGAGCGATGTGTACATTCTCACGATCTCTCCTCCCATTGTCAGATATCTTTTCTTCTTTTCTTCTTTTCTTCTTTTCCTCTTATATCTTCTTCATCTACCGAAAAGGTGCCGCCCTTGTAGACAGTTTTCCATACTTAGGACGTACTTTGTCCTAAGTATAGGGGGGTGTGCACCCCGAGTTTTTCTATTCTTTTCGATCCTCTCCATTGTCTCCTCTTCTTGTCTATACTTAGGGATATCTTACCCTAAGTATAGGGGGAGACAATCTGAGTACGATCTGTTCATTCCCACCCTTGACCCTCCCTGCGTTGTGTACAGTCTGCTATACTTAGGATTATTTGATCCTAAGTATAGGGGGGACGGTCAACTTCTCATTGATTCATTCATTTATTCTTTCGACTTATCTATACTTAGTACGAGTTATGTCTTCTCTTTTCTCTTCGATCTATGAGGACATAGCTCAAGCTAAGTATAGGGGGGTCGTATATACTACGTATATACTGTAGTCATAACTCGTACTTTCGTATTTTCTTAATAAATATGGCTAATAATTCTTTAAAATTCATTAAAAATCCTTAATAAAAAGATGTGGTTATTCCTCAAATTCTTTTTGTAATTACTGATTAATAAATCAGGTGAAAATGTTTTTTGCAAAATGTTTGAAAAATGGTTTGAAAATTTTTGTGAACATCTATTGAAAACTATTTTGAAAATATTTTGTTACATATTTTCAACCTTTGTAAAAATGTGTGGTTTGTAAAATTTCTTTTCTTTGTGTGAAATAAAATGTTTGAAAAATGATTTGCAAATGGTTTGAAAAATGGTTGCAAAATTGTTTCGAAAAATCTATATATACTGTTTCGAAAACCTTTGCAAAATGATTTTCAAATGTGTGTACATGTTTGCAAAAATGTTTGTAAAAACTATTTTGGACTATAGTTTTCAAAAATTGTGTGTAAAATTGTTTTCAAATAAGTTTGAGGAATATACACATCACACAAAAATCCATCTTATGTATATATGTATAAAATTGACCACTTACCCTTGTAAATTCTTAAAATCCACTTCTTGTAAATATAAGAAGCACTCCCGTGTACATATTTTCACCTAGTTTTAGCCAAAATCTTTTGTTTTCAAAAATGCCCAAAAACATTTGCAAAACTAAAAACCAAAAACACTTGAAAAATCTTTTTGAAAAATACAAAAAAATGCATCTGCATATGCATCATCATGATCATCTTTTCAAAAATCCATAAAAATTTAAAATCTTTGAAAATTGCATCACAAAAATATTTTCTGCATTCTGCATTTTGCATTGCATTGCATGGCATTCACATTTTTCGGATTGAGTTTGATGGTTGAACAAGTCTAAGTAAAATCCGGAGATTGGAGCTTGATTGGACCTTAAAACCTACCAAATAACAGGAACCTTATAGGAACTGGGTTTGAGGTACTTCAGGTCTAGTTGACTTAATTCTTTGAGGATCACGGGACTTGGTTCAATGGATTCTTGACTGCCTAAGTAGAGTATTTCGGAGCACACGTACGACTCTTGTTGATAATGACCTAACTTGGACACCTGCACCTTTCACATGGCTCAACTCAGTTGGAGTGGTGAGGGGATTGGATTTGTCGGTATGAGACGCACACAAGTGGAAACACTGATAACGCTCCCGCACCCTATGTTAATTCGGTCAAATTAATGTCCAAATTAATGTTAATAATTCGTTGCAGTCAGATACGAGAGGTTGATCAAAAACCACTTATCGATTACTGTTAAGTGATGATATTTTTTTACTTGGTGGAGTCCAAGGTCGATCTCAGGGAGGCAACTGTCTCCTTAGGTGAATTACAGCAATTTTTCAAGTGTTGATGTTCGAGGATTATTTTTTTTTTTTGGTCTTTCTAATTTTTATGCAGACAAGGTGAGCCAATTTAGCGTTTAATTTGATTGATGTATCAAATGAAGTCCAAAAATAATGAAAATTGGCTAGATGATTATTTATGATGAAAATGACCTACACTAATTTTTTTGGAATTTTTCGACTCAAAATAAATTTTCTGTGAATTAAATAAACAGACAGAGCGATTTTCAGTATTTAATTTTTAATAAATATCAAATCACAATTTTTTCAAGAACTAAAATTAT
Source organism: Ottelia alismoides (assembly GCA_037367405.1). NCBI lineage: Eukaryota > Viridiplantae > Streptophyta > Magnoliopsida > Alismatales > Hydrocharitaceae > Ottelia > Ottelia alismoides. The sequence continues at coordinate 310,076 of JAZKJV010006373.1, forward strand.
CCTAGGTGGCTCTAATGATAAGGGACCTAGGAAAATTAACATGACTTAAATTTACTGTGAAATGAATTAATTAAAATTAATTTGAGAAAATCACTAAACTAGTTATTTAGGCCTCGATATGCGTGCAAATGCTATGAAATTTTTATGGTGTGTTAGAAATGATGTCCTTAGACTACTGTGATTTTTTCATAATTTTTGAAGGCACAGATAATTAATTAAAAATCAAAAGGCATCACTGGGCAAAATATGTCAACAATGAACCAATTAATTCATTAATAATTCAAATAAGCCTACAAAAATCAGACACGTGTACTAACAGATGGAGGACAAAATTTCCAACAACATGCAATTTTTAGAATCTCAAAATGATGAAAAATGCACTCTAGGGACACGTGCAAACACAAGGGTGTAAATGCAATACTGGAAATGGAAACTTCAATAAATAAATATGCTGACAGGGACTAAAATGCAATTACCGATAACATGCAGGACTTGTATGCAATTTCTCTACGAGACACGTGCTCCTCACGTGGGGTCTGCTTCACAGGGACCTTTTTGTAATTTCCGAAAGTTTCAGGGGCGTCTGTGCAAATAACCCAGGCCGCACGTGCTCCTCACGTGGGCGACCTAGGTTCGGAGGGCGTCGGAGGCTCGGAGCGAGGCTCGGGTCCTCTGGAGGTTCGGACGACGGCTCGATGCAGCCTCGGGTAGCCCGAGCCTAGGCTTGGAGGCCGAGGCTCGGATGCGTAGACGTGGCGGCCTGAAGGCCCTCGGATCAAGATGATCCAAGGGATGTCGATGAAGGCGCGTGGCGGGACGAGGGCCGTCGGATCTGAGGCGCGATTATCGGTCGAGGAAGGTCGTGGTGATGGAATACGTGGCGGGACGAGGGCCGTTCGATCGGATGATCGAACGGCTGCTGCTGCTTCGTCTCGAACGGTCCTCCGCCACCTGCGGAGGAGAAGGCGGAGCTCCGGTGGGGCTGGGCTTGCTCCGCCTCGGTCGCCAGGCGTCGATGAAGAACGTCGTCGGCTCCCAAGTGCCTCGGAAGAAGCGGGGGCGTACGGCGAAGCTTCCGATGGGCTCAGGGGCTGCGGAGGCTCGCTGGAGCTCGCTGGAGACGAAGCTCGAAGAGACCTCCGGTGAAGCTCCGGCCAATGAAGAATTGATGACCTGCAAAGGGTTAGATGTATAGCCGAGGCGTGCAAGTATTCGTGGAGAAGAGTGGCGTGATCGGCGAGGCCTGAAATGGAGTGTGGTGATCCGGCGAGTGGGCTCCAGCCAAATGGCGGAGTTGTTGGTCGGAGGAATGTGGTATGCGTCGTCGAAGTGTGCGGAAGGTACCGCGAGGATCAGAGCTTCGACGCGAAGCTCGTCGAGGTGATTGGGAGGCGCGAGGGTGGTCAGTTACGGCGAATAAAAACGGAGAAGAATCAAGAAAATGAAGAAGAAGATCGGAGGACGAATGGAGGGAGTTACCTGGGGAATGGGGCTCAGCTTTGAGCTCTAGGTCGTCGCTCAAGGGATCGGTAGGGTCCCGAGCTCAGGCAGCTGCTCGAAGGAGGCTGCAGCACGGCGCTGGCGGCCGTGGATCTCGCCGGAGTTGGATCCCTATCTTCGCTCGACAACTCAACAAATTGCTGTCACCAATAGGTAGCTTGGAGCTCGAGGAACCTCTCTGGAGTGGCGGATGGGGGTGAACGGTGCCGGTGGCTGGGTATTTATAAGGAAAAGGAGGTGGTCTAGCTGGTGGAGTGGCGAGGTTGGCGGTCGTTGTGGGGCGAGTATGGTGGCGGTGGTGGAGCTTGAGGGGGACGGCGAGGGAGAGGGATGAGTGGTTGACGTCGTGGGGGGGTCAGCGGCCGGAGGAGATGGCTGACGTGTGTCCAGAAAAGGAAAGGGGCGCCCCTCCCGCAAGGCAAGGGACGTGGGGGAGAGGGGCGCCTGGAGGTAGGAGACGAGGTCTCCACCGTTGGATCTTGTGATCCAACGGTGGAGATCAGATCGTGGTGAGCGGGTATGATGAGATCTGGGGTGCCAAGATGATGGGTTATGAGGGAGCCACGTGGCGCATTGTGGCGAGGCGCGAGCGGATGGTTCAGATGAGAGGGTGGAGTTGATCTGAGGGTCGAGACTCGCTGGAAGAGGGCGGCTGCGATGAGAGGATCGGGGACCAGATCAGGCGGCGTAGATGCTTCCACGTGGAAGGCTGAGAGCGCGGCGCTAAGGGACGGTGGAGATGAAGTGTGGGGCGGATCTGATGGCTGGGAGATGGTCATGTACGTGGAAAGGCCTGGGCCGTTGGATCTGAAGCGAGATCCAACGGTGGAAGGCGCGGGCGGATGAGGCGAGGGGCAGCGGGCCGCGTGGCGCAACCAGAGGGCGCCACGTGGCCTGCTGTGAATGGCTGGAGGAAGAAACACGTGTAGAAAGAAGAGGAAGCCGAATTTGGAAAAGCTCAAAACATGAAAGTTGTAGATCTTAATGAGATCTACAAGTTTCATGTTGACCAAAGACGGAGATGAGGTCAAATATGATACATAAATACAAGGATACATAAATATACATGTGTAGTATACAAAATGATCCAAAAACCCAAGTCTCTCATACAAGCTCCAATTTCAATGAAATTAGACTCATTTTGAAGGTCTTTTAATATGTAGTAATCTAAGAGTGAGTAGACCTAATTAGGAGTTTGTATGAGGGCTTTATGTGTGTTTTAATGTACAAGGGTTCTCAGGATATTTGGGCTATTTTACAAGGGTGATTTTTGGCATTCTTCCCTATATTATTAAGGAATATATATATAGTATAGAGAAGAAGTTATTTTGATGAAGAGGTGTTTTACAGAGGATTTTTGGCTTCTTATTTAAATGCAGATGAGCTGCTAAAATGCATGAATTATGGATGCATGCATGAGTGTTATTTATGCAAGATAAAAGGAAATATGCCTCTATTTTCTCTGGAACAAGGCTCTATTTTTGACTTTTGATGTGATGAATGACAGATTCATCAACCCCCTATACTTAAACCTTGCTCGTCCCCGAGCAACTAAAATGAAATGCAAGAGTGAAATGATTTTGGGTTCCATACCAAGGTCATGAACAAAAGGTGAAAAATGGAGCCTGACTCGAACTTTGGATTAATTGTGTGGCAGAACCTTATTTGGACCTGGACTTAAGACCTAACAGACTTCAAGTTCCACAAGTCTTCTATTCAAGACGCCTCAATAGTCAGGTCAGAACAAATCCTCAAACGCAAATTTCTGATGACTATGATTCTTACTTGTACTGTGTAAGTGAGATGTAACTCTCCACATCAGAAATGACTCGGAACCAGCCTCCTCTAACAAGGTAACTCAATAACCCGGTCCAGTAACTCTTTCCTCGAGGAGCGGGGTATTCCCTTCTAAGTTCAAGTGCGACCAACTCAAGAGGAGGGGGTAGAGAAAAGAATGGACGGTGGCCAGTGTAGCTACCTGTCCCGGGATGCCTGACCAGTGTAGCCAAGTCATCCAGCTGCATTTTCTTTGCTAATATACATACTCCGACAGGTTTTAATTTTTTTTTTCACTTGGACCTGTCTGATTTTTTTGGAGTTCTTGCATTTTTTTCTTTTTTTTTTTGGAACTATATACAAGGTGCAGCATGTACATCAGGAGTTTTTCCTCTTGAGCATGTAGACTATCCCTCTTTTGAAGCATTATTGCAACCCACAGCATCCCGTCCTTAGACGTCAACACCACCAGACTAGGTTGAGATGCACTACCCTCCCTAGAGGAGGACGGATGTTTCCACCCGTGTGCTACTCCAAGCTAAAGGATTCTACCTCCTCACCACCTCATCAATGAAGAGCTACGTGCATTGTGCTTGTCCAAGTTAGGTCACTGTCTATAAGAATCATGCGTGTGCACGAGATATTCTACTTAGACTAATCAAGATGACATGTGAACATAGACTTGCGGACTCAAAGAATTAAGTCACTTGACCTGAGAAATCTTAACTCTAGTTCCTATAAGGTTCCTCTGAAATTAGGTGGATTAAGGTCAATTCAAGTCCATCCTCAATATCTACTCATAACTTGGTTCAGAACCCACTAGCTTTTCACTTTGCATATGCAAGATATGCAGATGATGTGCAGATGACATGCTATGAATGAAATGCAAGACTTCTTCTTTTTTTTTTTGAAAATGCAGGATAATATGCAAGAGTAAATAAGAAGCCTTTTTGTTTTATTTTTCTGGTATACAACAATCTTTTTTTTTATTATTTACAACAATCTTTAGTTGATATTTTTTTTTTCGATTTTTACCCACCCATAATTATTGCAAAATATATACAAAAATACGCAAAAATACGCGAAAGTACGAGCTATGGGTAAAGTATATATGTAATATATACACGCCCCCCTATACTTAGCGTGTGCTATGTCCTCAGAGCACGAAAGCGACTAAAAAGACATAGCTCGGGCTAAGCGTAGGAGAGCTAAAATTACAAAAGTATAGAAGTCGTCTCGCCCCCCCTATACTTAGGCTCTGGCAGTCTAAGTGTAGAAGAAGATCAAAAATGGGGCGGACGAGGTTAAGAGGGGAAATGGATGAGTATACAATGCGGGCATCGGTCCCCCCTATACTTAGGCTTAGGTCAGCCTAAGTATAGGTAGGAAATGAGTATGAGGACCAATGTGATCTGGAGAATGTACAGTGAACCGACTTAGGTGACCCTTCCCCCTATACTTAGGATCTGGTTATCCTAAGTATAGTCCAAGATAGTGATCTGATGAGGCGGGGATGGGTTACTAAAGTCGCGGGAGAAATGGTAGGTTGTACAAGAATGATGATATATACAGATGAGTCGGTCTGAATCTTTCGAGATGCTGCGGATGGCTGGAGTTCACTGCTGCAAGGTCTCATACGCGGCTTGATGTGAATCTGCTGTATCTGTCTCGCACATGAATACAATCTCCTCGACATGGACTAACTGCTCATTGGATTCGACGAAGTGTTTCAACAGCTGTCCATTCACTAGGAATGTCGGTGCGTCATCTGCGAGATCTGAGATCTCGACACATCCACTATCATGCACCGTACGGACGACAAATGGTCCCGTCCACTTAGACTTCAACTTGCCTTGGAAAATCTTCAGCCTAGCATTGAACAACCATACCTTCTGTCCAGGAACAAAGGTCTTTCGTCTGATATATCTATCATGCCAACGCTTCACCTTGTCCTTGTACACCAAACTGTTGTCGTATGCTCGATTTCTGACTTCCACAAGCTCATTCAGATCCATGTCTCTCTGTTTCTGACCCAGGTGTGTGTTCCAGTTGACCTTCTTTATTGCCCATTCTGATTTGTGCACTAACTCTGCGGGCAAATGGCACGGCTTTCCGAATACCATTCAGAATGGGGAGGTGCCTAACGGTGTCTTGTAAGCCGTCCTATACGCCCAGAGGACTTGATCCAAGATCTGAGACCAGTCCTTCCTGTCCGGGCGGACAAGCTTTTGCAATATGGTTTTCACCTCCCTATTCGACACCTCAGCCATACCATTGGTTTGTGGGTGGTAAGGACTCGCGACACGGTGTTCGATGCCGTAGTCCTTCAGGAGTTTCTTCACCTCCCGATTCACAAAGTGGCTACCCCCGTCTGATATCATCATTTTGGGGATCCCGAACCTAGAGATTATGTTCTCTCGGATGAATTTACAGACAGTCCTGCTGTCTGCGGCTCGGGTCGGGATAGCCTCCACCCATCTGGATAGGTAGTCAACCGCAAGAAGGATGTATTCGAATCCGTGGCTGACAGGGAATGGGCCCATGAAATCGATGCCCCAGGCGTCAAAGACATCACAAATGATGACCGGCTGCATTGGCATCTCATCCTTGGAACCAACGGTTCCTCCCATTCTCTGGCAAACTGGGCACGACTTCGCGAAGGCGGTGGCATCGCGAAACAGAGTCGGCCAGTAAAAACCACACTGAAGTACCTTCCATGCGGTCCTCTTCCCGGAGTGGTGTCCTCCTGCCTCTAAGCTATGGCATAAAGAAAGGACACTCTGGTATTCCTCCTGAGGAATACAACGTCTCCAGACACAATCCGGTCCTTCAAAGAAAATGATCGGATCCTCCCAATGGTAGTGTCTAGCGTCCGACTTTAGTCGGTCGATTTGGCTCTTGGGCCAATCTTCGGGAACTTTCTTGGAGACAAAATAATTCACGATATTGGCGTACCATGGGAGTGAGTCGATAACAAAAATCGACTCGTCAGGGAAGGAGTCTCGAATTGGTGAAACCTCGGAAGTATTAAGATCTTCGAGACGAGACAGATGATCGGCCACTACGTTCTTCTTACCAGGTTTATCACGGATGTCCAAATCAAACTCCTGAATAAGTAAAATCCAACGAAGAAGACGCGCCTTCGCGTCCTTCTTCTCCATCAGGTATCGTAGTGCCGTATGGTCTGTGAACACGGTTACCTTGGATCCGATTAAATGTGATCTGAATTTGTCCAAGGCAAACACTACCGCAAGCATCTCCTTTTCGGTAACTGTATAGTTACGCTGAGCAGAATCAAGCACTTTGCTTGCGTAGTGAATTGCAAACGGAACGCCATCTCTTCTTTGCCCCAATACAGCCCCAACAGCATAATCTGAGGCGTCCGTCATGATCTCAAAAGGTAGAGACCAATCTGGGGCTTGTAAGATGGGTGCGTCCATGATCATTCCTTGTAACAGCTTAAAGGCCTCAAGACATTTGTGATCTACAATAAACTCCGTGTCTTTGCCTAAAAGCTCAGTTAGCGGTCGGGCAATCTTAGAAAAATCCTTGATAAATCTTCGATAAAATCCGACATGCCCGAGGAATGACCGCAACTGCCGTACGTTGGTTGGTGGCTGGAGTCGTCTGATCACGTCCACCTTGGCAGGGTCAACCTCCATTCCTCTCTTGGAGATGACATGCCCCAACACTATGCCCTCCGTCACCATGAAGTGACTTTTCTCCCAGGAGAGCACCAGATTGACCTCACAACATCTTTTGAGGACTCGGTCCAGATTCCTAAGGCAGGAATCAAAAGAGTCGCCGTGGACCGAGAAGTCATCCATGAAGACTTCCAGGAATTCGCCGACCATTTCGGCGAATACAGCAATCATGCACCTTTGAAAAGTACCTGGAGCATTGCATAGCCCAAAAGGCATGCGCCTGAAAGCATAGGTACCAAAGGGGCATGTGAACGTGGTTTTTTCCTGGTCCTCCGGAGCTATGGCTACTTGATTGTAGCCCGAGATTCCATCAAGGAAGCAGAAGAATTCTTTCCCCGCTAATCTTTCTAGGATCTGATCAATGAACGGTAGGGGGAAATGATCCTTCTTCGTCGCGGCATTCAAGCGTCTGTAATCCACACAAACGCGCCACGACGTGGGTACTCTCGTCACGATCTCCTCTCCGTCCTCGTTGGTGGTCGTCTGAATTCCCGACTTCTTCGGGACAACATGGATTGGGGCCACCCACTTAGAGTCGGAGATTGGGTAAATAAAACCCGCATCGCACCATTTTTCTATCTCTTTCTTCACAACCTCTCGTAAATTTGGGTTCAACCGGCGTTGGAATTCACGAGAGGGTTTGGCTTCGTTTTCCAAGTATATATGGTGCGAACACAGAGCGGTATTTATACCGTGGAGATCGGAAATGCTCCAGCCTATTGCCTTGCGGTTCTTCTCCAGGATCTCTAGCAAGCGAGATTCCTGCTCCTCGGTCAATTGCGAACTGATAATGACCGGAAATTTCTTGTCTTGGCCCGCAAGGAAGGCATACTTCAAGGTTGTGGGTAAAGGTTTGAGCTCAGGAATAGTATGATCGTCTAGAAAATCTGGCTCAATCTGATCTGGTTTGGTGTTGGAAGTGGCTGGATCCTGTTCTGTAGTAGCTGCCACCAAACTCGGCTCTGGAGTCGGATCGTCAAAGGTCTCCATGCAATCGGTAAACGCCTCGTCCGACTCGTCATCCTCATCTTCCGATTGTCCTAAGGATGTAAGGACTGACAGGCCCAACTGGGCCTCTACGTCATCGAAGATGTAGGGCAATGCAGGCTCAGAGCTGTACTCGTTCCTGAGGATCTCGCAGACTGACTCATGCACTGGATCATCTTCAAAGGAGATGGACATATCGATGCTGGCTGGGTTCTGTCTCCATGGCCCAACTACGTCTACATGCTCACAGTCTGTTCCGGTAGAAGAGTACTCGGTGCTGGATTCGGAGTCCGGTCTCTGCCATCTTGTCTGCTTCATCTCAAGTTCCTCATCTCCGCCTGGAGTTTGGAACTGAATCTTCCCATTCTTATAATCAAACAAGGCCCCCGCTGTTCTGAGGAAGGGCCTACCTAAAATGATCTGGGAATCTCTCCAATTACGAGGGGTTTCCATATCTAGGACAGTGAAGTCCACCATGTATTCTTGCCCCTCGACTTTGATCACAATGTTCCTTAACTCTCCTTGGGACCTCTTAGTGGATTTGTCAGCAAACTGCAGAATAGCTCTAGATTTCCTAAGAGGTCCGAGATTAAGCCGCTCATAGAGGGCTGTGGGCATTAAGTTGATCGAGGAACCATTGTTCAGGAGAGTGCGTGCAAACGCGATGTCATCAACATGACTCACTACATAGTGTGCACCCATGTCTCTTCGTTTCCGAGGAAACGAGTTCTTGATTGCACAAGTCGTGGCTACTGATAGAACGTGTTTCTCAACACGGCTTTTGATCTTCCTGCTAACCCTAGTAGGTGTGCATCTCGCCTTAAGGTATTTTTGGAACGCAGGGGTCATTTCCACGAACTTGTCAAAAGGGATTGTGACCTTGATGTGTTTATTGCAAAACTCAGCCATCTCAGGGTCATCTTTTTGGATTTTTTTGACTTTCTTCTTCCCACCCTTGAGAGCTTGGGGGAAAGGGATTATTAACTCAGGTTCTGGAACTGAAATATCTTTATTAACTGCTGGAACTGAGTTCTGAACAAGACTCTGACTCGGACTTTTATACAGACTCTGACTCGGACTCTGACAAAAAGGAAAATGCTTAGGCGAAACCGGTGATGCTTCTTCCGCTTCTTTTGGATGGTCCTCCTCAGATGGAGGTGCGGGCTCATCTGTGTCGTCAGACTCTGGATGACTGCGGGGCTGGTGCTTCGAGGACTCAGATGTCCTCTTCTTCTGCTGGCGGTGACGGTGGTGCTCCTCCTCTTTCTCCTCCGAATTCTCCTCAGGTAGAATTTCGGAGGTTCCTTCCTTTTGTGCCCGATCAGGTATGGTCACGGTCCTTCCGCTCCTGAGGGACATATGGTTAACATTATCGTACGAAAGGATCTCATGTTCAGATAAATAATCATCTGAATAGTATACCTGATCTCGGGGTCGGTTCTGGCCCTGCTGTACGCTGTTTGGGTTGGCATGAACCTGTGCGGGGATTGGAGTCCTTGGCGCCATTTGTTGGTCCTGAGCACGAGAGACCCGATTGATGTCGGTTCTCATGTCCAGGTAGTCGTTTTGCATCTGCTGGACCCTATCAGACAGGGTCTGGATCGCCAAGGTGAGGGACTCCAATTCGGTGGGCTGGGCTGGCTGCTGAGTGGATGCGGTCCTGTACTGGCCCTGCTGGTCGTGCCGATACTGCTGCTGATGGGACGGTGCTGGCCCTTGCTGGTAGGTGCGCTGCTGCGGCTGGTACCCCTGTTCTGGCCTGGACTGGTATCGCGGGACTGTGACGGGCCTGGTCTCTTGGTAGACTGGGGTTGGGCGGTGTGCCTGGTCCTTCCCCATCTCGATTTGCCGGACTAGTGGGTCACGGCTATACCAGAGCCCGTTGATCTCGTAAACGGGCGGAGGCTCCTCGTATTCTGTTTCCACTGGTGGGGGTGCATGATGGTTCGGCTGGGTATAAGTCTGATCCCAGCTGCTCTGAGACCCCGGTGCCTGTTCCTATACAAGATGGACTCGATGTACAGGCACAGGTGGTGCAGAAGGGGTGGGTAGCTTAATCCTGGCAACCTTTTCAGAGAGTTCCTCCACCTTCTTGGGAAGGCTCGAAAGAGACTCCATCTCCGCGACTTTCTTGTGGATCTGTTCGACCATGGTAAGCTTGTCTGCAATCATCCCCATGCTGGGGATGAGGTCCTCAGTCAGATCTGCAACAGTCCTTCGAGTTGTCTCATTGGATAAGATCGAGGGAGACAACTGATAGGCCCTTGTGGCCTGTGACCTGCCGGTTTCTGCCATCTGCTCTAGGATTTTCCACACGGCGTGCTCGTTCTTGTTCAGATAGCTTCCTCCACAGGCGGCACTGACTAACCCCTGCATCTCTGGGGTTAGACCGCAGAACAAGGTCTGGACTAAGATCGCCTTAGAAATGCCATGGCATGGGCATTTCTGTACTAAGTCATTGAACCTGTCCCAAGCCTCATGGAACGGTTCGCAGGGTCCTTGGGCGAAGCTGGCAATCTTCGTTCGCATCTGATTGGTTCTACTGAGAGGGTAGAACTTCTTCAAGAAGAGGTCCTTGAACTGCATCCAGGTAGTACATACCACCCCTAAGTTTTTCAACCAGTGTGCAGCCTTATCTCCTAAGGCAAACGGGGTGGCCTTCAGCCGGATATAATCTTGGCCAACATTGGGATGGCTAAGATTGTTGCATACTAGTTCGAAGTCACGGAGGAAGGTGTAAGGCTCTTCGTTGAGGTTTCCGTTAAACTTCGGCAGCAGGCTCAGGAAATGGGGCTTCAGCTCGAATGCCTGGTCGGGAACTGCAGGTGCTAGCCAATTTTGGATCTCGTTCTCCGCCGGGTTATAGGTGTCGACCATTGGTCGGTCGATCCCTTCAGCTACTATTATCTGTCCCATCCGTGCCGTGAGATCAGCATTTTTCTGTTCGGCTTCGGCAAGGCGTCTAAGAATCTGTCTCATCTGGTCCTCATCGGGCGGCATCCTTGGCGGCATTTCTCCCTCAAGTTCTGGGGAATGGAAAATAAGATTGGTGTTAGAGGGTGAATCAAGGAAGGGATTACCGAGGCAATGGTCTTCCTCGGTAATCTCAGAGGAGATAAAAGGGTTGGTTTGAGAGTAACCACCCTGAGCATGAGGGAACCAGGACTCAAGAGGGTCATGAGTCCTGGGTGGTTCGAGGTGCGCTCGGACCGAGAAAGACGAGTTACTTGGGGGACTCATAGAGAGATCAGTGAATAGTGCGTCGAGATCTCCCCTGTTACTCATCTTGGTGAAGCAAGAAGAAGATAGGATTTTACTCCTACCTGAAGCAAGCACAAGATCAATCCAAGACCCTGGATTCACACTCAACACAGTGAAGGACTCAAAGTTGAGTCCACTTTATCTTGTAATTTTTAAGTGTGAATTTCAAGCAGATCTAGCAAGGATTACGCGGCCTAGAGGGAAGTCGGCTCAGAGCCGGATGCGTCTTCCCTGTTTATCCTGTCGTCTAAGATACCGCCGCTCCTTCCTTTCTTCGCTCCTATCCCAAGCCGATGGATTCAGTGACCACGCCCCTATCTACCTGCAAGCAGGCGGAGGCTGACAAGGCCGGAACTTCACCCCTGGGGGTTACTGGCAGCTTGTCGTGAAGTACCGCAATTTCGCCCCTATCTACCTGAGACAGGCGGAGGCTACTTGGTACTAGTCAAAGAATCTGAAAATATCCGGCTCGTGATATTTGCTAGGATCAGTTAGAACGTGATATGGAAGACGGGGATTTGGGCTCTACCTTAGGGTGTTCACACACACTCAGGTACCCTCACTCAGCCTGAAAACAAGATCGGGGATTAGTCTCCCGCAAACAATTTTCAGCTTTTATTCCTTTTTTTGGTCAATACTGTTAGCAGTCCCGATTTTAAGTTAAGTTATCACTTTAATTTATCCACCACAAAGCACGCCTATCGGACAGTCCCAATTTCCTTTTTAATTTAAGTGAAAAAAATCAGAGGGGGAAATCGAGAAAAGCCGATGCAAGTTGAAATTGATGATGCGTATGCTGAGTAGAGAATACTTACAGTGATCCCTTCGCTTTTTGATGCAGGATGATATACAGAATTGAAAACTTTACTCTACATGCAAATGCAAGCGATGAAAGCCGCTCTTAGACAGGCAGTTCTATTAACGTGAAGAACGGTTTAATTTTGACTAAGTCCTGCGGTCTAGGTGCGTCTTTTAAGTGTGTTGTGTGGTCCTATTGATTACGAGCACAAACAAGTCCTAGAGTGGCTCGAGGAGCCGCTAGTGCAAGCTAAATTACCATTCACCCACACAGCACACGGGACACGATTTCCACTATATTTACACGCGCGAGATCCCAAACGGGAACCGCTGGAAATAATGCAAAAAAAAAATAAAAAGTACAATGCCTCTCTTTCTCTCAACACAATTTAAATGCTAAGTCCTCGAAGCGTCGCCGACTCCTCGCGGTCCTCACACAAAAATTAAATGGAGGTCAGAGAGTGACACAAAAAATAATGCAAAAAGAAAATAAATAAGAGAAATAATTACAAGAAAAACCGGGGGTCAGACTACCCGGGGATTGGAAATCAAACACTCAAATATGCTACAATTAACCTAAGCCGTGCCTCCCCGGCAACGGCGTCATTTTGATAACGCTCCCGCACCCTATGTTAATTCGGTCAAATTAATGTCCAAATTAATGTTAATAATTCGTTGCAGTCAGATACGAGAGGTTGATCAAAAACCACTTATCGATTACTGTTAAGTGATGATATTTTTTTACTTGGTGGAGTCCAAGGTCGATCTCAGGGAGGCAACTGTCTCCTTAGGTGAATTACAGCAATTTTTCAAGTGTTGATGTTCGAGGATTAGTTTTTTTTTGGTCTTTCTAATTTTTATGCAGACATATGCAGACAAGGTGAGCCAATTTAGCGTTTAATTTGATTGATGTATCAAATGAAGTCCAAAAATAATGAAAATTGGCCAGATGATTATTTATGATGAAAATGACCTACACTAATTTTTTTGGAATTTTTCGACTCAAAATAAATTTTCTGTGAATTAAATAAACATACAGAGCGATTTTCAGTATTTAATTTTTAATAAATATCAAATCACAATTTTTTCAAGAACTAAAATTATCCTAGGTGGCTCTAATGATAAGGGACCTAGGAAAATTAACAGGACTTAAATTTACTGTGAAATGAATTAATTAAAATTAATTTGAGAAAATCACTAAACTAGTTATTTAGGCCTCGATATGCGTGCAAATGCTATGAAATTTTTATGGTGTGTTAGAAATGATGTCCTTAGACTACTGTGATTTTTTCATAATTTTTGAAGGCACAGATAATTAATTAAAAATCAAAAGGCATCACTGGGCAAAATATGTCAACAATGAACCAATTAATTCATTAATAATTCAAATAAGCCTACAAAAATCAGACACGTGTACTAACAGATGGAGGACAAAATTTCCAACAACATGCAATTTTTAGAATCTCAAAATGATGAAAAATGCACTCTAGGGACACGTGCAAACACAAGGGTGTAAATGCAATACTGGAAATGGAAACTTCAATAAATAAATATGCTGACAGGGACTAAAATGCAATTACCGATAACATGCAGGACTTGTATGCAATTTCTCTACGAGACACGTGCTCCTCACGTGGGGTCTGCTTCACAGGGACCTTTTTGTAATTTCCGAAAGTTTCAGGGGCGTCTGTGCAAATAACCCAGGCCGCACGTGCTCCTCACGTGGGCGACCTAGGTTCGGAGGGCGTCGGAGGCTCGGAGCGAGGCTCGGGTCCTCTGGAGGTTCGGACGACGGCTCGATGCAGCCTCGGGTAGCCCGAGCCTAGGCTTGGAGGCCGAGGCTCGGATGCGTAGACGTGGCGGCCTGAAGGCCCTCGGATCAAGATGATCCAAGGGATGTCGATGAAGGCGCGTGGCGGGACGAGGGCCGTCGGATCTGAGGCGCGATTATCGGTCGAGGAAGGTCGCGGTGATGGAATACGTGGCGGGACGAGGGCCGTTCGATCGGATGATCGAACGGCTGCTGCTGCTTCGTCTCGAACGGTCCTCCGCCACCTGCGGAGGAGAAGGCGGAGCTCCGGTGGGGCTGGGCTTGCTCCGCCTCGGTCGCCAGGCGTCGATGAAGAACGTCGTCGGCTCCCAAGTGCCTCGGAAGAAGCGGGGGCGTACGGCGAAGCTTCCGATGGGCTCAGGGGCTGCGGAGGCTCGCTGGAGCTCGCTGGAGACGAAGCTCGAAGAGACCTCCGGTGAAGCTCCGGCCAAGGAAGAATTGATGACCTGCAAAGGGTTAGATGTATAGCCGAGGCGTGCAAGTATTCGTGGAGAAGAGTGGCGTGATCGGCGAGGCCTGAAATGGAGTGTGGTGATCCGGCGAGTGGGCTCCAGCCAAATGGCGGAGCTGTTGGTCGGAGGAATGTGGTATGCGTCGTCGGAGTGTGCGGAAGGTACCGCGAGGATCAGAGCTTCGACGCGAAGCTCGTCGAGGTGATTGGGAGGCGCGAGGGTGGTCAGTTACGGCGAATAAAAACGGAGAAGAATCAAGAAAATGAAGAAGAAGATCGGAGGACGAATGGAGGGAGTTACCTGGGGAATGGGGCTCAGCTTTGAGCTCCAGGTCGTCGCTCAAGGGATCGGTAGGGTCCCGAGCTCGGGCAGCTGCTCGAAGGAGGCTGCAGCACGGCGGTGGCGGCCGTGGATCTCGCCGGAGTTGGATCCCTGTCTTCGCTCGACAACTCAACAAATTGCTGTCACCAATAGGTAGCTTGGAGCTCGAGGAACCTCTCTGGAGTGGCTGATGGGGGTGAACGGTGCCGGTGGCTGGGTATTTATAAGGAGAAGGAGGTGGTCTAGCTGGTGGAGTGGCGAGGTTGGCGGTCGTTGTGGGGCGAGTATGGTGGAGGTAGTGGAGCTTGAGGGGGACGGCGAGGGAGAGGGATGAGTGGTTGACGTCGTGGGGGGGTCAGCGGCCGGAGGAGATGGCTGACGTGTGTCCAGAAAAGGAAAGGGGGCGCCCCTCCCGCAAGGCAAGGGACGTGGGGGAGAGGGGCGCCTGGAGGTAGGAGACGAGGTCTCCACCGTTGGATCTTGTGATCCAACGGTGGAGATCAGATCGTGGTAAGCGGGTATGATGAGATCTGGGGTGCCAAGATGATGGGTTATGAGGGAGCCACGTGGCGCATTGTGGCGAGGCGCGAGCGGATGGTTCAGATGAGAGGGTGGAGTTGATCTGAGGGTCGAGACTCGCTGGAAGAGGGCGGCTGCGATGAGAGGATCGGGGACCTGATCAGGCGGCGCAGATGCTTCCACGTGGAAGGCTGAGAGCGCGGCGCTAAGGGACGGTGGAGATGAAGTGTGGGGCGGATCTGATGGCTGGGAGATGGTCATGTACGTGGAAAGGCCTGGGCCGTTGGATCTGAAGCGAGATCCAACGGTGGAAGGCGCGGGCGGATGAGGCGAAGGGCAGCGGGCCGCGTGGCGCAACCAGAGGGCGCCACGTGGCCTGCTGTGAATGGCTGGAGGAAGAAACACGTGTAGAGAGAAGAGGAAGCCGAATTTGGAAAAACTCAAAACATGAAAGTTGTAGATCTTAATGAGATCTACAAGTTTCATGTTGACCAAAGACGGAGATGAGGTCAAATATGATACATAAATACAAGGATACATTAATATACATGTGTAGTATACAAAATGACCCAAAAACCCAAGTCTCTCATACAAGCTCCAATTTCAATGAAATTAGACTCATTTTGAAGGTCTTTTAATATGTAGTAATCTAAGAGTGAGTAGACCTAATTAGGAGTTTGTATGAGGGCTTTATGTGTGTTTTAATGTACAAGGGTTCTCAGGATATTTGGGCTATTTTACAAGGGTGATTTTTGGCATTCTTCCCTATATTATTAAGGAATATATATATATAGTATAGAGAAGAAGTTATTTTGATGAAGAGGTGTTTTACAGAGGATTTTTGGCTTCTTATTTAAATGCAGATGAGCTGCTAAAATGCATGAATTATGGATGCATGCATGAGTGTTATTTATGCAAGATAAAAGGAAATATGCCTCTATTTTCTCGGGAACAAGGCTCTATTTTTGACTTTTGATGTGATGAATCACAGATTCATCAAACACTTGTCATCCTCTAGGGAGGGAAGTGCACCCCAACCCGTCCAGTGATTAGGAAGTCTAAAGACAGGAGGCTGTGGGTTGCGATAAAGCTTCAAAAAAGGGATAGTCTACTGGCTCAAGAGGAAAAACTCCTTATGTAAATGCTGTTGTGAATAGTATTTTAAAAAAAAAAGAGAGAGAGAGAAAAGAGTTCAGGCATGTACAAAAATAAAAAGCCTGCAAAGTATGTGAATATGTTGTATAGAAAATAAGCAAGCTTGAGTTCCAAAGTCATATCATGTGAGCCTGCAGCAGGATGACTTGACTACACTGGTCTTGCATCCAAGGATAAGTAGCTACACTGGCTACCGTCCATTCTTCTCTTCACCCCCTCCTCTTGAGCTGGTTGCCACTTGAACTTAGAAGGGAATACCCCGCTCCTCGAGGATGGAGTTGCTGGATTGGGGAATCATTGGGTTGTCATACTGGAGAAGTCAGTTTCTTTGTCATTCTAGTTGGGGAGAGCCACCATCACTTACACTGTACAAGTCAGATTCATAGTCGTAAGAGTTTGCGTATGAATTGAGATATTTCTGACCTGGCTATTGAGGAGACTTGGACAGAGTTTTGGGATTCTCAAGGGCTGTTGGATTTCAAACACGGTTCTCATTAAGGTTCCGCCCGCACTAAAATTCCAAAGGTCCGACTTAAGCTCCAAACTTTGATTTTATGAGGACAAGTTTGATCATTGAACTTCATCCACCTTTCTTCTTTTTCTTTTCTCTCTGTTTCTTTTTGCACTTATTGCATAAGTGTTTGCTAGGGACTAGCAAAGGTAAAGTATAGGGGGATGATGAATCCACATTTCATCATCTTTATTCTATCATTTTGGCACCAAAAACCCTAGCAAATGCCCGAAAATACCCTTAAATAGAGCATCTTAGCATCCATGCATGTGCATCATATTTGTGTATAAATCACTGTAATTAAGGCCAAAATTATAGAATAAATAAAGAAAAGAAAAAGAATAAAATATTGTAAATATTTTATGACCCAAAACCCCCGAGACCTAGGCATCTTGATGAATAGGTCGACAAGGAATAAAGTAGGGGGAGATAAGGTCAGGAACACAGGAAAAATACCTATACATTTTATGCATTCTTTATTCATTTTGGGACCTATTTTTGGTTCTACTTTTTGTACATCAAATAAAGAAACTTTGTACATGAAAGTTGTAGATAAATTTATAAAGAAAAATACAAAATTGATTTCACAGAAAAATATTGTACAGATAAAAAGTTATGATCTGAATAAAAATCCAGAATCCCAACTTCCCAGACTCGTATCTCACAAATAAAAACTCCAAATGCAGCGTACTCACCTTTAATTGTATATAGAATAAAATAATCTATCCAATGGCGGTGGTTTCGCATTTGGCGGAGCTACGGTTTGAAAGTTGAATTTTGGACCCTAATTGTATACTTGTACTGAATAAAATATTCAATTTATTCTTTATTCATTATTTATTCCTTTTTTATATTTTTATAATTTTGTAAATATTACTTATAATATATATGTGCATTAAAATTGAAATAAAATGCAAAGAAAAATAAAAATAAAAATACTTGATAAAGACTACATAGGTATTATACATACACTTATACCTATATAAAATACACTTGTATTTTATTAAATATACAAAACATATCAGAAAAATAAAATAAAAATATATTTATGTATATAAAAGTATGTTATAATTTTATAAAATCATAAATAAAAATAATAAAAATAAAATACATAAATAAAAATAAAATACTTAAATATATATATATATATTATAAAGGGTATAAATGCAAACTTGTAAAAATATAACTAAAAATCATAATAAAATACTACTTAAAATAACGAATATTTTTTATTTTATAGTCATAAATTAATAAGGCCATTTATTATTTTTAAATTAATTAATAAAACATTTTTTCCAAGGTTTTTCTGGTTGGTCCACGTGGACCAACCAGCTTCAGCCTTTGGTTGACCTTGGTCTGTACATGGCAGACTTGCATTTTCTTGGCACCTTCTCTGAATTTTGGAGGTCGCGCCATGCATGATCTCGCGCCGCTTCCTTCTGCAAAAGTCTTCCCTGTAGATCCACCTAGCCCGCAGACCTATCAGATCTTCCCAGATCTTTGTGGTCTGCCCGTGATCGATCCTCGAAACTCGCCCGTCGACCATCTTCAAAACTAGCCCCTTCTTCTTCTTTTTCCCTTTTGAACCAGCTTTGGGTGCCAAAAACCTCCGGGTGAGGGTCGAGGGCTAGTCTCCGGTGACAAGGGAATCCTCCCCCATCTCAGGCGAGGTGCGGCGAGGCCCCTAGGGCTGCGTTCCAACCACCTCCGGTGGCCTACGCCGCTGTGAGGTTCCATCTCAGACCACAGGTCTTTGAGGTATTTTTCCTTGTTTTTATTGCTTCTTTTAGCTTCGTCTTAGCATTAGGATTCGAATTCCATCATCTCTTCGTCGTTCGCCCAATTTCGCCACCTTCACCGTTCATCTCGCCGGAGTTCACTCCGGTGAGCTCCTCCCTCACCAGTCGCCACCATCTTCCGCCGCTAAGGGGAGCGAGGCATTTTGCCCTCGCTTTCCTGTAACCTTTTTGCAGGTCCCAGGGCTTGAGTGGCTCCAGCTGGAGTCAGATTTTGTCCAGGAAAAGGTACCTGGAGCCGCACCTTTCCTCGACCTTGCGGCGGCGCAACCGTGCCCTCCCGGCCATTTTGGCACCGCTGGAAGGAAGAGGACCTCTCCAGGAGTCGTCTGGGACTGGTCGTGGCGCTTGGAGACGACGGAGCTGCGTGATTCAAGCAGGCGAGGGACCCACAAGTTCGAGTTCTTCCCAGTTCATCCTGGGGTGTTCCTTGCCGTCCGATCAGCCTTCGTTCTTCCTGAAGCACAGCTGCCCTTGGATCTTGGAGCCCCCACAACCGTTAGATCGTGGGCCAGGATCTAATCCTGGCCGTTATAATCGAAGGGGCATCGGGTGTCGTCCGCGCGCCACGTGGCACACGTGAAATCCTCTCAGCCGTGCGATAAAGCGCCTGGGTATTTTGCTTTCCAACCCTCGCGTAATTTTGTAATTATTTATTGGCACGCAAACTTTCATCGGCTCTTTAATTATTTTTGTAATAGTTGCAACTTAGCCCCCAGATTTTGTGTAATTGATAAGACCCCCCCGCCAGGTCGCGTGCGTTGCACGTGGCCTTGGTGGTTTTTTGTAGGGACCCCCCTGGGGCTTTTACTTATTTGCTTTTAATCGTAAAACAATTCAGTGCTGTATATAAGTTTTGGTTATTTTGCATTTAAGCCCTCGTTCTCTTGAGACATTGCAGCTGTACCCCTCCCAGGTGCGCGTGTAACTCACGTGCGCCTGGGAGATTTTGCGGGAAGCCCCTACAGCTTTTGATATTGGTGTTTAGTTAGCAAATTATTTTTATTCAGTACAAATTTCGTGGAAATTTTGCAAGCGTGCCCCCATATTTTTAGATATTTGCATAAAGGTCCCTGCTAGGCTTTGAAATTTTTGTATGCTTGTAATATTTATTTGAATGATCATTTTAAGTCCAAAAATTCCACAAAAATAGACTTAAGCTCCTGGACATGTGTACTTTGACGCCACATTTTAGTTTTTGATTTTATCTTATTTTTATATTTATTAAAAATCAAAAACTTGCTTGTTGTGCACTGTCTATCTTAGAAAATACCAAAAAAATATTAAAACACCTCTAAAAATTCCAAAAAAATTACCTAGTGTCTATTTTATCATCTTTTAGTGTCAGTCCAAAAAATCATTAAAAATCTCAAAAGAAAAACACAAAAAATTGAAAAACACTCAAAAACTTCAAAAAAATATATAAAATAGTAGAAAACTCCAAAAATCAAAAACTAAGTTCCTGTTTGTTCCTTATTTTGTCATTTTTATTTGAAAAATAGTGTGAAAAGTTTTGGTTGCTGTTTGCTATTTTTAACTTGCATTTTAGTCACAGCCAGCCCTATTTCCACTGTTTTGCCTTAATTCAGTAATTAAAAATACCAAAAACACCTTGAAAAATCCCCAAAAATCACAAAAACAGTAGAAAACCATAAAAATATCAAAAACATTTTATTCCTGAATTTTTGGTTATTTTTGCATATTTTTATAAATATTGTAGCTTGCCTTTTATTATATTGTCTTTATTCTCCAATATTGAAAAAGAAATAAAAAATATAAATTATAAAATATAAAAATCAGAAAATTAAAAATCAAAATACAAAATTAAAAAAAATTAAATAAAAAAATCAAAAATTAAAAACCCACAAAAATTACTTTGTTTGCTTAGTGTAGACACTTCACACACTCTCACTTGAGCACAATTTTTGCTTGAACTACCTTGTTTGCTCCCTGTGTTCGAACTCTCTGCATACTTAACACTATACACCATTTGTGCAGAGTTAAAAATAAATTTGACTCCACATTTGCTTGTCATTGTTTGATATTTGATTGTGGGTTCATTGTTGATTAATCACATTCTATTGTGGGTCGCCACAGCGACGTATTTAGACCCTCGATAATTTGCGATTATCAGTACCCAGTACATCTGTCTGCGCATGCAAATCACCCGTGCCATTAGTAGTTCTCAAATGTTCATTACATACCTCGGGCGTGCTGGATGATGGAGGAGGCACATGAGCAGAGGGTCGACGCTGATAGACCTGAGGATAAGAAATAGTTGCTGGTGGTGGTGGAGGTGGTGGTGGTATAGGCTGTGATGATGGTGGAGGCAGAGTAGGACATGGAACAGATGGAGGAGGAGGCACATAGATATCATCTCCTTCCTCCGAGTGAGTGAGTCTGTCACCTGTAGGAGAAAAATACATAATGGACTCAAAGAAGGTGACATCAGCACTAACATAGTACCGTCGTCTAACTGGATCAAAACACCAATACCCTTTTTGGGTTTTGGAACAACCCACAAAAACGCATTTGACAGCTCTGGGAGAGAGCTTGTCAAGACCAGGAGAGAAGCAATGAACAAATGCAACAGACCCAAAGACACGTGGTGTTAGGGAGAAAAGATCCTTCTCGGGAAACGCAGTCAAGAACGGGATCTTCTCTCCTAACACTGACGAAGGCTTACGGTTGACCAGATAACAAGCAGTTAGAACCGCATCCCCCCAATAGGAGTGAGGGGCACGGCTCTGAATCAATAGGGTCCTGGTGATGTTCAACAAATGACGATGTTTCCTCTCCGCCATCCCATTCTGTTGGGAGGTGTAAGCACATGACGTCTGATGCACAATCCCATGAGACATAAGAAATTTTGAGATGTGAGAACTACATAATTCAAGAGCATTATCAGACCGTATGAACTTTACTCTAGCAGAGAAACTATTTTTTATTTCAATAATGAAAGACTGGATAACATGTGCAGCATCAGAGTTATTTTTAAGTAGAAAAACCCAAGATAACCTAGAAAATTCATCAACTGCAACAAGATAAAACATGTGTCCTTGAAGGTCAGGGACACGACTGGGACCCCAAATATCAAAATGTAGCAACTCAAACAGACCATGACGACTCGGACCTATATGACTCTGAAACGACGATCAGTGATGTTTGCCAAGTTGGCACGCCTCGCACTGAAAAATAGACCTTGGAGAAATCTGTGGAAGGATATGGACCATCTTTTGCAACGGAAGATGACCAAATCGAAGATGCCATGTGTATGGTGAAACAGATCCAACCTTCATAGAAGAGACACCAGCATAAGGAGACTGCACCAGTTTATAAAGACCCCCTTGCTCATGACCAGTTCCAATCACTCTGCCCGTTAGTATGTCCTGAAACACAAGAGCAGATGGGTCAAATATGGTACGACAATGTAAAACTTTAGTGATTTGACTAATGGACAGTAGATTCATGGAAAAAGCAGGAGCATAAAGAACATTCTGAAGCCGTATCCCAGAGGTCAATTGCACCTCCCCCTGACCAGTAATGGGAGAGTGTGTCCCATCAGCTATCACCACAGAGCGTCCTGTCTGAGTTGCAATAAATTCATCCAACTGCCTTTTGTCACCACATAAATGGTGAGATGCTCCTGAGTCCATGATCCATTCTGATAGATCTGCACTGTAACTACTAGTAAGTGCATACGTTGTACCTGAAGAGGATGCTGAGCCGGCTATCTTTGAGGATCCTGAAGTAGTAGCTGGCTCTGGCCAGGCGTGATCTCCCGAAGTCTCGCCACTAACTCCTCAAACCTCCGATCCGGGACAAGGGAAGGACCCCCTTCCTGCTGAGCCTGCTCCGCCACACGTACCGTAGTAGTAGGAAACCCATGCTTGGAATAACATGTTTCCTCAGTGTGCCCAGTCCTGCGACAGTAGGTGCACGACTGTCTAGGAGGTCTGTTACCTCCTCCTCCTCGGCCACGACCACCTCTACCTCGAAAATGTGAATAGCCTCCTCTGCCACGAGATGTTGCCATGGCTGATGGTGTTTGAACTCCACCATGAGATATGGAGAGTCTACTAAACCTGCGATAGGCCTCCTCCATAGGTGGTATGGTGGCATCTGTAAGAATCTGTGCTCTGGCGGCATCATACTCCGGATCAAGGGCTGCTAGAAACACTCCAGTCATCACCGAGTCCCTGTATGCCTTGAGCTGCTCCGGTGTGGCTGTCAATGGAATGTAGCCATGTAGCTTCTCAAACATACCCCTCAGAGAGGTGTACAGGGTATGAAGAGGACGCCCGTTCTGCTTCGATGTGAATATGTCATGCTGTAGTTGTAAGATCTTGGACTCGTTCTTCGCTGGAGAATATGTGGCTGCCAGAATATCCCACATAGCCTTTGCAGTGGGTTGGCTCAGAATGTCATTGGTTATTTCCATAGACACAGTACCGGATAGCCAAACACGCGCATAAGCATCGTCAGCCTCCCATGAGGCGTTAACCCCAGTCTTCTCAACAGGTTCCTCTTGTGTGAGGATATGTTTCTTGCCATTGCATTGCATCAGACTCATGAACTGCATGGCCCACAGTTCATAGTTTGTACCATCCATCTTCACAACGGGTGCAGGACCTTTGAAGGTACCCAGAGACGGAAGATCTACCTTGTTGTCAGACATGATGACAACAATATCCTGCAACTGGGGTTACACGACTAGACGAGAATGTCTACGTGTACAAAGATGAGGGCCGTCGTGTCCGTAGACTTACACCACAACGCCCTTCAAACCACAACTTGTGGCTAGCGTGCACGCACCATGGGGTGGCACGCTATGTATGACATATATGCACTAGGGTGCACACGGTTGCACAGGGTTGCACGTGCACGGGCTTGCACAAGTATGCACGCAGTGCACTGGAATGCACAGGGATGCATGTGGCGTCACTGCGCAGTGCACGGGCTTGCACAGGGGTGCACTGGACTGCGTCTGGGATGTGCACAATGAGATGCGGGTGCACTGGAATGCGTCAGGGATGCGCACAATGAGATGCGCTATGTGCACGCACCCCGCGCGCGAGATCCAGTTGCTTCACGTACTTGGCGGTCGATCGACGAAGGCGCTCCTGACCTAGGGCTGCGCCACGCTTCCGCTGCGCCATGAAGGTGCTCCCGACCTTGAGCACGCACATGCCTGCGCACGGGCTGGAGAAGCCTCCCAGCCAAGGGCGGCGCCGACCTCGATCGAGAGAGAGAGAGAGGGGGTGGCGGGTGGGGTAGGGTAGGGTTAGGGTTTCAAGAACTCCGGCCTAGGACCGTCGCTCTGATACCATGTTGAAAGGGAATGAGCAAGATAATTTCCATTAAACCCTAGAGCTCTCTTATATAGGAGAAAAGCTCTATGGGTAAATTACATGAGACGGGATACATAATTACTAAATAGAAAAATTACTCTAACAATATGTAAGTGAAAGGTACGTGGTTTTACTTGGGCAAGCCTCAATGTCGCACTGAAGGAGGTAGACTTAATTAGCAACATAGGATTTTGAAGTGATTGTCTTGGTTTTTAAGAGTATATCACGAATGGCTAACATGTATTTTTACGCCTTTGTATTTAAAGTATTTTCATGATTTTTTTTATTTTTATATTTCCTTTTAGAGTTACATAATTTTAATTGATTTTTTTGAAATTATTTTTATAATTTTATGAAGGATTCTATATATATATTTGTTTTTAAGGGGTTTAAATAGAATAAAATTGATATGAATATAGACACACAAAAAGGGAGAATATTTTCAAGTTTTTATTTTTGAAAAGCATTTCTGGAATTGAGTTTGCGATTTTTATTTTGTAACAGAAAAAACACCTGAGTATGTATAAGTGGAATAGAAAATATGATCTAAAATAAGGAATACCCCTATACATATTTAAGGGTATTTTTAATATGAGGATAGGGATCATACTCCATGGAGTATGTAACTTACCTACTCCACTTTCTTTTTTTTCAATTTTTTTTATTTTTTTTTGAAAAATGTTTCCATGGATTTGCATAATTATATCCCTCTAATATGTCATTCAAATTTCGTCAGAAACAGAGACTCATACGGTCTCCATCCAGAACATGAAAAATATAACAAATCTGTGACCGTTAAAAAATGATTGTTTGGATCGAGGCCGTATGAGTCTCTGTTTCTGATGAAATTTGAATGACATATTAGAGGGATATAGATATGAAATCCATGGAAGCAATTTCAAAAAAAATAAAAAAATTGAAAAAGAAGAAAATGGAGTAGGTAAGTTACCTACTCCATGGAGTAGGATCCCTTTTCTCTTTTAATATATAGAATATTTAAAAATGCTAAAAATGGGCATTGTCTTTCTAATTTGGAGTCTGTGATATGTTGTAGAAATTACGAGAGTTTTTCAATTTTTTGGCTTTTTAAGAAGAAAATGTAATGAATTTTGTAATACTTTTTGGAGGGCTTGTGCATCCACAAGAGAGACATACTTCCTATTTTTTTGAGATTTTTCATAAAAAGTAACATTAAAATGAATTTTGTATAGAAAAGGAGTTGATTTTTATTTTTGATTTAAGTGAGCACAAACTGTAATATTTTTACAAACTAAAATTTAGGATGACATAATAATACGAATAGGGGAATAAAGTTCCAAAGTAACTTGCAAGGTATTACAAAATGAACACTATGAAATTAAAATAGCTAAAACTTAAACATAGGAGTTGATTTTTGCAAATATGAGGGAGTGTTTTGTTCACTAAATGATGGAGTTATGTGATGACTTTTACCAACCCAAGCAATTACATTTGAAACCTAAAATGAATTTTTAGTCAAAACGTTGAACTTCACAATATAAAATGCAATAAATGGAAACAACATCCCAAAATACTAAAACCCATGCCAAAAATTTGGGTTATTTAATGCTAAAATTGAAATCACTCAAAAATATTAATAATGAAATAGTTACGAATTTGCTAAGAATTAAGATTAAAATGTAAATAAATATCTTAAAATTATTTGCCAAGACTGGAATGCAATATCAAAAAATAAGTCTCCACTATGCAACTAAACCCCCAGTGGGGACTTCCGTAGAAAATTTGAAACTAGTGAGGATCTCTTTGCAGAAACAGCCTCTCACGTGCCCAATTCATGAGAGGCAGGACTGGATCTCAAGATGGAGATTCGCCTACGTAGAAAATTTGAAACTAGTATGGGCGAAAAGTGAACTATTTAGAATCACACTAAAATGTCTCTATGAAGAGGCGTCGCTTTTTTTAACCTGAGTAAGTCTAGGGTTGAACTCAAGGACACAAGCTACTAGGTTATTTAATCTAGATCAAAAACATCTATTTTATCTATTATAGTGCTTATTAAGATCGCGATGAATAAATGTATGGTATTTTTTATCTTTATATATGCAAAATATCACAAAATGCAATGCTTATATAAATGAGACAGAATGCAATAAAATGCTAACCGGTATACCTAATTAAGTTTGCATAAATCAATTATTGATCATAAAAATCATTTATGTATAATATAGATGATCAATCAATTAATAAGAAGTACCCATGTACCCAAGTAGAATGGATATCTCTTCCTAATTTAACAGGGAATTAATGGATCCTAAATATGTCGCAAACAATGTAATCAGGACATAGATTAAACAAAGATTAATTTGCTTATTTTTATGTTGATTTTGAAGCTAGAATAGATTAATGGAAAATTAAATAAGATGAAATAATCATTGACTTTGTTCTGTAAACTAATAATTAATAGTGCATCAAATTAGAGCAACCATGCCATCAAGTGATAGAAAATTAAATCATGAATCCAACAAGATCGATTTCATTAAAATTCGATTTCATATGCAAAAGTTATCAACGTTGAATTCATGGACATATTCACAAATTAAAACTAATTTAAAACTACTTTTATTTACACACATGAAGGGGTTAATAAATGAGAAGCAGTGGGGGTCAACAGTAAATTTCCTAAGGGGTTAAAAAATATGATCTAAAATAAGAAATACCCCTATAAATATTTAAGGGTATTTTTAATATATAGAATATTTAAAAATGCTAAAAATGGGCACTGTCTTTCTAATTTGGAGTTTGTGATATGTTGTAGAAATTACGAGAGCTTTTCAATATTTTTGGCTTTTTAAGAAGAAAATGTAATGAATTTTGTAATTCTTTTTGGAGGGCTTGTGCATCCACAAGAGAGACATACTTCCTATTTTTTGAGATTTTTCATAAAAAAAGTAAATGTTAAAATGAATTTTGTATAGAAAAGGGGTTGATTTTTATTTTTGATTTAAGTGAGCACAAACTGTAATATTTTTACAAACTAAAATTTAGGATGACATAATAATACAAATAGGGGAATAAAGTTCCAAAGTAACTTGCAAAAATTACAAAATGAAAACTATGAAATTAAAATAGCTACAACTTAAACGTGCTTTAAAAACTTCATAGGAGTTGATTTTTGCAAATATGAGGGAGTGTTTTGTTCACTAAATGGTGGAGTTATGTGATGACTTTTACCAACCCAAGCAATTACATTTGAAAGCCTAAAATGAATTTTTAATCAAAACATTGAATTTCACAATGTAAAATGCAATAAATGAAAACAACATCCCAAAATACTAAAACCCATGCCAAAAATTTGGGTTGTTTAATGCTATAATTGAAATCACTCAAAAAATATTAATAATGAAATAGTTACGAATTTGCTAAGAATTAAGATTAAAATGCAAATAAACATCTTAAAATTATTTGCCAAGACTGGAATGCAATATCAAAAAATAAGTCTCCACTATGCAACTAACCCCCCAGTGGGGACTTCCGTAGAATATTTGAAACTAGTGAGGGTCTCTTTGCAGAAACAGCCTCTCACGTGCCCAATTCATGAGAGGCAGGACTGGATCTCAAGATGGAGATGCGCCTACGTGGTGCACGCATGGGTCTCCTAGATACATTAGTGGTAGATAATTTCTTTTACCTTCTCCTTGATAATTGGTTTATTCGCTATATTAAATTGGTTGAATTGTAGTATGGGCGAAAAGTGAATTATTTAGAATCACATTAAAATGTCTCTGTGAAGAGGTGTCGCTTTTTTTAACCTGAGTAAGTCTAGGATTGAACTCAAGGACACAAGCTACTGGGTTATTTAATCTAGATCAAAATATCTATTTTATCTATTATAGTGCTTATTAAGATCAAGATGAATAAATGTATGGTATTTTTTATCTTTATATATGCAAAATATCACAAAATGCAATGCTTATATAAATGAGACAAAATGCAATAAAATGCTAACCGGTATACCTAATTAAGTTTGCATAAATCAATTATTGATCATAAAAATCATTTATGTATAATATAGGTAACAATTACAATGATCAAACAATTAACAAGAAGTACCCATGTACCCAAGTAGAATGGATATCTATTCCTAATTTAACAGGGAATTAATGGATGCTAAATATGTCGCAAACAATGTAATCAGGACATAGATTAAACAAAGATTAATTTGCTTATTTTTATGTTGATTTTGAAGCTAGAATAGATTAATGGAAAATTAAATAAGATGAAATAATAGTTGACTTTGTTCTGTAAACTAATAATTAATAGTGCATCAAATCAGAGTAATCATGCCATCAAGTGATAGAAGATTAAATCATGAGTCCAAAAAGATCGATTTCATTAAAATTCGATTTCATATGCAAAAGTTATCAATATTGAATTCATGGACATATTCACAAATTAAAACTAATCTAAAACTAATTTTATTCACACACATACACATGAAGGGATTATCTTTAATAAATGACAAGCAGTGGGGGTCAACAGTAAATTTCCTAAGTAGGGGCCATTTTATATCATCGGAAAGCTTCAAGGCCTTCTTCACAAAACGTCCACATGGGCCATGCATGTGACCGTCACTGCTTCGGATGGAGGGTCAGAAGCACTGGCCATCGGGTACGTGGTGTTCTCTGGTGCCTCGGGACTCAGCTCGGTCCCACCAAAGCTGCTGGCGTGGATTGAAGGCTTGGGCTCGATTTGGACCGTTAGATCAGAGCTGATGGGCCTTGATTGGATGGTACATGTAGGCTCTTCTCTGCTGCTACTCCGTTACGAGTGGTGTCGAAGCAGATCTCCGGCTAGGGCTGGGCTACTCTACCGAGATGCTGCAGCTTTGATGAGGGTCGATGAAGGTTGACGTCGACTAGGCGAGCACGGAGGCGATGCGTAGAAGGCGAGGTGATGGTCGGAAGGGGGATCATCGTCTGGAGATCGAATAAGCTTCGATGCTTTCGACCAATAAAGACTTAGGTCCCTACAGGGGTTTGGAATACAATAGCCGAAGCTCTATGTGGTGTTCTGGAGTGGAATGGTTGAAATAGAGGGCCAAATCGGGTGATCGGAGTGGAGAGCCCTAGTAGGTTCTTCACATGTGTAAGGCGAAGAAAGAATCGAGTGGGAAAGATTATGGAAAAAGAGAAGATGGAAATCAAGGGTTTTCGCGAAGGTGACGATGTGTCGAGAGGATCTTCCGTTGTGGTGATGTGCCTGCTGTGACCATTCGATCTTTGATCGAGCGGTTCACACAAACTTGCATGGAACGGGCTCACAGAAAGTGTAAGGTCGTGCGAACAACTCAATCATGATCGCGTGGCTTGAGCGATTGCAGCAGAATCTGCTACACTACAAGCTACAGCAAACAATCCGCCTCTTGTGTCCAAGCTACAACAAACAATCCGCCTCTTGTGTCTGGGATGCTCCGAAAATGTTCGGAGAGGATCGGGATGAACTAGGGTACTGTAATAAATAGGGAGAAAAGCAAAAGGAGTGAAGAACAGAGATCACCTAGAGATTAAGAAGGAAGTCGGAGTGGATGACAATGCATGTGCTGGAGCTTGGATACTCCCGATCATTGGTTGACATACACGACAAAGTACAGAGCTCAAGCAACACTCAAATGCAGGTTGCGACATGGTGAGTAGAACCGTGGATCTCGCAAGAGTAACTCTGTTGTATTAAAAGTGTAGCTAGGTTTTAATTGGAAAACCTATTAATTACAATTGGCATTAATTTGGTTTCAATTGGGAAACCAAATGTTTGGAGGGAAAGTTGGGAATTCCCAAATTTGAAACATGTTAAGTTTGGGTGGAAGTTTAGTACCATACCTTAGAGATCTAAACTTTTGGTGGACTTATATATGAGTCCACACCCCAAGCTCTTGTAGCAATAGTAGAGAGGAGGAATGGAGGACCACACACGCGCGCGCGCTCCGCTCCGGCTCCGGCTCCGGCTCGGGAAAGTGGCTCGGGAGAGTCAATTCGGATCTCGGATCTCGATACTTTTGCTGCGGGTTTCATTTGTCTGATTGATTAAATTAATTAGACAAATTAATTTAATCGCGATCACATTGGAATCAGACTTAATTCAAACGGCTCGATTTAGCCGCGGGTTTGGAATTCGAATGGACATGCCCGTTGAGGGGCGTTTTTGGAAACCAAATGTCACCGCGCGCTAGGGCACGCGAGCCCCTCTTTATATATCCCTCACCCGACGCCGTCTTTCTTCACTCGCAAGAAAAACCTCTCACGTCGTCTCTCTCTCTCTCTGGTTCTTCCTCTCACGGACGAACATATATCCTGGGAGTGGATCGCTAGTACCCTACGCACCAGTATTGTGGAGGCGATATCTTCTCTAAGGACAGTCCATTTCATGGACGCTTCAGTGACTTCTAATCTAATCTTTATTTCATTTTGGTTGCCGCAATATGTTTATTTCTTTACCCTTTCTGGATCATGCCCTTATTTATATTTCCGTTCATTGAATTGGTTCCTGGTTGTATATTATAATCGGATAATGATTGTGAAATATACGATTAATATAATCTTATTCGGTATTGTTTCTTTGTTAATTCATTTGGATCCGCTGATTTATTGTTTAATATATGCTTTGGCAATCTTTTTACCAACAATCTTATAGAAGATATCCCGAACCGATTTTAGAATGTCGGAAACAATGTTTAAATCGAGGGTAGATATGACGGGTATGACTGAAAAATTCGGTAGACAAAACTTTAAGCGTTGGCAACAACGCATTAAGATCTGGTTAACCACCATAGGGTTAATCTCGATGCTTGAAACCGACTGTCCTACGGTGGAGACGGAAAACCCCTTACTCGATAGCTATAAGGCGCAATCTGCGTGGAAGGAACGCGACCGTATATGTCATGGTTGTATCTTGTTGGCTCTGTCTAACACTTTGTTTGACGTATATTGTTCGTCCACGCAGACTGCGAAGGGGATACGGGAAGACTTGGATCGGAAGTATAACACCGAAGACCTCGGTATTGAGAAATAATCCGTGGTCAAATTTTTGAAGTTTTCCATGACCGAAGGGAAGTCTGTTTCTGAATAGGCACATGGGTTTTTACTCCTGCTCCATGGTTTAGATGATGCCGAAATGAAACTTCCAGAAAAGTTTTAGGTCATGTGCATTATAGAAAAATTCCCAAAGTCGTGAGAAGACTTCGGTATCACCTTGAAATACAGGAAGGGGAAAATTTCTATAGATGACTTGATGATAGGAATTGCCATAGAGGAAGAACACAGGAAACAAAAACCTGTGCTTCCTGTTGATATTCAGGCTAAGGTAAATTTCATTACCTCGAAGGGCAAGGATAAGAAGGAAAAAGGTCCTAATAACAATAAAATAAAACCAAAGGGCAAGATCCAGAAAAAGGCAAAAAATAAACCCTACTGACACTGCAATCAGGTTGGCCATTAGAAGAAGGATTGTCCATCCTTGAAGGCTCAACCTAAGGTTGTGTCTCATGTTGTGTGTCTCATGTTGTGAATAATATAGAATCTTGTGATCTGTGGCATGGTAGATTGGGACATATAAACCTAAGTTCAATTAAAAGAATGATGAATTTAGAATTGATTCCTAAATACACTATTGATAAAATCCAAAAATGTGAAATATGTGTGCAATCTAAGACACCTAAGAAGTCTTTTCAGTCTTTCTCTAAAGATAGTGAGATCTTGCATCTAGTGCACACGGATATCTGTGAGTTTAATGCTGTGTTGACCTGAGACAATAAGAAATACTTTATCACCTTTATAAATGATGGCAGTAGATACTGCTATGTATATCTAATGAAAACCAAGGATGAAGCCGTAGAGAAATTTCTTATCTTTAAGAATGAGGCTGAGACACAAATAGGAAAAGTGCTTAAACGCCTTAGGTCAGATAGAGGAGGTGAATATACCTCTAACTTATTTGATGAATAATGCAAATCTTTTGGCATAGTTCATGAAGTTACGGTCCCATATTCACCGCAATCAAATGGAATAGCAGAACGGAAAAATAGAACATTAACTGACATGATCAATGCTCTCCTACAAAGTTCTGAACTTCCAACCTATATGTGGGGAGAAGCCCTGAATACGGCTTGCCATATTCTGAATAGGGTGCCTCCGAGACATATGGAAAAGTGTCCCTTTGAACTTTAGAGAAATAGAAAACCGAGTTTAAGATATCTCAAAGTGTGGGGCTGTCTCGCAAAGGTTTTAGTCCCAGAACACAAGAGAAAAAAACTTGATTCTAAAACTGTTGATGCGGTCTTCTTAGGTTACCTAAAAAATAGCTATGCATATAGGTTTTTGGTAATTCAGTCCGAGATACCGGGCATAGATGTCAACACTATTGTTGAACTCCGTGATGCTATCTTCTTTGAGGATGTCTTTCTGTTGAAGACTAGGATTCCTCAGAATCTGACCATTGAGGGCGACTCTACATCAGGATCTATTCCAGATCAAGTGGAAAGGGTATCAAATGTGGGGGTTGAGACTCAACCTGAATCTAATGATCTTTCTGAAGAGAATGAGCTAAGGAGGAGTAAAAGACCTCGGATAGCCAAGGATCTGGGTAGCGACTTCGTTGTCTACTAGATCGAGGGTGATCCACCAAGTTACAAGGAAGCCATGGCTTCGTCTGAAGCAAAACAATGGAAGGATGCCATCAAATCTGAGATAGATTCCATTATGGCTAATGGGACTTGGGAGTTGGTTGATTTACCCAAAGGATGCTCTACCATTGGGTGGAAGTGGGTGTTTAAGAGAAAGCTTAGACCTGACGGATCAATTGAAAAGTACGAAGCCAGATTAGTTGACAAGGGCTTTAAGCAAAAGGAAGGTATCGATTATTTTGATACATATTCCCCTGTGACTAGGATGACCACAATCCGGATACTTATAGCATTGGCATCTGTATATGATCTCTCTATCCACCAGATGGATGTGAAGACCGTCTTCTTGCATGGCGATCTTGAGGAAGAGATCTATATAGATCAACCTGATGGGCTTGTGACTCCTGAGAATGAGGGAAAGGTTTGCAAGTTTGTCAAATCCCTTTACGGATTGAAAAAAGCACCAAAGCAGTGGCATGAAAAATTTAAGAAGACTATTTTGTCATGTGGCTTTAAGGTTAATGAATCCGATAAGTGTGTTTATTCCAAGATAAAAGGTGATGAGTGTATTGTCTTGTGCTTATATGTTGATGACATATTGTTGTTTGGATCACATATGATGATTATTAATGAGACTAAGGCATTCTTAAGTAGCAAGTTTGAGATAAAGGACATGGGTGTTGCTGATGTAATCTTGGGTCTCAAACTGACAAGGTCGGTTGATGGGATTGTAATTTCTCAATCTCACTATGTTGAGAAGGTACTTGAGAAATTTGGATATCAAGATTGCAAAGCTGTAAGCACTCCTTTTGATTCATCCAAAATGCTATTTAAGAATAAAAGTGGAGTACATGTAGCCCAACTAAAGTATTTACAAGTGATAGGAAGTTTAATGTATCTTGCAAATTGCACGAGACCTAATATTTCATTCTCGGTTGCAAAGCTGAGTAAATACACTAGTTGTCCTGACCGTACTCACTGGGAGGCTCTGGATCGGGTACTGAAGTACTTGAATGGAACTATTTCCCTTAGTTTGCATTATGGTAGATATCCTTCTGTACTAGAAGGTTATAGTGATGCAAGCTGGATAGGGAAAATAGAGGAGTCTGAGAGTAATGGTGTCACAGGGTATGTATTTACCCTTGGAGGCGGTGCAGTCTCCTGGAGGTCTGTGAAACAGACCATTCTAGCTCGATCCACCTTTGAGGCCGAGCTGTGTGCTTTGAATACTATTGGAATTGAGGCTGAATGGGTAAGGGAACTTCTGTCTGAGATTCCCATGGTAGGTTAGCTTGTTCCTGCGATCTCGGTACATTTTGATAATATGACCACAATTGCTAAGATCAAGAGTTCAAAGTTCAATCAGAAAACAAGGAGACACATATAAATCAGACTTAAGACGTTAAGGGATTTGGTGTCTCGAGGAATGTTGGCTGTGGATTTTGTTGGATCCAAAGACAACACGACAGATCCGTTGACTAAGGGACTCAATAGATCTTTAGTCCTAAAGTCTAGGCTTGGGATGGGACTGAGACCCAGTAGAAGTTCCTCTACAGTAACAACCCAACCTATATGAGTGGAGATCCCACAAAATAGGTTCAATGTGGTAATAACAAGCTGTTTGGAGAACTGGTTGGCACTCTAAGTTTAATGCGTAAGCATGAGTGTCTTATCCCTGTAAGCTTGAGTGCCATTTAAGCTGCAAGTTTAGGAAGAGCGTAGGCTCTGAATGGGTTCAAGTCTTTGGGTAGGATGTTAGCAGTGCATCCTTGGAGAACACCACCTATGTGAGTGTTACTGTAGGCCGCAGTTAAAGGAAGAGGGTCTTTCCTGAACACACTCATGAAACAGGATAAGGGTGCATGGCCTTTAAGAGCACCAACCCTGAAGATTGTACCAAGAACAACGCTTTGTTGCTTCTACCGTATACTTTAACACCAAGGTCTGAAGTTCAAGACGTAGTTCACTTCGTTCCTGTTAAAGTGAAAGTAGTAAACTCAGGTAGAGGTTCAAACCGGAAGTTACCTTTACTGAAAGCAAAGTGTGTGCAGCCGAAGGAAGTCTTTTAAATCCTTTTGAATCTCTTTTCAAATTGGTGAATTTGTGGGGGATTGTTGTATTAAAAATATAGCTAGGTTTTAATTGGAAAACCTATTAATTACAATTGGCATTAATTTGGTTTCAATTGGGAAACCAAATTTTTGGAGGGAAAGTTGGGAATTCCCAAATTTGAAACATGTTGAGTTTGGGTGGAAGTTTAGTACCACACCTTAGAAATCTAAACTTTTGATGGACTTATATATGAGTCCACACCCCAAGCTCTTGTAGCAATAGTAGAGAGGAGGAATGGAGGACCACACACGCGCGCGCGCATGCTCCGCTCCGCTCCGGCTCCGGCTCCGGCTCCGGCTCGGGAGAGTCAATTCGGATCTCGAATCTCGGGCTCGGGATCGGGAGAGTCAATTCGGATCTCGGATCTTGATACTTTTGTTGCGGGTTTCATTTGGCTGATTGATTAAATTAATTAGATAAATTAATTTAATCGCGATCACATTGGGGATCAGACTTAATCCAAACAGCTCGATTTAGCCGCGGGTTTGGAATTCGAATGGACATGCCCGTTGAGGGACGTTTTCGGAAACCAAATGTCACCGCGCTAGGGCACGCGAGCCCCTCTTTATATATCCCTCACCCGACGCCGTCTTTCTTCACTCGAAAGAAAAACCTCTCACGCCGTCTCTCTCTCTCTCTCTGGTTCTTCCTCTCACGGACGAACGTCTTCCTTTTCCTCTCTCGGTTGCAGTTTCTGAGGTACAATCGAGGACGATCCCGTTGGTGTGCGCCGACGACGATCGTGAGCCATCGTATTCTGGGAGCGGATCGCCAGTACCCTACGCACCGGTATTGTGGAGGCGATATTTTCTCTAAGGACAGTTCATTTCATGGACGCTTCGGTGACTTCTAATCTAATCTTTATTTCATTTTGGTTGCCGCAATATGTTTATTGCTTTACCCTTTCTGGATCATTCCCTTATTTATATTTCCGTTCATTGAATTGGTTCCTGGTTGCATATTATAATCGGATAATGATTGGGAAACATACGATTAATATAATCTTATTCGGTATTGTTTCTCTGTTAATTCATTTGGATCCGTTGATTTACTGTTTAATATATGCGTTGGCAATCTTTTTACCAACAAACTCTCTGTCGTTGCTCGACCACTCTCTCACTCGCTGTCAAGGGAGGTAAGGTAGGAGCTCGGAGAAGAACTCGTGTAAGGGTGGATACCGAGGAATAAACTCTTCTCGGTGGTTTTGATCGATGAAGCAATTAGGAAAGCGTGGGTTTTAATTGATGAGAGGATTGAAGCAATTAGGAAAGCGTTGGTTTTAATTGATGAGAGGTTGTTGTGTTAACGTGGAGTACTATGATAGAGTAGGTGGCGAAGAAAAGCGATGAAAGGGTCGTCGAATGGTATTGGAACGAAGGTGTGAAGAGACACGGCATGGTGGCGGTTAATCGGAGAATAACGGGATGGAATGGGCCGCCTATGAAGAGGAGGCTGGAGTTTGACAAATACTATATCGCAGTATAACTATTTCGAGATAAAGTGATCCCATCATGATAATACAATTTATTTCATTTCTGTCTACAATGTTTATACATTTCTTATTCCTCAAACCAAACAAGCACAAGGGATAAACCTTATTTATCCCTCATGTCTCCTTATCCCATAGGTTGTAGACCAACAGACAGACATAATGGTTTATGCAATCAAGATGTGATTACTATATCATGGGAAGGGAATACATGATGAAAACATATACAAATAGATGTGAATATCCATTGACTGCATTCAAAAATTTATGAAACATAAATATCGATATTCGAATATCATCAAATACAAGTATTGGTTGTAAAAAAAATCTGCATAAAGAAACTTTAGCACATAAAATATCAAGATTCGGATTCAAATATCTAAATACAATATTATATATAGGGAAAAATTCGGATAAAGTGGTCCTTTCCTGGATGCATCATCTTATCCATTCGTAACCAATCCGATGGTTATGATTAATGACTAGCTATCGATATTTTTTAAATGTTGAAAAACCCATTATGAATATTTTGACATCTTTTATACTTAGAATGCAACAAAAATCTCCAAAATAATCTCCCCAACAATCTCTCTCTCTTGATCGATCAATCGATGGCGGCACGCGGGGTGGAGGCTACTGCACGTCGGTGATGGCATGCAACGACGACGAAGGGAGAATG
Organism: Ottelia alismoides; assembly: GCA_037367405.1. Taxonomy (NCBI): domain Eukaryota; kingdom Viridiplantae; phylum Streptophyta; class Magnoliopsida; order Alismatales; family Hydrocharitaceae; genus Ottelia; species Ottelia alismoides. Next base: position 346,971 of record JAZKJV010006373.1, read on the forward strand.
ATGGGTGGTGGATTTGGCATGCTGCTTTGCAGGGGCCGATGATGGCGTGCTGCTCTGCGAACGTACAACGGCTTCTGCCATCAACGGTGCGATGCTTCTTTGACCTTCAGATCAGGAGGAAAGAAGATGGATTCTCCAAGGTTCTTTTCTTGCAGTCAATAGAGGCGGCATCGCTAGAGGCGGTGGCTACACGTGGAGGAGGTGGATCGAGAAGGAGAATGGTGAAGCAGAGTGCGGATGGAGGGGGTGTGGGCGGAATAGGATGCGCGTGGAGCAGGTGGGTCGTGGATGAGAAGGGCAGAGGAGGTGCTGGTGGAGGAGGGTTGCTGGCAAATGAGGCTACGATCAGTTTTTACAATCCAATATTATTTTCCACAATCTCATATCTTTTTTTACAATACCAGATTTTTTTACAAATCATAAGTCATTTTTACAATCTCAGGTTTTTTTATATTTATGCTTTATTTTTTAAATTTCTAACAATCTCATATCTTTTTTTACAATCTCAGGTATTTCCTGCAATATTAGATCGTTTCTTACAAATCTCAAATCATTTTTACGATATCAGATTATTTTTTACATTTAATATTTTTTATGAATTTCTAACAATCTTAGATCCTTTTTACAATTATATTATTTTTTACAATCTCAAATCATTTTTTACAAATCTCATGTTGTTTCTTATAATTTCAGATAGTTTTTTTACATTTATTATTTCTCTTATCTATTTCTAACAATCTACTTTTTGTTACAGAATAAAATATAAATTTTACGATCAATCATAAAATTTTATGAGGAAAGGGAGCCTACTTTGTGAAGTAGGTAATCTTACCTACTTCACATTCCATTTTTGCAAAAATTTTTTATTTTTTTTTGAAAAATGCCACCGTGGATTTTCATAACTCTATCCCTCTAATATGTCATTCAAATTTCGTCAGAAACAGAGACTCCTACAGCCTCCATCCAGACAATCATTTTTTAACGGTCACAGATTTAGTGTATTTTTCATGTTCTGGATGAAGGCCGTAGGAGTCTCTGTTTCTAACGAAATTTGAATGACATATTAGAGGGATATAGTTATGAAAATCCACGGTGGCATTTTTCAAAAAAAATTGCAAAAATGGAATGTGAAGTAGGTAAGGTTACCTACTTCACAAAGTAGGCTCCCTTTCCTCAAATTTTATAAAGGTAGCACAAGTATTATGAACTTTATTTTTTTACATTTTTCTCTTTCTACTTAATATTTGATGACTTATTAACTATCTTTTTTTGCAAATCTCCTATGAATATTACAAAACAAGCACGAACTTTTACAAAGGCATTACTTAAATTACAACTACAACAATAAAAGTATTACTAATTTTGATTTTATTTTACAAAGCATGTTACAAATTTACAACGTCAATGTGTATTTTACAAAGAGTTCGGTAACGTGAAAATGTTACAACACTGGTAAAGCCCCATCGCATAAATAGCAATAAAAATTGTCAATCTAGTCAGGCTAAAAATGGTAAAATAAAATTATTAAATGAAAATTAAATTCAAAACAAAATTCAAACTCAAAATGAAAATACATTGACTAAAATACCCTTTTTTATAAAGAACCGTTAGATTGAGATCTAACGGATGAGATGGTTGGTTTTCCATACATTCAGAAAGACCCACCTCATTGTAAGAGCACCATACACACACACACAGAGAGAATAAAATGTGGTTGCTCCCTGTGAGAAGCCAACAAGCTGCTCCCACCCCAATTTTCCCTTAATTTTTTTAATTTTTTTGGAAAATAAAAAATTGTATATTTATCACTATATCCTTCTAACATTCTATTAAAATTTCGTCAGAAACAGAGATTCCTAAGCCCTCCATCCGAAATATGTAATTTCAACAATCTTAGAATTGTTGTAATCGACCTGTTCTGGATGGAAGGCATAGGAGTCGGTTTCTGATAAATTTAATAAAATATTAGAGGGATATAGTAGTGAATATATAAATTTTTATTTTCCAAAAAAATGAGGGAAAATAGAGGTGGGAGCAGCCACATTTTACTCATATATATAGTAATTTATATTTCGTAAAAATTTAAGTTCGAATAAATGAGATAAGAGTAGGAATGCAAACAGATAAGATAAGGATACATCTGTATTTGATCAACCACAATATTCATTTTATACAGACTTTGATATCTGCATTCATTTTAAAGTGGATATGGATAAGGATATCACTTTAATATATGCAGACATCTATATCTTTATATGTACATCCGCTTTCATAAATAAATGACTGTAAATTTATTTTTAGCCAAACATAACATAAATTTATACCTTTTTTTATCATATTTGGTCTTATGTTTTGAGCACATTTGATATTTATATCACACATATTCCATTTAATGCATGTATTTTAGTTAATTTATAGAGTATTTCTAATATTATTCATCTACGGTTGGTGTCCACTTTACATCTATATCCATTTTGTAAGGATATAGTAGCATAGTTTTCATATCCGTTAATATCTATATCAGCACCGTATTCGTACTTGAAAAGAGATAAGTATATGATATAGCACCTATATCCATATAGGTATTCGGTTGCATCACTAGATAAGAGATAAGTTGGAATTATCCCTCATTTTTGGTTGATTTAAGAAATTAGAAAGCGATAAGTAATACAGGTAGAGACATAATAGATGATGTGTTGTGATGTGACCACCTTATTTTAAAATGATTTATCATGTGTTAAAGTGCGCTTATCAGGTTTATCCAACAACCAAACATATTTTCCCCTTCCCCAAACACATGCAACCCCTCTTGATTATAATTTTGAATAACTAAATATTTTTATAGGATTGCATTGCTTATGCCCTTCTTAACTTATGCAATATCAATTTTACCTTTTCCTTTTTTAAATATCAATTATGCCCCTGACTTACAAAATTCACAGGTCTACTCTTTTGTTAAGATAAAATATGGGCATAGCTGATATTACAAAAGGACATAACAGTGAATTTTGTAAGAAATCGAGAGAATAGCTGATATTACAAAAAGTAAGGTGCATAACTGATACTACATAAGTTAGGGCACAAGTGGAAAAACCCCTATTTTCATCACGATGTTTATACATATTCCGATATGATCTTTTGTTAAACCATTTCCTACATCACTTCCTGTTCAATTTATATTCGAATTTGCTCTTTATTCAATCTATATTATTCGATGGATATTCAATCTCAATTCGCATGAGTAAAAATATTTAAAGATATAATCTCCCGAATTCACATCCGATTAATATCAATGTCTCCACATCCAATATCGAAAAAGAAGTGAATATGGATGTGGAAATAAACATATCCATTCCTCTTTCATCCATTATAATAACGGGCTATCTTAACTCAAAAATAAAAGTTTCTTATTCCAAAATACTATAACATCTTTCATCAATTTGATCTCAAACTTATGCTGCTCAAAGGAACTCGAATATCATACATGATTCGTACGGAACTCGACCTCTCTTAGGGAACCAAACTCACAACTAAATTTGTTTTAACACGCTGCTCACATCCGTCGTTTAGTACCACACCGGATAGTTTCACCCACCAGGAAGAAATTATCATGAAAAATAAGCCTACTCCAGTCCCATAACCGTGAACTATTAATAATGAGACTAAATTCAGAATTCACGCGTTTTGTCGCTCGCAAATTCAAACGCAGTGCCCTTCTCCACAATAAAATGAGGACGACTGAGGGTTCATTGACCACCAATTTCCTTCTACATAGATTCTAATTCCCATTCGATCCCCACCACCGTCGACCCTTTCTGCATAGACTACTTTTCTACAGAGACCACTATTGTTCCACCCATTCCGAAACGGGTGGTACCAAATCCAATTGACCAACTACCAGGCCCAATTCTATTAACCAGGTCAATTATTCCTCCTCCCACTCGGTTTTAAAGAAATATCAGGGTTTGCCACACGCAATCAAGCCAATTTCATTGACCGGTCGTCCATGTCATTAGACAAGGACAGACAGCCTAAGAAAATCGAATGAAAAGCAATTCTTACTTACCAGCAAGCACACGCTTCATTTAACAATCTGAATGTTTCAGCATCCGTGGCTGTTGTGGAGACGGAAGCCGCTTCGACAGAACAAGATGCGGCGACTCATGCGAAAGAGCCTGCATAAACAGGTGATCGTTTCTTACCAAACACTTGATAATTGTCAGAAAAAAGAAGGGTGATGTAGAATGCACTTTTACAGAAACATGCACAAGAATATTATGGCTGTAGGCGCATGTATAATAATAGAATTGTATCATTACCTTGAGGAATTTCTGATGCAACAAACTATGCAATCCGGACATCTAGAAATCACGGCAAACCTTACCGAGGGGGAAGTAAAATACTAAATGTGATTTCATTTTTGTACAATTATGCAATGATCAAAAGATGATTAAGTATAGAAAGAATGTATCCACAATAGTTATACGACCTGGTTCTGTAGGTTTTCAAAAGCAATCATTTCAATCTTCAATGCCATCATAAACTAAACAAGAAAGCATGAGCTAAAATATGAAATTATCAAGGACAATAGAAGAAACCGCGCAGTTATCTTTGACTAGCAAGAATATCAAAGTTGTAGACTATGCCTTAAATTTGAAGTACTGAATCAAAGCCGCATCAGAAAGATGCTTAGCTCATTTTACAGAGTCTAAGACTCTAAGGAACTATGGAAGTTTCGTGTTATAGCCAAGTCAACAACTTGTTAGTTCCTATAAGCAAAAAGTAATCCAATAGGAAGAATGTACTTGCAACTATGTTATTTTTTTAATGTATTTCAAAGACAAAAATAAAACAGTGGTAAAGAAACAAGAAAATTACAAACCAGTTCGCAAACATAGGACAAGATGGGAACTAAATTGACATGCTCAATAAAACATTGGGTGTAAAATTGATGTAAATAAGTTGTAGGGAGCCTTCATGATTTTGGAATTCAGCAGACAGCAACAAATCCTTTTCCCATATATTAGAGTTCAGCAGAATTGTTTTTTTAATATACTGTAGACTGATGTAGATTTTATCAAGAGAAAACATGAGAAAAAGCACTTTCCATCAGCAGTAAATACTCGCCAAGCAGATGCCAACAAATGATAAAGGTAAGTTGTTCAGTTTCACTGCATTCAACACTAACGACAAGGCATAATTTGTTTTTTCAAAGAAAGAACTAGAAGATTTGCATGTATGCATGCATGCACATACATGAGTTACGCATGCATACATGGCACAAATTGTTTTAACAGAAGCAACTACCATCTGGCAAATTAAATGCATGCATTTATGCATATAAGTGGGTGGGTGAGACTTCAGAGAGGGAGAGAGTATTTCTTTCTTCTTCAATGAGCCAAGGGCAATTATGGAAGCAAAGAAAAACAAAATTGTTATTCATGATTCTGTCATCCTCCATTTAACTTCAAAAAATGGTTGCAGTGTACAGGAAGTTTTGTGACAAACGTGCATGTGTATCTGGTGACAATGTTATAGCCCAATAAATACATACAATATTAAATTCATAGAAATTACCATACAAAGGTCCAAAATGCTACCAAGATTGGACATTCAGTAATAGTCATCTGAAAACTTGGTGTATAATACAAGATGGCACAATCTTGTATAGTCACCCAACCCTCACTTTATCAAAGGTGGCCATGAATAGAGCTTTCAACAAGACTTTACTCTTCCTCCAACAATGGCAATAAAAAGGCTCAAAGCTTGCAGTTTGCAACCAATGGATTCGAAGTAGGAAAGAAGTGAAGAGAAATGCAAAAAAAAAGGCAAGCATCAACATTCGACCAACTTAGATCACCAGAGAAAGCCATAAAAATCAAGTTACCGTTGTTTACAGCGCAAAGCAAAGATCAATCCATCCGTTGTGCGCAATATAGACAACCAGCATAAGCGAAACACAATTATAGATGCATTGGTAAAGTTAACAGCAAGACTTGCAAAAAGAAAAAGAAACACAAATGAAAGGATGGCTCTTTTTCATAAATTTAAATTCACTGTTGATGGCGCATGCTAAGATGATGGTTGATGACCACTGCTCGAATGATACCACTTCCAAAAAGCGGACGCCACGAAATTCCTCCTCGCCGAAAACCTCCGACCCGTCTTAGATGCCGCAGCATTGCTACTCGAGGGCATATCGGTCAGCGGTACGTGATCAGCCAACGCAGCAATCTGATCCATGCCGTTCTCCTGCATCCCACTCTCGCTCGCACTTGCATCCACCGGCTCAACTACCTCCTGAGCTTCCATATCCAAATTCACAGCGAGTGAACCCCTGCTCGATCTCAGCCAGTCTGCGCCTTCCATGGTGACACCGCGGCACTTCTTCACCTTCACCTTGATCAAATTGGGGCACCCACCGGCAAGTGCCTCCATGCCCTGGTCCGACACAGGGCACCCCTTGATGCAAAGCTTCTTCAGTGCGACGCACTTCGATGCGATGCATGATATCTCGGCATCCCCGAATGTCTCACTGGAACACAGTGCAAGCCTCTCGAGATTTTTGCAATTCTCCGCGATCAAGGTCAGGCTCAGGGACGTGGGATTCACGCCAATCAAAACAAGCTCCTGAAGATTCGGGCACCTCAAAGCAACAACGGACAGACCTACATCTCCAATCCTGTTCGTCTTCCACCCGTCGATGTGGATTTTCCGAAGCAACCGGCAGCGCTCGGCGACCAAGCTGAGGCCTTTATCAGTGCACTCGGGCGTTTTGACGAGATGCAAGATCTCGAGATCCACACAACCCACGAGGGCCTCAAGGCCGCGGTCGCTGACCTGGAGCTTCTCGAGGTGGACCTCGACGAGACCAGGGACCTTACGGGCGATGTCCTCAATGACCTCGTCCCAATCACCGGAGCAGTTTTGTAGGTTTTTGTTTTTTTGGTATTTTTATATTTATTTTTTTTTTTTTATACAACACTGATGCGGGGAGAGAGATGATGTCTGAGTGCGTGTAGAAGGGTTGCCGCAGGGGACAATCGGTGCGGCGTCAGTGTCTGTGAGACCGCGGAGGCGCTTGATGGACAATTCCTCGAGAAGGGGGCAGCCAGCGACGATGACGGCGATTCCCTTGGCGCCGAAGGCGCAGGAACCGCAGGAAAGCTTGCGGAGGTTGCGGCAGTTGGCGGCGAGGGAGGCCATGCCGAGGTCGGTGACGTGGCGGCAGGCACGGAGCTTGAGGCGGGTGAGGAGAGGGCAGCGGAGGGAGACGATGGAGAGGGCGTCGTCAGCGATGCTCTCGGAGCGGCGATCGCACTTAAGGGCGAGCTTCGTGACGGAGTGGAAGCGGGAGAGGAGGGCGGGGATGGCGTCCAGAAGGGGGGAGCGGGCGTCGAGGGAGAGGCGGTGGCGGGACTGAGCCTCGACGAAGAGCCAGCGACGGCAGACAAGGGAGCAGCGTTTTCGGTCGGAAGGGGGGAGGGAATGGAAGACGAGGGCGAGGCAGTCGTCGGGGAGGAACGAGGTCAGGTCGAGGGAGGGGGAGAGGTCAGGAGGAGGAGGAGGAGAGGGCGCGTCGGAGGAGGCCATGGAGGAGGCGGATCTGGTGTAGCGGCGGCGGAAGAGGGTGGAGCAGGGCTTCGAGGAGGACTGGCCCATGCGGCGGAGGGAGAGGCGGGGGCGGGGGCGGAGTTTAGTTGGCGGCGATCATCGGCCAGCGGAGGCGGAGGCGGGGAGCCTAGCTCTCTCTCTCTCTAGAGTAGTGTGGCGTGATGTGATTTTCTCTCTCTAGGGGAAGGGGGAAATGTGGGAGGAGGTCTGGTTATGGGTTGGGGTTGCGGGTGAGAGGATGAGGGAGAAAGAGAGCGGACGCGACGCTGGAATTGGATTTGGTTTTGCGTCTTTTTTGGTCTCCGCCTCAACCTCTATCCCCGCTAGGGGTGTAACCGGACAGAACCTAAGCGAACCTGTATTTTTTAGGTTCGGTTCGTTTATTTAATCAAGCTAAACTTGTGTTCAGGTTCGGTTCATTTATTTTCGAACCGAATCCGAATCGAACCTCTTTTTAAACGAATCGAACCTAAGTGAAACTTAAGAATTCTCTAATAAGAAGGAGTGAAAAGAAGAGAAATGGAAATATATATGTGTATTTACAGTTAGAATAAATATTCATTTAGTTTTTTCTTTATCTAACTCATCTTCATCTTTTGAAAAAATTAGATTAATAAGGATTCGTCTCTTTGAAAAAAGTATAATTATAATATATTTTATATCTATTCAGATGGGGATAAGGAATAAGAATAATACGGAGATATTCGATAAGTAATGTTTGTACTTGTTTTGTTGATTTGAAGATAAAGAAGGGAAAAGTACTAGACCATAGATGATAGATGTTGTAAACACGATGTGACTATTTATTTTTGGATAGTTTATACCGAGATAAAACCTAGTTATCCCATAAATATCTAGTTATCTCTAGACAAAATTCACTTACCCTTGGATAAAAATCACTCATCTCAAAATAAGTCCACTTCTACGGATAAGGATTTGTAAATATGTATATGTGTATGTTTATCGAGCTTTTAACGAATCGAACCTGAGCGAGCCTATGATTTTTAGGTTCGGTTGGTTTATTTAATCGAGCCTAAACTTGTGTTCAGGTTCGGTTCATTTATTTCCGAACCGAATCTGAATCGAACTTTTAGCGAGCCGAACCTTAGCGAATATCGAACTTGAGAATTTTCTTACACCCCTAATCCCCGCTTCGGATGTCCTGTGGAATTTCACCCTTTCGTCCTAACTTTATCTCTCTCTCTCTCTCTTTTATTCATGTTGCTCACAACTAGTACTTGTTCCCCTGCATTTCAAAAAAATTATTTAAAAGGTTTTTCATGTCAAATTTTTTTACGACGAATAATTAGTATGCAAGGAGCATGTGGACTATATATCATAGAAGATCATCCTGACCGCCGCACCTAGCCGATAGTCTGTGAAAGCAAGCGGGACAGATAGAAAGTCCCTCTCTCTGTCGAGTTGGCCTTAGACGTGCGTCGAGCAAGCAAGACGAGTCAAGTCAAGGCTAGGCACGCGCATTCTTTCCGTCGACAATATAAGATCGTTTTTTGCAAAAAAAGAGTATTTAAAAGGTTATTCATGCCAAATTTTCGATTGTATTTTATGGATTAATTTATTTTAAAGGAGACAAATACATTGTAGTTATACTTGTTGTATTTAATGTTAATGTAATTAGGTTTTAATTTAGTGAACTTATACAATTACATTGGATTTTAATTTGGTCTCAATTGAGAAATCAAATGCTTTTAGAAGGAAAGTCGAGAATTCTCAAATTTGAAATAATATTAGTTTGGGTGCAACTTTTAGTATCACATCTAGCAGTTCTAAAGTTTTAGTGGGCTTACATATGAATTCACACTCCAAGATCTTGTAACAATAGTAGAAAGGATGAATGGAGGCGAGGCGCATTTCTTGTTATTACAGATTGGTCCTTCCGCGCCTCACGTGCAGTCCCACGTGAGGCGCGTGAAAATTGCATGTAACCCCTGGCGGCTTTTGTATATTGTTAAATAGTTCTTAAACATTAAAAAAATTTATTCTGTTGGGATAATTGCAATGTGACCCCTGTCCTTTATTTTATTTGGCATTTATGCCCCTGCTAGGCTGAGTATTTTTGTGACTTTCATGTATTTATTAAAAATGACTATGTAGCTCCTAAAAATCCACAAAAATTAGGTTAGATGCTCTATGCAGCGTACTTTCACGCCCACAATTTTTAACTTACATTTTTTTTGCATTTTATCTAATTTTTAAAATTCAATTGGAGCCTAAATAATCACTGTCTAATTTATAAAATATCAAAAAATATAAAAACATTTTAAAAAATTACAAAAATACTATGTATGGTATATTTATATATCTATTGAATCCAGAAGATGAAAAACCCTAAAAAATAAGAAAAAGAAAAATATAAAAATCAGAAAGCCCCAAAATCCAACAAAAAATACAAAAACCCTAGAAAAATACCAAAAAAATGTTTTCTTACTTTATAATTATCTTCATATTATTATTAATATTAAAAATTAATTTGGGTAATTTTGGGACTTATTTATATTTTTAAAACCCAAATTATTTTCGACCTATTTATTTAATCCCTTATTAGGGACATTTTTGGAATTAAAAAGACATAAAAATTAGTAAAATTCCAGAAAAATAACAAAAAATAAATATATATATATATAAAGACAAAAAAATTTTATATCTAATATATTTTGAGTATTTATATATATGTGTGTGTGTGTGCGTGTCCTTATATTGTCTCTCTCTCTCTCCTCTCTTATATATCTCTTTATATATACACCTACATTATATAATTAAAAATAAAAAAGAAAATAAAAAATATATAAAATATAAAATAAAATAAAAAAATATAAAAACAAAAATTAAAAAAATTAATAGAAAAGTAAAAACCCACAAAAACAATAAAGAAATGAACATGAACCAAGAATTGAATAATGTGCATTCATCTTCACCATACAACCATTCGCCTCCCAGTGTTCGACCTCTACTTGCGCTTACACCTATACACACTTGCATGTAGAGTTATAATAAATTTTAACTCCGCATTTTTGATATTAATTGCATATATTTTATTGTGGGTTAACTGTTGATTGAATCCGGATTTCGCCTGGTCAACTCAGCGACTGAGTTCTCGCCTTGTGTGGGAACTTGAGATCACCGATCTTTGGTTTTATCAAATGACGTCGTTGTCGGGGAGGCAACGGATTTTGTATGGTTGTTCATTCATTTATTCAATTATTTGCTCATGTCCAGTGTCTATTTTATTATTTATTTATTTGATTACTTATTGACATTATTGATTGACTGTTCTGACCTCCTTCTTTCTTTGTCTTTGATGCGAGGGACCGCCAAGCGACGGAGGACCTCCTAGGAGGACCAATGCACCCGAGCGAGGCGGAGCCGGCTTTCGGACCTAGCCGGTAGGAGAGAGCATTAAAAACAGAGGGAGAAGAAATTTTGAAGACTGTCTCTATTTTTATGCATTTTACTTTATTCTGTATATTTATGTGAGTGAGCGACCCTATAATTGTAATAATACAGGACTTTCAGACACTCCAGTTCCCGAGGTCCATTGCCCGAGGGATTGTTCCCTTGGGGGCCTCGACGGTTTTGACGCTTTTTCTTTTCTTTATTTTATTTTTATTATTTTGTGTGAATAAGCCCTAGCTTAGGAAGTGCTTGCTCGTAGATTAGGTCCAAACACCTTAATATCGTGCATGTACCTATAGTGCGCTTTGGACTTAGTTTAAGCTTTAAACAGTCGCCTCATCATCTTCGAGCCTTCGTGCCACGAGCCCACCCTGCCAAGCGCTGCTCCTGAACTCGATGTGTCGAGAGGAGGAGGGGTGAGCCTAGACCGTACTCCTAGATTGAAGATCGGTGACTGACTTGTGGTGCTTCACGATAATAGCAGTTACTATTCTAGGGTGATTTCTTGGGCTTTGCATTTGCATGTAGCATAGGTTTCAATTCTGTTATGCATCCCGCATGGAGAGAGCTAGAGGCACTGTAAGTCTTCTTACTTAGCATGCATCATCGATTTCCGACTTCCATGGCTTTTTCGACTTTCTCCCTCTGTTTTTGCCAACCTAGGATGCTTAATGAAAATTGAAGCCTCGATAGGCACGTGCATTGAAAATACCCAAAAATGATAACAAAAATAAAACAGGGACTGCTAACTCCACTTGAACCTAAAAACAAAATATAATAGACTTCCTTGTCTTGGGGAGAGCAACCCTTCATTGTATGCGTTTTAATTGCTCACGTACACACTGAGGAGTAGAGCACAAATCCCATCAAGACTCCTAAGTGTTTGTACAACTTTGTGATTCTCACCTCACTCTAAAAATGAAAAGATAAATGATCGTCACCTGACGGTCTTCACTGTGTCGAGTAGGTGAATCAGGGGTTTGCCTTGTGTATTGAATGTGACTTGGAGTCTGTTGCGTTCTTCATTCATTATTAGAGTAGTCGGTCCCATCGTGTGAGTCATCTTTTTCATCTTTGAGTCTCTCTACCTCTCTTATATTTATATCTCTCTTCATTTGCATCGAGTCGTGATATTGTCGCTTGAGCTCAATCATTCTTCGCTAAGTCCTTCGTTTCCCTCTTCTTCATCACCTTCCTCATATCACCGTACCATCCCTATCTTCTCAGGTTCGAGGAGAGCATGCTCTTCGGACCACTGTTTTGACGGTGTTCCTGCCTTGTGTGGAACACCCAATTTTGTCTATGTCCCGATCTTCTCGCCCGCCCTCCTCGTCCCCTCTGTATCACTTTTCCTATTACCCGGGAATGTTGTGCACATCGATGAGGCCCGCATCGAGGATTTTATGATTATCTTGATTATTTGTGTAAGCCGGGCCAATGATTGAGGATGCTGGGATGAGTGTGCCATGGGATTGTGACCGGATACGTGCATGTTTTTGAGGTTATTTGATTTTGGGCACAAGCATAGGTGTGATGCATTATTGAGGAATTTTTGATCTCGCACACCGGATTGAGGATGTGATATAATGTGATGATTTGGTGATGATTTCATGAGTATTGATTGATCTATCTATCTTGAGGTTCCACCCATCTTGATTTTGAGGATTGACTGATTATTCTGATTTGGACTTCCCCGATAAAGGTGTGTGGATCCTGCATGATCTCTCATCTTACTGATTACCATCTTCGATCTCCTGATTCTATCCTCTACCTTTGGCACCTATACGATTTCTGCCTAAATATTGTGCCATCTCAGCTGATTAGAGTAACTTGAGGGACTGTATTGTGATTGACCTGATTATTTGCTCCCTCACATGGTCTTATGCCCTCCGGATGATTGAATGATTGACTTCCCTTGAGGACCTGAGATTTTATGCCAGCATTCCCTTGACCTACATTGATCTAGCTCGCATTCCTCCCCGAGGACTATCTGCAGGAGAAAGCGACAATTTCTTGGACTTCGGTTTCATCCACTGCTTTGGTCGCCATTGTGGTGGGACCTGGAACTGAGTCAGATGATATGCTCGATTGGCCTCCTCCTCTGCTTGCGTACCCGACTTGTCGGTACATGAGGCCAGTTGTCTGATTGCTCTCCTTGATAGTCCTCGCAAGGACGAGCCTTGATATTACAATTATTCACCGCCTAGTTCATAGCTCTTCGAGGGTTATCTGCAAGAGGCTATGACACCTCCTGCTGGTAGGTTGCCTGTCGCCTACCAAAGACCATATTCTCTATGGATCCGTCTGATGGATCTGGCTCCTTTGAGCCTACTCACCTTGACGACCCTCACACAAGGTAGAGACACATTCTGACTATTCCTTGCCTATATTGCATAACTCCCCAAGGACTATCTGCAGGAGCATGCGACACTCTCTTTACGCTCGGTTCCCCTGCTGACTGTGTCTCCGATCTACGGAGCATGGAATCGAGTCGTCTGATATATATGATTTTGGTCCCATCCTGAGTTGCATATTCGATCTGCAGATCATGGGACCCATCTGATTAGACTCCTTTGAGTCTGCTCGCCTTGACGATCCTCGCAAGTCTGAGCTCCTGATATCTGCTATTTCCATGCATAGCTGGCAGCACGTTCCCCGAGGGTTGTCTGCGGGACGCTGCCACATTCTTTAGATTCTCCGGTCTCTTCTGCTGATAGCCATTATGTCGCCTACCGAGACCATACCCGATGATCCGTCTGATGGATCACTGACGCCTTTGCGTCCGCTCGCCTTGACGACCCTCGCAAGGTCGAGTCTCTTTCTGCTTATTTAACGATTAGCATGTACTACTCCCTGAGGGTTATCTGCAGGAGGGTACATCACCTTGTAGGTATTCGGTTTCATTTCTGGTGTCTCCTGTCTGTTGGAGCACGGAGCCGATTTTCCTGATATGTGTACTTGGTCTCTTCTCTGAGTGTTTATCCGATCCTCGGATCACGAGACCGAGTCTTCTGATCATGGTATGATCCCTGGCTCCTTTGAGCCTACTCACCCTTGACGACCCTCGCAGAGTTGAGCAAGGACTTGCGGTATTCGGTGTGTCTCCTGTGATCTTCCGACCTCATGCCCACCGACTACCATGATGTCTCTTGTTCCTTACCTTTCCATATCTTATGAGACTCTGATTGACCGGAGGAATCTGTATTGTTCCTTCTTCCTCCCGGTCTGACTGTATCGGCTCTGTTCCCTCATGCTGACCCTATGGGTCGATTTACTGCTTCATGCTACCGGACCCGATGTCTGTCCTTTCGATCTATTTTGCTTCGGTAGCCGACATCCACCTGACTGCATATCCGGGTGTTTTACACTGTTTGATTGTGTCACTGTTCTCACAGGGAGACGATGGCGCAAGTACGATATCCACTTGTCAGATACCGTCCTGTACTTCATCAGTTCTTCACCGCTTGTAGATATGTGTTTTGTCTATTCCTTCTTTCTCCCACATGTTATGTGTGCCCTAGATCTGTCGTCATATCTTTGTGTCTACACTTAGGACGTACCTTGTCCTAAGTATAGGGGAGTACACACCGCGTTGTTCTTTCCTCATTCAGTTTCATTACTCCTGTTGTTGCCTATAATCAGGGATATCTCACCCTAAGTATAGGGGGAGTGATGCGTATATTCTCCACGATCTTTTCATCTATCTGTATATATCTATCTTTTCTTCTTTTCTTCTTTTCTTCTTTTCTTTTTCATATTTCTTTATCTAAATAAAAGATGTCATCCCTTTGTGTCAGTTCTCTGTACTCAGGACGTATTTGTCCTAAGTATGGGGGTGCACCCCTGATTTGTTAATTCTTTGATCTGTTTATTCCCACTCGTGGCCCTCCCTGCCTTGTGAACAAACTGTTGTACTTAGGATTATTTGATCCTAAGTATAGGGGGGACGGTCATTTTCTTATTCATTTATCTCGTTATTCTTTCATTTGTTATTCTTTTAGTCGTTGTAGTATAGGCTTTTCTATACTCAGTACGAGTTATGCCTTCTCTTCGTCTCTTTGACCTATGGGGACATAGCTCATGCTAAGTATAGGGGGGTTGTATATACTATGTTTATACTTCATCCATAACTTGTACTTTCGTATAATTATTAATAAATATGGCTATAAATACGATATAATTCATTGAAAATTAATTAATAATGCTTCTTAGTCCTCAGATTCTTTTTGTATATACTGATTAATAAATCAGGTTAAAAATATTTTTTGCAAAATGATTTGAAAAATAGTGTGAACTGTTTGAAAAACTTTTTGTGAAACATTTTCAACCTTTGTAAAAAATATTTTGATTGCAAAAATTCATATATTTGTGTGAAATAAAGGATTTGAAAACCTATTTGCAAATGGTTTTGAAAACATTTTATAAAAATATTTGAAAAATGTATATATAGTGTTTGGAAAATCCTTGCAAAATGGCTTTCAAATGTTTGTAAATATTTGCAAAAATTATTTTGTACTAGAGTTTTCAAAATGGTTTTTCAAATAAATTTGAGGAATAAGAGCATCAAAATAAATAAAATAAAATAAAATGAATAATAAATAAAATACATAGAACTAGTTATCGATTGTATATACACCTAAATAAATAACTTTGTTAAAATCTGTAAATTCTTTAAGTCTTGTAAAAAAAGCGGCACGCCTGTGTAAATAATTGTACATACTTTTTGTGTGTCAAGATTTTTATTTGCAAATTCTTTGTTTAAAAATTCCTCTCTTTGTTTTCAAATTCCTTGCAAAATTGCATTATTCTTTGCGTATTTATAAATAGCATTTGCATAGCACTCATATATTTTTATTGAGCTTGATGATTGAACTAGTCCAATAAAGTCGAAGATTGGAGCTTGGTTGGACCTTACCGCACCTAACTACACTGGAACCTTTTGGGAATTAGGTTTAAGGTACTTCAGGTCTATTCAGACTTAATTCTTTGAGAAATCAGGGCTGGGTTCAAGTCACCTCAACTGACTAACTAGAACTTTTCGAGACACACGCATGACTCTTGTCGGCCGTGACCTAACTTGGATACTTGCACCTTTCACTTGTCTCAACTCAGTTGGAGTGGTGTGGGGGTTGGATTTGCCAGTCTGAGACGCACACGGGTGGAAACATTCGTCCTCGTCTAGGAGGGAAGTGCACCCCAACCTGGTCCAGTTTCAATGAAGTCGAATGACATGAGAGTGTGGGTTGCAATAAAGCTTCAAAAGAGGGATAGTCTTCTGGTTCAAGAGGAAAAAAGTCCTTATGTAAATGCTGTTGTAAATAGTATGTTAAAAAAACCTCCAAAAAAGTGGACATTCTTGAAAATAAAAATAAAAGTGCCTGCCGAAGTATGTATATATGTTGTATAGAAAATAAGCAAGCTTGAGCATTAAAGTTATACCATGTGAGCCTGCAGCTGGATGACTTGACTACATTGGTCTTGCATCCCAGGATAGGTAGCTACACTGCCTACCGTCCATTCTCTTCTTCCCCTCCTCCTATTGAGTCGGATGCCACTTGAACTTAGAAGGGAATACCCCCGCTCCTCGAGGGCAGAGGGATGGATTGGGGAATCATTGGGTTGCTATTCTGGAGAAGTCAGTTCCTTTGTCATTTCAGTTGGGGAGAGCCACTATCACTTACACTGTACAAGTCAACTTCATAGTCATAAGGGTTTGCGTATGATGTAGGCTAGTTCTGACCTAGCTATTGAGGTAATTTGAACCGAGTTCTGTGACTCTCGAAGGCTGTTGTGTTTTAAATTTGGTTCCCGACTAGGTTCCACACACATTTTCACACCAAGGTCTAACCTGAGCTCCAGACTTTGATTTTGTACAGATGAGTTTAATAATCATGATCAATTCAATTTATTCTTTATTTTTGCCTTTTCTTTTCTTCTTATTCTTTATTCTTTTGTACTTATTGCATAAGTTTTTGCTAAGGACTAGCAAAGGGCAAGTATAGGGGGTGATGAATCTTCATTTCATCACCTTTATTCTATCATTTTGGCCTTAAAAACCCCACAGCAAATGCATGTAAATAGCATCAATTCGTCTATAATAGCACTTATTATTTATTATATTATATGTATATAAAATAAGGTTTTCAATGCCAAAATTATAGAATAAAGAGAAGAAAAGAGAAAGGAATAAAATATTGAAAATATTTTATGACCCGAACCCCGAGACCAGGGCCAGAATGGAAATTGGTCGACAAGGAATAAAGTAGGGGGAGATAAGGGCCAATAATACAATAAATTCCTCATTTATTTATTCATTCATTTATGCATTTTTGACACCTATTTTGTATGTAATTATTTATTCATCAAATAGAAATATTTTGTACATGAAAGTTGTAGATAATAATGTGAATAAAAATACAATATTGAGTTTGTGTAAAAAAAAATATACAGTGTACATTTTATACACAGAATAAAAAGACAGAATCTCAACTTCACAGACCCATATCTTGCAAATAAAAACTCAAAACCAACAAAATCACCTTTAATTGTATATAACTTTTCAATAGATATTTAATAAAATTAGTTTCATAATTTTTGAAGTTCATCTTTGAAAGTTAGGTTTTTGGCCCCTATTGTACATAATACCGATTAAAATATTCAATTTATTCATTACTTATTATTTTTACAAATTCATATTTTTATAATTTTGTAAACATTATTTATAACATATGTGTACATTGAAATTAGAATTAAACCTAAAATAAAAAGGAGAATAAAATAAAACTATGCCAAAACATAGATGAAATACCTATGTTCTATATGTATATAAATAAAAGGGAAATACATTCTTTAATTATTTTATTCTTTCATGCTTTTATAATACTGTAAATATTACATACATTATATTAAAAATGTAAATCTAAAATAAAACCCCTTAAAATTCATTAAATAAATAAAATGTATATAAAATACAGGTAAAATACCTATAAGTATACATACACATTATATATACCTATTTATTTAAATATGCAAATAAACTCATAAAATTCAAATAAAAATATATTTATACTCACAAAAATAAGTTATAAATATATAAAATAATAGAATAAAATAATACAATAAAATATACAAAATAAAAATAAATTATACAAAATACATGTAAATATACTTATAAATACATCATTTAAAATAAACTCATAATAAAATTCATCAAAATAATAATAAAAATCATAAATAAATACTAAATTATTTAATAAATATTTTTTATTTTATAAGCAAAAAGTAATAAAATCATTTTATATGTTTAATTAATAAGTCAATCAGACGTTGACATGGACCAATCAGGTCCCTCTGCACGTTGACCGCCTGGTCAACTGCTCCTCCAGGCGGCTGAAGTGACTTCGCTTGTCTTTCCAACCGTCTTCTCCCTTAATTCCCACCCGCGTCAGTCATTTTCTGACATTGCTTTCTTCAGACGAAATGTTCTCTGATCATTGTACATCCACGCCCATTCGTTTATTCCCTTGTACATAGCTTGTAGCTCCGCCAATGGCTCGTTCAATAAGGGTGCGCAACATGTTCATAAATAAGAAACCTTCACCTCCTCCGCAAAATTTGGTCAGATTTTCTTCGTCTTCAGCCCCTCGCCTCCGATCTAGCGTGCTTCTCCGTGATAGGGAGAAGCCCCTGGAGGGTCCGAGCGGGCAGGAGCGGTGGAGGCTGCACCCACGGCCGCCGTTCACCGGAGGTCTTGCTCCCTAGCGTCCAACCAGGTACGAACTGCGCATTTTATTATTTTAGTTAGCCCTTCGATTCAAGTAGTTTAATGATGCATTTAGAATAACCATTAGACTCTAGGTTTAGCTTAGAGTGGCCTATTTGTAGTTCACCAGAGCTCCGCTCCGGCGAACCTTTAACTGTGATCCCACCGTATTCCAACCCCCATTACACCTCACCTTCGCTCCTCCTCGTGTTCTCCAACTCCATCTCACTAAACCCAAACAGATCTTCCCTAGATATGTGAATCGATGCTCACCTCCTACACCTCGCCGGAGCATCGCCGCTCACCTCCATTTGTGTGCTAGCGGCTTCATTCTTGGGCCGAGGAGTATCGCCTCAAGCCGAGTGATCTTCTTGAGCAGGATTGGTGCGTTGAGAAGCACCAGGGGATGCAACCAAGAGCCGTCGAGGCACCTGGAACCCAACTTCTTCCCCGACCTCGCAGAGGACCTCCGGTGCGTCTTTTGTCCGATCCGAGACCTCCAGAAGCTAGAGCCACCTGCCAGGAACGTTCTGGGACCCTTGGGAGCTGCAAAGAGCTTTGGAGAGGAGAGACCTCGCTGGGAGAAACTCGCCAGCAGCGAGTTCTTCCCCTATTCTTCCAGAACCCCTCCCTGTCGTCGGATGAAGAACAAGGTCCCAGATCTGATCACAGACGTCCGATCTTCTAGAGCCTCAGCCGTTGGATCACAGGAGTGATCTAATCCCAGACGTCGGATAGCGAAGCGGTATCGGCCGTTGGATGGGCGCCGCGTGTCAAGTGAAGAACGAAGAACCGTTGGATCGCGCACACATAAGGGGTAAATTACAAACTTACGCCCCGGTTTTTTTGTATTTTATATTTAATTCTGTAAAATAATTATCGAGTGTAAAAAAATTGTAAATCTTGCAAACGGACCCCTGCTTTTCTTGTTATTAGAGATTGATCCTTCCGCGCCTCACGTGCAATCCCACGTGAGGCGCGTGAAAATTGCATGTAACCCTTGGCGGCTTTTGTATATTGTTAAATAGTTCTTAAACAGTAAATAAATATTTATTCTGTTGGGATAATTGCAATGTGACCCCTGTCCTATATTTTATTTGCATTTATGCCCCTGCTAGGCTGTGTATTTTTGTGACTTTCATGTATTTATTAAAAATAGCTATGTAGCTCCTAAAAATCCACAAAAATTAGGTTAGATGCTCTATGCAGTGTACTTTCACGCTCACATTTTTAACTTGCACTTTTTTGCATTTCATCTAATTTTTAAAATTCAAATGGAGCCTAAATAATTACTGTCTAATTTATAAAATACCAAAAAAATATAAAAACATTTTGAAAATTTACAAAAATATTATGTATGGTATATTTATATATCTATTGAGTCCAGAAGATGAAAAACCCTAAAAATAAGAAAAAGAAAAATATAAAAATCAGAAAGCCCCAAAATCCAACAAAAAAATACAAAAACCCTAGAAAAATACCAAAAAAATGTTTTCTTACTTTATACATATCTTCATATTATTATAATTTATTAAAATTAATTTGGGTAATTTTAGGACTTGTTTTATATTTTTAAAACCCAAATTATTTTCGACCTATTTATTTAATCCCTTATTAGGGACATTTTTGGAAAAAGACATAAAAATTAGTAAAATTCCAGTAAAATAACAAAAATAAAAAATATGTGTATATAAAGCCAAAAAAATATTATATCTAATATATTTTGAGTATTTATATATATATGTCCTTATATTGTATATCTCTCTCCTCTCTTATATATATCTCTTTATATATACACCTACATTATATAATTAAAATATAAAAAGAAAATAAAAAATATATAATATAAAATAAAATAAAAATTATAAAAACAAATTAAAAAATAATAGAAAAGTAAAAATCCACAAAAACAATAAAGAAATGGACATGAACCAAGAATTGAATAATGTGCATTCATCTTCACCATACAACCATTCGCCTCCCAGTGTTCGACCTCTACTTGTGCTTACACCTATACACACTTGCATGTAGAGTTATAATAAATTTTAACTCCACATTTTTTATATTAATTGCATATATTTTATTGTGGGTTAATTGTTGATTGAATCCGGATTTCACGTGGTCAACTCAGCGACTGAGTTCTCGCCTTGTGTGGAACTTGAGATCATCGATCTTTGGTTTTATCACCTGGGTAGATGCCCGTTGGAGGGTATTTTCAAAAGTGAAAAGACGTGCCTTAAGTCTTCATATACCCTCCCCATGGACTTCGTTTTCTTCTCTTACGAGAAAACTCTCACGCTGCTTTTACTCCTTATTTTTCCCATTGCATATGTGACATGTGTTCTTCTCGGCTGCAAGTTCTTTGAGGTATTCTCGAGAACGATCTTGTCGGTGTGCGTGGACGCAGATCGTGTGCCGTCGTATCATGACAGCGGATCGTCAGTACCATTCGCACTGTTATTGTAGGGCAATATCTTCTCTAAGGACAAACCATTAGATGGACGCTTCGGTGATTTCTTACCTAATTTATTTACTGTTTTTTACCATAGTTTATTTATTGCATTGCCTTCCCTATATCTCGCCCTAAAATGTTGTTTAAATATTTTTGATTGATTCATGTGCATCTTCTAAATTACTATATGAATCGGATATGCTTGATTATATTTTGGTTAATCTGTAATGCATTGATTCATATTATTTTTGATAATTACTGTTTAATATACTCCTTAATATTTGTAGTAATAAGAATTTAAGATAAGATATCTGAAATCGGATTTGGCATCATGTCAGAAATAATGTTTAAATCGATGATGGAGATGATCGGGATGCCTAAAAATTCGATGATAAGAATTTCAAGAATTACCAACAACGCATAAAAATCTGGCTAATCACCATAGGGTTTATCTGAATGTTTGAAACCGAATGTCCTATGATGGAAAAGAAAAATCCCACACCCGATAGTCATAATGTGCAATCTATGTGGAAGGAACGCGATCGTATATGTCATGATTGCATCTTGTTGGCTCTATCCAACATGTTGTGTTGACGTATATTGTTCGTCCACGCAGATTGTGAAGGAGCTATGGGAAGTATTGAACCGGAAGTACAATACCAAAGATCTTAGTATTGAGAAATATTCTTTTGTTAAGTTCTTAAAGTTTCCTATGCCCAAAGGGAGACTGTTTCTGAACAGGCACACGAGTTTTTACTCCTGCTCCATGGTCTAGAAGATGTCGAGATAAAACTACTAGAAAAATTTCAGATCATGTACATCATAGAAAAATTTTCCAAGTCTTGAGAAGACTTCGGTATAACCATGAAACATAGAAAGGGGAAATTTTCTATAGATGACTTATGATGGCAATCGTCATAGAGGATGATCATAGGAAACAAAAACATGTGGTTCATGTTGATATTTAGGCTAAGGTCAATTTCATGATTTCAAAAGATAAATATAAGAAGGGAAAGGGTATTAACAGCAATAAAATGAAATCAAAGGGCAATATCTGAAAAGGCAAAGAATAAACCATGTTGGTACTGTAATCAGATTGACCATTGGAAGAATGATCGCTCGTCTTTGAAGGTTCAACCTAAAGTTGTAGATGGAAGTCCACAAGTGAATATGATCAGTGCAAGACTTGAGTCTAGCGAGGGGTATATCTCTGTAAAATATGAACTATACCATATCCATGATCCAAATAAATATCTCGTGGATATGGGAGCTAATGTGCATATTGTTCTGACAGAACTTTGTTGTCTTCTTATCAAACATGCAGTGGTGGAACTGTGAAGATGAGAAACGATTCTGCGGCCAAGGTGCTGGGGTCAGGGCAAGTCAACTTGAGGTTCTCATCTGCACGTATCTGGATTTTGCATAGTGTGTCGTTTGTCCCTATTGTGAAGAAGAATGTTTTATCTGTCTTCATTTAAGTTAGAAATTATTTTGAATTGAACTTTAAATGTAATACAATTGTTATCCTGAGATGTGGTATTTTTATGAAAAATGTTATTTGACATATTTTGATTTATTGTTTAGAATTAGATGTGATTCAGTAAACATTTATTCAGTGAATGTTTTGAGTTATAATTGATCTAACTTTGTATCTTATATTGTTGATAATTTAGAATCCTTTGATCCATTGAATGGTAGATTGGGACAAGTTAACTTAAATTCAATAAAAAGTATGATGAATTTAGAGTTGGTCCTTAAACATGTTGTTGATAAAACTCAAAAATTTGATATTTGTGTGCAATCGAAGACACCTATGAAGTATTTTCAGTCCGTCTCTAAAGATAGTGACATCTTGGATTTAGTGCATATGGATATCTATGAGTATAATGATGTATTGACTAAAGACAATAAGAAATACTTTATCATCGTTATAGATGATGGCAATAGATACTGCTATGTGTACCTAATGAAAACCAAGAATAAAGTCCTAGAAAATTTCTTATATTTAAGAATGAGGCTGAGACACAAACAAGAAGAGTGCTTAAGCGCCTTAGGTCGGACAAAGAGAGTGAATATATGTCTAATTTATTTGATGAACAATGCAATTTGTTTGGCATACTTAATGAAGTTATTGCCCCTTATTCACCACAATCAAATGAGACAGCATAACAGAAAAATAGAAACTTAACTGACATGAGCAGTGCTCTTCTATAGAGTTTGGACTTCCAACCTATATGTGGGGAGAAGCCTTGAATATAGCTTGCCATATTTTGAATAGGGTTCCTCCAAGACATATGAAAAGTATCATTTTGAATTTTTGAGAAATAAGAAATTAAGCCTAAGATATATCAAGTGTGGGATTGTCTCGCTAAGGTTTTAATCCCAAAACACAAGAGAAAGAAGATAGATCTTAAAATTGTTGATGCGGTCTTCTTAGATTACTTGAAAAATAGTTATACATATATGTTCTTGGTAATTCAGTTCGAGATACCGGACATAGATGTCAACTAGACCTGGCCAAAGTGAGGGTCGGGCCGAACGGGCCGACGTTCTAAAACCCCATGTCCAAGGCTCGTCCCGGCCCCGTCCATGGGCCACACCTCAAGGCCCAAGCCCGCCCAGATCTGGGCCGGGTCGGCCCATGGGCTGAATGTAAAGGTATTTTTTATTAGTTTTTTTAATCAAAATTACGGGGATATTTAAGTTTTTTTAGCATCATCTAATCTTTCTAAATTCAAGTAAGCATAATATGTGTAACTTTGCATGTAAACTATAAAATAACATATAATATTGATAATGTAGAACATAAATTTTGAAGTATATTATATTAAATGTACCTAAAATATATTTTTTAAACATATATTTTTATATGTGGGGGGCGGGCCAGGCCAGGACGGGTTTTATGGCACATGTATAGGGATGAGCACGGGTCGGGCCTGGGCCGGGCCCTACAGGGCCCATGCCCATTTAAGTTTGTGGGCTTTGGGCCGGGCCTAGGCCCAATAATTTTTTTGAAGGCCCATGCCCAAGCCCGGCCCAATTATTATGGGTCGGGCCTGGGCCGGGCCGGACCATAATGTCTCAATCGTCAATTGGGCTTGTACCGGCCAAAAACTTATGGGTCTAGACTTGGTGGGCCCATAAACTTGGCGTACCCTCATTCGGTTATTTTGATTGTAATCTTCGTTATGAAGTATTTATTAGTTATTTAGGTTTTTATTATTTAGTCATCCTACTGTTTTGCATGGATTTGGTCATATCTATGATTCTACAATATCTAATGGAAAGAGTTTCATAGAGATATTATAGAAACATGTGCAAATAATAGTAAACAAACATGTTGAAAATGTACCTCAAGTGGATTAATCTGTCGACATCGTCAACTCCCTCATTAAATTCATATGAATATATTAAAGTGAGATATCAAAGTCTAGACACATATGGGTTCTATGTGGGCTAGGCTATCGGGACTAACGGGCCTAATTTTGGGCTTCTACGCGGGCTGGGCTATCGGGCCTAATGGGCTGGGCCGGGCTAAGCCCAAGCCCGACCCAATTATCAAATGGGCCTACATCTTTGGCCCAAGCCCGGCCCATAAATAATTCAGGCTCGGGCCGGTCTGGGCTATGCGAGTCGGGCTTCGGGCTGGGCTGGGCCGGCCCAGCCCAATGCTCATCCCTACACATGTCCACGGCCTGCCCAGTTGACGGGCGGGCCAAAGAGCGGGCCGGGTCAGGCCAACCCATTTCTAAAATATCTTGGCCCAAGCCCGACCCATGAGCTGGCTGGACGGGTTGAGCGAGCGGGCCCCCGGCCCATTGGCCAGGTCTAATGTCAACACTATTATTGAACTCCGTGATGCTATCTTCATTGAGGATGTCTTCCCTATAAAGAACGGGATTCCTCCAAATCTGACCAATGATATTGCCATCACATCAAGATCTATTCCATATCAAGTGGAAGGGATCACAAATGTGGGGGTTGAGACTCAACATGAACCTAATGACTTTTCAGAAGAAATTGAGCCAAGGAGGAGCAAACGACCACGGATAGCCAAGGATCCGAGTAATGACTTTGTTGTCTACCAGATCGAGGGTGATCCACCAAGATATAAGGAAGCCATGGCTTCATCTGAAGCAAACCAACGGAAGGAAGTCGCCAAATCTGAGATGGATTCTATTATGAGTAATAAAACTTGGGAACTGGTTGATTAACCAAAGGGTGCTCTACCATTGAGTACAAATGGGTGTTTAAGAGAAAGCTTAGACCTGATGGATATTTTGAAAAGTATAAAACTAGATTAGTTGCTAAGGGCTTTAGGCAAAAAGAAGGTATGGATTACTTTGATACCTATTCTCTTGTGACTAAGATAACCACAATCCGGATGCTTATTACACTGGCATATGTATATTAACTCCTATCCACTAGATGGATGTGAAGACCGCCTTCTTACATTGCAAACTTGAGGAGGAGATCTATATGGATTAGCCTGATGGGCTGGTGACTCATGGGAATGAGGGAAATGTTTGCAAACTTGTTAAAATTCCTTTACAGATTGAAACAAGCATCGAAGCAGTGGCATGAAAAATTTGACAAATTTATCTTGTCATGTGACTTTAAGGTTCCTAAATCTGACAAATGTGCCTATTCCAAGGTGAAAGGTGATGAACGTATTGTCTAATACATGTATGTTGATGACATATTGTTGTTTGGATCAAATGTAAGGATTATTAATAAGACTAAAGCATTCTTAAGTAGCAAATTTTAGATGAAGGACATGGGTGTTGCTAATATAATTTTGGGTCTCAAACTGACAAGGTCAGTTGATGGGATTGGAGTTTCTCAATCTCACTATGTTGAGAAGATATTTGAGAAATTTGGATATCAAGATTGTAAAGGTGTAAGCGCTCCTTTTGATTCTATTAAAAGGCTATTTAAGAATAAAATTGGAGTACCTGTAGCTTAACTAAGGTATTCACAAGTGATAGGAAGCTTGCAAATTGCACGAGACCTGATATCTCATTCTCAGTTGCAAAGCTGAGTAAATACACTAGCTGTGCTGACCGTACTCACTGAAGGTTTTGGATCGAGTACCGAAATACTTGAAGGGAACTTTTTCCTTATTTTGCATTATGGTAGACATATGTGTGTACTATAAGGATATAATGATGTAAGTTGGATAGGGAAAATAGACGAGTCTGGGAGTAATGGTGTTCCTAGGTATGTCCTTATCCTTGAAGGTAGTGCAACCTCCTGGAGGTTTTTGAAGCAAATCATTGTAGCTCAATCTACCTAGGTCGAGCGGTGTGCTTTCGACACCACTGGAATTGGGGTTGAATGGTTAAGGGAACTTCTTGTGACAACATGACCACAATTGTCATAATCAAGAGTTCAAAGTTCAATCAGAAAATAAGGGAGATACATCCAAATCAGACTTAAGACGTTAAGAGACTTTGTGTCTCGAGAAGTGTTAGTTGTAGATTTTGTTGGATCCAAAGACAATATGGCAGATCCGTTGTTTAGTCCTAAAGTTTATGCTTGGGAAGGGACTGAGACCCATTGGGAGTTTATCTACTGTAGCAACCTAATATATCTAAGTAGAGATCCCACGAAGTAGGTTTAATATGGTAATAACAAGCTGTTTGGTGAACCAGTTGGCGCTCTTGTTTTAATGCTTATGCATGAGTATCTTATCCCTAGAATATTGAGTACCAGCTAAATTGCAAGTTTGGGAAGAGTGCAGGCTTTGAATGGGTTCATGCCTTTAGGCAGGATATTAGCAGTGCATATTTGGAGAACGTCACCTATGTGAGTATTACTGTGGGCCACAGTTAAAGGAAAAGGGTATTTTCCTGAACACACCCATGAAATTGGATAAGGGTGCATGACTTTTAAAAGCACCAACCTTAAGGATTGTACCAAGAACAAACTTTGTTGTTTCTACCGTATAATTTAACAATAGGTCTAAAGTTCAAGACGTAGTTCACTTCGTTCCTGTTAAAGTGAAAGTAGTAAACTCAGGTAGAGGTTCAAACCGGAAGTTACCTTAACTAAAAGCAAAGTCTAGCAGCCGAAAGATGTCTTTTGGCTCTATTTGAATATTTTTTAATGAACTCGTGGTGGATTGTTGTATTTAATGTTACTGCAAGTAGGTTTTATTTGATAAACCTATGCAATTACATTGGACTTTAATTTGATTTTAATTGGGAAACCAAATGGCTTTGGAGAGAAAGTTGAGAATTCCCAAATCTGAAATAAGATGTAGTTTGGGTGGAAGTTCAGTATCACATCTAGTGTTTCTAAACTTTTGGTGGGCTTATATATGAGTTCACACCTCAAACTCTTGTAGCAATAATAGAGAGGGGGAATGGAGGATCACATGTGTACCTGCGTGCGCTCCGCTCCGCTCTGTCTTTGACTCAGGCACCAGCTCGGGCTCGAGCTCGGGAGAGTCATCTCAGATCTCGATATTTTTGTTGGGGATTTCATTAGCGAGTCGAGTACATTAATTTTACGGAATTCGACCACATTAAGAGAATTTGACTCGACTCCAACGGCTTTGATCTAGGTACCGTTTCAGAATCCGAAGATACGTCCGTTGGAGGATGTTTTCGGAAAGTGAAAAGCCACGCCCTAGGTATTCATATACCCTCCTCATGGAAGTCGTTTTCTTCACTCACAAGAAAACTCTCACGCTATTTTCGCCCCATGTTTTTCCACTGCATATGCGACATGTGTTTCTTATTCTTCTCTGCTGCAAGTTTTCTAAGGTACTGCCGAGGACGATCTCATCGGTGTGCGTAGACGCAGATCGTATATTATCCTATGAGCGGATAACCAGTACCCTTTGCATCGGTATTGTGGGGGCGATATCTTCTCTAAGGATAGTCCATTAGATGGATGCTTCGATGATCTCTTTTCTGATTTATTTACTGTTTGTTTGTCGTAGTTTGTTTATTACAATGTATTCCCTAAATCTCGCCCTAAAATGTTATTTAAATAGTTTGATCGGTTCTTGCGTACATCTTCTAATTACTATATGAATCAGATATGCTTGATTATATTTTTATTAATCTGTAATGCATTGTTTCATAATATTCTTGGTAATTGTTGTTTAATATACTCGTTAATGTTCCTGATAACAACAATACTCAATTCTCGTTTGGTTGGAAAAGAAAGAGTAAGAGATAAGTTATCAGTGGAATTTAAGGTAAGCATGTTTGTTATATTTTAAAATCATATTCATCATAAATGGGTTCCCAACTTATGTCATTTATGATCGTGATCATCATAATTTTAGTTTATTGAAATGCAGGTACATAAGAGTATATCTAATTTCATATATATCATATCATATTGTATATAGGAATCCTTTCGAATGAGGTGTGGTCTAACAAATTTTGTGGTGAGCCGTCAATGAGATATATTGGATTCTGATCTATCTGTGCATTGTCAAAGAAACGGTATTTTGGTCAATTGGTTTCAATTTACTTCGAATCTCGTTTAATAATGTCAATTACCATTTTAAGCTCATTTGAATTTGAGATTTTTTGTCAATTCATTTATTTGTCGATTTCCAAAAACATTATCGTCAAATATAATTTAATGCATATGTTTGTAAAAATAAACCAGGTTATGAAGATTTTAATAGGGGTACACTACACAAAGATCGGATTTTGGCTTAATTCATGTCCAGTCCATACTGAAGGGATTTTTTTATTTTTTCAATCCATTAAACATGCGAATTCAATCCAATCCACTTGATTGCTGGTTGGATCATGTTGTATTGGATTTTCAATGCTCACTTATTTTCCATCCATAAGATATGACTAAGTTTGTGGCACGATAGACCTCTGACTTTTGAATCGTGATTCTAAAATTGAGAGTATGGAC
This sequence comes from Ottelia alismoides, assembly GCA_037367405.1. Classification (NCBI taxonomy): domain Eukaryota; kingdom Viridiplantae; phylum Streptophyta; class Magnoliopsida; order Alismatales; family Hydrocharitaceae; genus Ottelia; species Ottelia alismoides. The sequence continues at coordinate 376,106 of JAZKJV010006373.1, forward strand.
AAATGTAAAAAAAAAGATAGTTAGGTTTTGGGGAAACAAAAGAATATATATACTTGTTATAGATTAAGTACGAACTATCATTATAAAACTAAATATAAATGACATACATGCATTCTGTAGAAACTGTAGAAGCATCACGTTGACTTTGAATAAAATTGCAAGTTTGTGTATACGAAATGGGAACTAAAAAGTAACGTATAACTAACTTGCTTGGCTGCACTGTGCGAAAGGGAGGGTTTTGTGCAAGTAAGTTATGGGACGAGGACCATGCACATTGCGTGGTGTGGGAAGGAGGCAAGACGAAATCTGGTTGTGTATGTACGAAGAAGGTCTAGCTCCTCATGTGTGTGCAGTTGGGCACGAGGAGGGTGTGGCTGGGGACGAGGTACGACTAGCCTACGTGAGGGAGGTCTAGGATAGCCGAGATATGGTTGTGTGTGCATGAGGGAGATTTAGTTGCGTGTGCACGCATCTGGGGACAAGGACGACAATCGGTAAAGATGTGTGTGGTAGAGGGTGGAGAGGTGCACGGTACTAGCAGATATTTCATTTAGATGGTTCAAAGGGGGTTTACGTTTTTTCTAGGAAGGGTGTTTCATTTAGAAAATTAGAAGTGCTCGAAGGGCATTGCATGTAGATATTACTTTTAAAAAAACTAACTAGTGGGATGGGGTAAGGGGGTTTCCAGCAAGTGCAGTATAGGGAAATTTGAGTTGGAATGGGTTTAAACTATATATATATATATATATGTGGGAGCTTAGGTATTTACATAAATCTTTCGAATAAATTAAATATATAATATGCTCCCGTAACAAATTAATTATTATATATTATTTATTTATTTATCAATGGATTGGATTGAAATTAATTTTAATAGTGATCTGATCTAATCCATAAATGAACACATTTGTGAAATTTTAATCCAGTTCGATCTTATCAGACTTATAAATCCAAATCGATCCGATCCAATGACGACGGATCTAATTGGATTACATATAATACCTGATCCATATGCATCCCTAGAATTTATATTTGATTTTGTAAAATTCAAATCATATGTTTTTATGCATTCTCATTAAATGGATTTTTGTAAATTTATTATTTTCATTTGTAAATTTTGTATTGTCCTTGTAAAAGTTCATAGATATTTGTAGTTTCTTCGAGCTCCTTTGTAAAACTCGTGCTCCCATCATAAATCCTTATGTGTAACTTTGTATGAATCTTTGTACCTAATTCATGCTCATTTGTAATATGTTCGCATTCCTTTGTAAAAATTCGTGATCGCTCTATATTTGCGTGGAACTCTGCAAAAAAAGTAGAGTGTTAGAAATTGATAACATGTAAAAAATGACTTGAGATTGTAAAAAATAATTTGTGATTTGTAAAAGTATTTCCGAGATTTGTAAAATGGCTCCCAACTCATAAGGTGGACGCAGATGGACTCCCTTCTTCTTCACGCCTACGATGTAGATCCCGATCTTTGGTCGTGGACACCACAACACTAGTGGGACTTCAGTAAGGATTGTTCTTTATATGCATGTAGCATCTCGCGGGCCTCCTCCCCATGGCGATAAGAACGATCAGAGAAGAGAGATTCGGAGGATCGAAAGGAGTGGATGATGAACCCTAGAAGCGACTGCCTCCTTCGAGACCGTACCCCCTCCTCCTTCTGTGTCCCTTACTTCGTTGGCCATCACATCCTCTTCTACGCTCCTCCCACCCGTGCAATGCAACATGCCGCCTATGTATATCCATATCGTTACCACGCTCCTCCTTGTCGCGCGTCGGCATTACCGCACTCCTCGTCATGTGTCGTCGTCAGCTGGGAGAGAGAAGGAAAGGGGATAGAGATAATATAATCAAGGTCATAAATTGTCACAAAATATTTTTTAGAACGTTAAAGAATAACTAAAATAGGTTCCTCATCATTAAAGTAATAAAATTTAAAATGCCACTAATTGTAGCCGTGTGATTTAAAATATGAGGAGGATATCAATGGCTTACTACAAAAGTAATAAGACCTCATCTTATTTGAAATTTTTCCTATGTATGTATGTATGCATGCATGCATGTATGCATGTAAGGCAAACCATGAATAAAGCATCTGCAAACAATATAAACATATTTAGCTAAATATGAAAGCATAAATACACAATACAATCCTCACAATAGATGATTCGTGATCGATACCAACTGATAAAATAAGGAACAATATTGATCGTTTGGTGTTATATAATATTATCAACATGTGTTTTATGACAATAACATTATTTGCATATAGTAAGCAGTTATATATGATTGGTGCACTTATTCAATAATAAGTCGGATGTATATGCAAACATATCCCACAAATCTGTATAAACCATGCAATTACTCTCACGTATCAAATACCCATGCAACAAAAGAACACTAACTTACCTCATCTTCAAATTGGCCATGCATTTAAGCAACTCTTTCTATTGATAGCCCATTCAAAAGCATTATTTTAGGCTAATGAGAATGTTCTACCATCCAAAATTATTTTTGGCTGATGAATCTCTGTCCAAAATCATTCTACTACAAATTCGTGATTGTAGTAAAATATTGAACTTTTAAATTTTCACAAGGTCCTTGATATGCATGTTATCGATTGAATAATTAGCTAATGAATATGCTTCCTTTTGTTATTGGACTTCTCAATCAAATTCAGTATAGCACTTATAATCATCGGTTTTGTCACAATAATCGTGTTGAGAAAAATAACCATTTCTCATCTCAACGGATATTATAGATCATATTTCAGACTACTTGAGGAAGTCAAATAGTCTAAATTGCCAATAAAAAAGGCCATTTGGTTCTAAGAAATATAGATCTCCCTCCTTTTTCAATTTGAGGATGCAGCTTGATATGTCTTATGCATGAATGAGAGTTTCATCTATCTCATCAATCCACATCGATTTGGCAATATTATGCCACAAATCATGCATCCAAGAAGTTACTAAATATTTTTACAGAAAAATAGAAAAGATGTTCTGATCTACTTAAACAATTAACCACCATCAACAAAACACAAGCACTATATTAATCGTAGACTTATTAATTCCATATCTAATAATTGCATACAATATTACTACTATCAGCACATAAGTAATAATATAAATATAAGTTAGTTCAAAAATCTTCAAAGTACGTAGTTGATGTTTCCTACACTTATTTCACATAAAACCTTATCAAAACCAATTAATGAATTGCATGTTTATAATGAATTGTTAGTCACCTCTTGCATGAATCGAGCATGACACTCTTGTGATATAATTGATTAGTCACCCTTACCTGGCAATCCATTTCTTAAACAATAATCTCTGGCATGACATTTATGACGTCTATTATAAATGTCTTTTTCACTGGCAACGTTCGAATGATAGGTGGCAGCTTCTATACTAGTATATCCGAAAGAGGACTTCTAACACGTAAATGATTTTGGAAAAATAAATGAATTTTGTAAGTTGGAAAATGAGTAATTTATGAGAGGAACAAGCTTGCATTTTTGTTGTTTATTTGATACAATTCTCCCACCAAGCCCTCAAACATACATTCCTCGTTAAAGACAACCACGTATTCCTTGATGGTCTCATTTATATATAATGGATTACTTGTGGTTGGTGATCCTTGTTACATCAATCGATCCAATAAAACCATCATGGTGGTTGATTGATTTACCAACTAGAGTTGATTTGCTAGTGAAGGTCAGCTGTAGCATCAATATAAACTGTTAAATCAAAAATTCAATTTTCTTTTATTTTTACTTAGGTTAATTGTCCGAAGGTCAAATGCATAGAGGAAACTATGCACCAGATGTAAAGTCAAACAAATCACATTTATGTTTATTCTGTTTAGAAGTTTTAGGGGTTTGATATACTTTTTGTTTCAGTATTTGTTTTTTTTGTGAATTTTATGTTATTTGTGGTCTTTTTCTAATACTTATAAGTAAATAGATTTAGATTTTTTATTCTTATTATATTCTTATTATATTTTTATATTTTATTTTTAAATTTATTTTCTTAATATTTTTTTATTTTATTGTAAAATTTGAAAATATATTTAAATATGGAAAATGATTAAATGTAAATGTATGTATAAAAAATGGTTATTATTTGTTATATAAAATGGTATAAAAATATGAAAAAAATATAGAAAAATAGCTTAAACAAAACTAACTAATTAACCCTTAATTAATTACAATTAATAACTCCTTATAATAATTAGAATTAATTAATGACCTTTAATAATTAGTCTTTGTGTTGTATATATTTACCTATATTATTCTATTATTTTATCTATTTTCTAATCATTAAAATTTATATAAAAATGACATAGTGTTTTTAATAATAATATGTATATTATTTACTATTCATGATACCCAACAAATATAAATAACAAAGGAATTAAAATAATTATTTTTAATATTAAAAAATACTTACAAAAATATTAGTATGTACATATGATGTATTCTCACTTTGAGTTCTACATGAAAGTTATAAATCTCAAAAAGTTCTACAACTTTCATGTTGAATATTTTTTCTAATTTAACCTATAACTATTTTTTATTGATTTTATATTATTTTTAGGCATTTGGAGTTTTCTGATTGGGGCACGTGGACCAGTCATGTAATTACACACATAATTCGTGGATCGTTTGGTCTTCTTGATTAGACGATCAAGATTCATTTTTTTCTGCCTTAACCACGATCGTTTGATGCTCTGATTAAACACATCTCAGCCAAAGCTCTGTGCCTTGATCATGACCATTGGATCTCAATTTAACGGTCCATGTATCTTCTTCCACCTCGTGCCCCTGCAGCCACGCTCTCGCCAACTGTGCAACCACCCAATTTTTCCCATTTCCATCGGATAACTCACATGAACCAACTTCCTCCTATCACCACCAATCTCTTCCACTAGTAAAAAATATTGCATTAGTCACGCCATCAAGCCACAATAAATATTCTTGTCGCTAAAATCTATTGACCACGATAAAATACTGTAACCTAAAGTTAATTGTGACGATAATAACCGTGGCCAAAAATGCTAGACTGCAGTAGCATTAACGTGGCTAATTTTTTCTGACCACAGTAATATTACCATGACTAATAATCTAAGACCACGGTTTTTTTACCGCGACCAAAGTATGCAACAGTAATCATCTAAAACCCTAACTGATCATTAACCCATCTCCCGCAACCCCTCCCTCACTTGTGCCCCCTCCCCTACCCGTGCCCTCCCTCCCCTTTGCGCCGCCAACGACCAGCCGGTCGCATCCCGTCGACCTCGCGGCCCCTCCTTATTGCACCTACCCATGCTGCCCCCCCTTACTGTCATGCCCCGTCCTCTATGCCCTCATCGCCCGCACATCGCCACCCTCGCCTTCTCTACCCTCGTCGCCCGCCACCCGCACCCACAGGGCCCCTTCCTCGTCGCCCCGCATGCACCCCATGGCCCTCTTCGCGTCCGAGTCCTGATCCCCGCGGCCTTGCCTGGCCCCTGCAGTCGCGACCCCGCCTCGTCGTTGCACCCTCGCGGCCCCGCCTTGCCGATGCACCATTGCAGTCCTGCCCCGACCCCCGCGACGACACCTGGCCCCTGCAGTTGCGGCCCTACCTCACCGTCGCACCCTCGCATCCCCGCTCTGGCCCCCGCGGCCACTAACCATGGATTTTATTTACTGTTATTCTAGAATGTTTTTCTTCTCAGATTCTTGTGAACTTCTCTGCTTCCTGAGTAATGATTTGGATCCCGAAAGAAGATATGGGCATGATCATTCCTAAATTAGAAACTGAGGAGAAGTCATGTTGTTGTAAACAATACTTTGATGATTGATCATATTATATTCGTCCAACCGATGCTCCTCTGTGCATGATGCCATCCATTTGTCGACTTGTCAGTTATATTTTTTCGGCTGGAAGTCATTCTTAGGATTCTTTCTTTTTGCCAATTACCACCGTTAGATTTGGGATTTGCCTTGAGAAAATTAAGGTGAAGCTGTACTTACCTTTTCTTCTTGCAGCCTCTGGAGCTCGCATTGGTATTCCTCCAATTTGTTCCACGAGAGATCGTTCTCTTGGACAGTTATATCTGTCCATCCATTGAATCAGAATATAATTGTATTTAATTGTACTAGTGCAAGAAAGGATTTTTCGCCAAGCGAAAGGCGAAGGTGAGTTGACCCTACTTCTGAATCTGCCAGCTTTTGCTGAAGCTGTGCTCGATAACTATTCTCCATGTCGACTTTTCTACGGTAAATTTCTAAACATTCTTGTTCTATCTCAAGGAGTACTAGCTCTCTTTCAGCATCATCATCTCCCACCTCATCCCATATCAACTTTCAACAGGGTGGAAGGCAACTGTCAGTGTACAAAGATACAAAAACAAATGCATTGATAGAATCTACCTTGAGCACTTGCAACAGATATCTGCATGAGGACTCGGGCAACGTGAAACGGAAAGCAATTCATGGCATTTGGATTGATCCCATCTAGCGATATCACTTGGATTGTGAGAGCAACTTCTTAAGTTGACACCAACAAGAGAGCAAGTATCATGGTGGTGTTCCCACCAGATGGGCTCTTGAGAAGGATGATAAGCATAAAGGTATTGAAGAGGCTTTGGATGTTAGATTTGCATGGCAAATGCTGGTTGGTGCTTCCATCTTTGCGAATAAAATTAGAAGCTTTAAGATGAGATGATGTCTTTATCTTTCTTATGTTCATTTTTTACTCTCAACAATGCTTTTTATCTTGAAAACGGATTAGAGAAAGCCTCTCACTTATTGTCGCATCCTTTTTTGGAGGGTCATTTTGACAAGATTGGGCTTGGGTCATTATTTTTTATGATTGGCGGGTCTTTGTTCACAATTTTATATGAAAATTTTAATCAGAATATATTTCATGAATCATTTTCATGGGAAAGCAACAAAGATTTGGATAAGATGATTCTTTTGCATACTTCAGAGTTGCATCAATGTTGATGATTTTGAACTAAGAGAGATATAAGAAAATCAGTTTATTTAATGTTATAGGTTTATCACTGTAATGAATTCATATATAGAATTATAATCCAGACTTGTTATCTATATTTGTAGCAATTTGATGAGAGCATACCAATAAGTCAACTACTGTTAATGTGCCAGAAGGTGGAACTGAAGAAGATTGGAGAACTTTAGTTGATTATTTGACATCCAAGGAATATAAGGTATAAATTCATATATTCAGTGGTTAGTTGAGGAGTATTCATGAATATGAAACCTTAAAACTAGTATAGTAGATGGCTCATGAAGTTATGTTTATTTTTGCGATAAGGAGTTCCCGTCCCTATAATCTTTGATTTATATTATGTCATGTTTCTTATCGATGATATCGTTCGACATTGGTGACATTACATTCAATTTTGATATACTTGGTAATATTCATTTTTATGGGAATTATATTGTTGTAGGCAATGCAATGTAGAAATACGCATAATCGATCAAAGTTAATGCATGCAGCCCATCGCATGGGTCAAAAAAGCAACATGTAAGCTAGGTTAATTATGTTTCAAATTCATTTTAATATATGTATTAACTTGATTTTTTTATTTCATTGTGTCAGGAGCACATGATGGCACTTCGACACCCTAATAATGAGTTTTCTTCTATCTCCTCAGACACAACATAAGTTACCGGATTTGTTCATCATAAAGAGAGTGTTCGTCATCTGGAATGAACAAAGGCATGGGTGCAAGAAGAGATGCTGATGAAGATTCAGAAAATGATGCAGCTTTTGATGATTCCGCCTTAGATGAATAGCATTTAATTTTATAGTGGTCTTTATGTTATATATAAGATTATTGGATTTTAAAGTTCAGATACTTTCTAATATTTTATTAGCTAATTGAACCTTAGTTACTTCTTATTTTGTTAAAAACCTTCTGTTGGCATGAGTATACATTTTTTAAACATGTGTGTTTATGTTTATCATAAGTTCATTTTTTAGCTTCTATGTGGATTTATCATGTGTGTGCATGTTCATCATGTGATTCTGATTGTGATAATACATGTAATGGACATCGAATACCATACATATATCATAGGAGATTTTGTTAAAAGATTAGTTGACACATGCATTGGATTTTTTTTAAAGTCTGCTATTTTTATCATGGTACAACTCACACGGCAAAATCTCTGTAGCCACAACTATTAAATCGCGGTCAAAACCTATGCACTTTGGCATGGTGTTGCTTGCCACATTTTACTTACCGTGGCATAAAAGGATTTGCCATGATATTTACCCGTGACTTGAAAGTTTTTACAACGGAATAATTACCGTGGCCAAAACAATATAGCCACAGTAAATCCACCGTGACTAAAGATTACACTCTTTGGCCACGGTAAACTATAAGACACGGTGGTATAAACCACGATAATATTACCGTGGCCAATTCTAGTCGGCCACGGTAATCGGACATTACACCACGATACACAACCGTGGCCTGTTCTTTGTCTTTTAGTAGTGTTCGTCTAATTCCCCTTCCTCACGCAAAACCTTTGATCTGTCTAAACCCCTAACCATTCTAGCAATTGGCGGTGGTTGAAACTAGCGCCTGGAAATTGCCTAACCACCACCTTCATCTGATTAAGACCCCAACGACAACTACCTTCTCCGGTGTCTGCCACTTATGTGTGTTACCTGTTACCCCCTGGCATTTTCCACCTATAAGTGACAGTTAGGGATGCGATTTGAGTGTAATGATGGAGGTTGACGCCAGTGAGATTCACGAGCTTCTTCCTCGTGCTGCAACCATATCCAAAGTTGCTCGAGTTTGTCCTTTAGCCAAGGATATTAAACGACGATCGAAGCCCCCTTGCAGATCCATTTTAGGCATGTTTCCACCATCTTCTCAGTTCTTCCTCATCTCATGTTAGGTAATGTTCCTTATTGTCTTTGTAGATTCTTTGCATTTTCACACACACCTTATGCATGAATTTCATCATTTGAGATCATCAATACCTTCACCGCTCACTGATGATTCTCGCGCATTCATATCCTTCTCATTTTTGCTTCTCCATCATTCTTACACCTTTGATCTTTCATCCCCATCTCAAAGGGAGTTGAATCCAATTGGCTCTGAACCTCCACCTTCATCGGAGCCTCCATATCACCTCTTCTCATCCAAATAGATTCTCATGGATTCGGGCTTGGTTTCTAATAGTGCAGGAGGTTGAGGACACTTGAGTGATTGGATTTTTAGTAGAGTTTCGATCTCAAGCCTCTTATCCAACGAGGTCTCACCGACAGGGAGATCCATACCCTTTTAGCCCTCAATTGAACCTTCAACACCATCGCGAGGTATCAGGAAGCTCCTCGGATCTTCACCGACTATGCATGAGTGAGGAGGAGTCAGCAACACCTCTCCAAAGCTTCGCTGCTTCGCCGCTACATAGGGAGGAGAGGGAAGAACATGATCTACATGCCCTGTTGGATCATATCGATCTGATCTGATCTGATGTGATCTAATGATCAAGATTCACTCATGGCCTCTAAATGAGGCAACGATTCAGACCCGAGGGTTGGGAGCCCAAGCCTAGACGCGAACCTCCAGCGAGCGTCACGTGGTCCCGAATCTAAGCGTCACCCGAGCCTAGCCCTACATGAGCTCAGTCACGTGAAGGGGCAAATTGCAACACATGGGCCCATACTTTTCAGAATTGCACTAGGTCTAGAGCATGTGGGGCGCATGGTGCTTGGGAAAATTACATATACCACTAACTTTTAATAATTTCATTTATACCCTCGTGTGGGCTTTTTGCACTATTTACCAAGATGATTTTCTATATTTGCATTATAGTCCATGTTAGGGGCCTATTTGTAATAAAAAGTGAATTTTTTATAGCTTACTTGCATTTCTGCGCACATATTGTTTATTTAGTATCTTATGAAACATAGTTGTAAATTCATTGAAATCGATGTCCTTTTAAAGATAATTTTATTATATCTAACGTGATGCTGTTAATTTATTTATTTGAATAATTTCTCACACGGTAAATTTAAGAAAAATTGACTCTTTTACCTTAATTTTAACTTTAAAAATTGAACCTCCTGGTGATTGTTGCTCTACTCAACACCCTGATTAGTTTTTGAAATTCCCTAATCAGACTAGGAAGATTAATGTATTTATTTGTACTCATTTTTTGGTTAGAAAATTATTTGAGAGTTATTGGAGTTTAGATTATTTTAGGTGCTTAAAAAGAGAATTGATTTAATTTCATACTTGAAGCTTTTAATTGGACCTAGCATTGAATTGTTCTGTCATTAATTGTTCAAGTTATAACAACCAATTTCATCAGGAGCTTACTTGTGTGTTTGTGCATCACACTCTGTGTTGCACTATCATGATTATTTCATCTTAGTATCTTTGCATTGCATCTTGTTTGTACTTTGCTTAACCTAGGTTCACTATTAAATCATGTATTGAATATTTGATACTTAGGTAATATCGATTAATTGCTCGTGTTCTTGTGTTCGACCGTGGACTTTCCCAAGATAAATTAAGCCGAGTCCTCCCCATGGAGATTGGTTCTGATCAATTGCTAATTGGTTGTATTACAACAAAGCTTAATTAGATTAACCTGTGAGTGATTAATCAAGCTCCAACCCTTCTCTCATTCGTAGTACATTGTGCTCGAGCCCCAAATCCATAGTCCCTACCAAACATACTTCTTTGTGTACCATGTAAGTATTGGTATCATCCAAATTTTGAATATTCGTCTTCGTATTTGTATCTGTATCCGTATCCTTAAAAAAACAATATTCATATTAGTATCCTAAAAAATATAAACATTTGTATTCACATTCATATTTGTCAAGATTGAGGATATTATGTTTGTATTCGTATCCGGCAAATGTTGAACATTTGTGTTCGTATTCACATTTGTATTCGCCATATACGAGAAAATGGCATCCATATACTCTACTTGAAGAATGAGTATACATGAGGATGCGAATATATTGGTATTCATTTTCATCCCTATTAGTTTCAGACACCAACATGCGTTATTGGCAAGGCTTGAAGCTTCGACGAGTTTTGGCCATGGTTATTCGATGAAGAATCGATAAAAATGGCAGAAAACATAATGGATACATTCTCTAAGTGGGTGAAAGGAGAGGACCTAAAAATGCTCATATATGATGATCTGAGGTGATCAGATTGCACACGAGAATGGAGAAGTGGAATCGATTTGAGATGAAGTGATTAGATCGGGTTTAAAATCCAAGGAATTGGCCTTCGATCCTACCGACCAGAGGTAGATTCAAGCCTACTGCTATTGGGATGATATCGAAACAAAATCAAGGGAAATAACTATTAGATCAAGAGAAATCAAATGCAAACTACATATACGTTACCTGAGAAGACTGGGAAAGGTTTTCACCTCGACAGCAACTGCTGGAAGCTTCAACACAGTAGAGCTTTGGCAACTTTGTTGGTGGTTGGATTTCATCTGATCTCCTTCCTCTCACACTCCTGATCACATGAAGCTTTAGCTGTCGCCAAGAACTTGTTCCGGGTTTCGATCTCGGGGAGAATTGATGCTCAAAGACGGGTCAGAATAAAATTGGAGCACATAAAGCATATTTATAAGCATGAGAATCAATGAAATTCAAATGAAGAACGACACGTGAAACGAATTAGATTAGGGCTGAAATCCACCGGGCATGGTTCTGGATTGAGAGGTTTCCAATCGAGAGAAGAAATTAGCTGAAATGTGAATAAGATCGGGTTTGGATAATTGGTTGAAGTAGGCGGGTCGAGCAAATTTATCAGGTAAACAAGAAGAGGGGGCAGGTGACCTGGGTCAATGAACCTGGGTCCAACCAATCAGAAGGGAACCCTAATAAGGACAAATAAGAAAAGAAAAAATTAATTAAATTAATTAGAAATAAATAAAAATATATTAGTAAATGGCTTTAATTAAGATATCATTAAAATAAAAATAGTTATGTTATTAGTAAACTATTTTTGGTGACTTTTAATAAATTAATTAAGTTAATTTAAATAATTAAAATAATTAAATACATGTACTTATATATATAAAATACATATACCTATAATATACATATTTACAAAAATCTAAAAAAATATATACCATTTTATATTTCATTTATTTACACATTAATTTAAGGGTTTAAATACAATTTTATTTTATTTCTATGGATTTATTTATGGTATAAATAAACATAATTATGTACAGTATAGGTACCTTATAACTATATAATAAATACAATTATTTATTTTTTGTCATTTTTAAATTTTTATATTTTTATTTGTATTTTATGTAAATAATATAACGTATGTACACAACTTTAAAAATACAATATGTATAAATATACACAGAATTTAAAATTCAATACAGATACAACACATGTATATAGGTACCATGACACTACAAAAAATAGATTTCCACATCTTAACTCCAAACTTTATGAAATCAATTTCATTTTAAAGCTTGTTTTATTTTATATACAATGAAAATGAGTTTGATTCAATTTGTGCTCATATGAAGTAGATATTGAGCTTTCAATCATGGTTTAACAGCTTTCTTTGTGTGGTGTACCTTTTATTCTATACAAGATTATTTTTGAAGTCATTTTTATTATTTAAAGCACATTTTTATATACAAGTTTCATGAAGAAAATATTTATCTGAGATTATAATGATAAATAAAACAGTACATAATATGTGCACAATGAATAATGATGAATATGTACATTGCGAAATTGATTTTTTTTGAAATGTTTCATAAATAAGGACACTATCTCCTCCTGCTTAATCCTTTGTCGATTAGGTCAAGACTTAACCTACTATCGGGGTTATGATTTGTCTGTATTTATTTCATATATATAGCCTTCTTTTCTTTCCTTTTCCTTTCTTATTTATTTGTTTGTTTTATGTTAAAGTAATAATAATAATAATAATACATTGGTAACAAATGATGTTAGATTGTTGAGAAATGAGAACTAATGATATTTACATGTGTTTTGCAAGGGATTTTAAGACAAGATAGACGAATAAAGATGATGAATTACCGATTCATCGGTAACTTAGACAAGTTTGATGCAAAAAGTAAAAATGCATTTTCATTAGTTACTCAAATCGTGGTAGATCATGTAGAGTTTTTAATAAAAATCTAGTTGTAGAGGAATCAATGCACGTAAAATTTTATGAAAATTCACGAGAAATATATAGTCAAGGAAATGTTATTGAAGATGAAGAAGATGAAGAACAAACATTCATTGATATAGCTAAGATAAAAGATATAAATACACAAAATCTACCCAAGAATGGATCTTTAACAAGGAACACCCTAAAACTCAAGTAATCAGAGAAATATCAGATAAAGTTAAGACTATATATCAACTTAAGATTAACTTTATTCTCAATGCTTACGATACAAATTGAACCTAATAAGATATAAGATGTACTAAAAGATGAATCTTGAACAATATTAATGCAAGAAGAAATAAATGAAGTTCGAGACTTATATCTAAACCATAAAACATTTCAAGAATTGGAACTAAAAGGGTTTACCGCAATAAATTAAATGAGGAAGCTCAAGTGATTAGGAACAAAGCTAAACTAGACCAACGGAAAGGTATGATGAAATCTATGAACATGCAGCCATGCTAAATTCAGTTAGGATATTACTTGCTTATGCTGCACACCTAGATATGAAACTTTATTGAATGAATGTAAAAAGTGCTTTTCTTAGTGGGTATTTAAAAGATGAATTTTTTGTTAAACAACCACCGAGTTTTGTTGAAAAACCTGAGTTTGTTTATAAACTAAACAAAGTTTTACATAGACTTAAACATGCGTGCATGGTATGATAGATTAAAATCTTTGTTTTATCTGCTAACTTCGAAATGGAAAAACTAGACTCAACTTTGTTTACTAGAAATGGTATTTTAATAGTTGAATTGTATGTTGACAATATTATTTTTGAAGCTACTAATGAAGATTTGTTCAGAGATTTTGCTAAGTCGATGCAGATAGATAGAGTTTGAAACGAATCTCATGAGATAACTCAATTTCTTTCCAGGCTTGCAGATTCAACAGCTGCCTCGATGGATCTTCATAAGTCAAACAAAGTATACCCATGATCTTCTCAGAAGATTTGAGATGGATAGTACAAAAGGTAAGACGACACCGATAAGAGATCAAGCTTGGCTTGATGTAGACAAATAGGGTAAGGATATTGATGCGATCCAATGCAGAGATATGATTGGTTCGTTGTTGTATCTTACTGCTAGTAGACCATACATACTTTTTAGTACTTGTCTGTATACTAGGTTCCAATGGACTCCTAAAGAAAGTCACTTAAAAGTCGTAAAAGGATCTTAAACTACTCAAAAGATACTTATAATTATGGCTTGTTTTACCCTATATCACCACACAATGAATTAAAATCTCATAGTGATGTTGATTGTGCTGGAAGTAGAACTGATAGGAAGAGTACCAATGAGACATGTCATTTCCTTAGAAATACACTGGTCTTTTGGTTCTCTAATAAGCAAAGCTGTGTAGCCCTATCAACAACAAAAGTTGAATACATATATCTCTCTCTTGCATGTTCGCAAGTGTTGTGGATATAGCAAACTTTAAATGACTTGGAATTAAAGTTTGAAAAAGTTACTATAATAATACACGTGCTAAATTTTCTAAGAATCATGTATTACACTCTAGGTCTAAACACATTGATATTAGGCATCGTTTCCTAATAGATTGTGTTCTAAAAGGACAAATCACATTAGACTTTGTAAACATAGAAGATCAACTTGTCGATATCTTTATGAAACCCTTAATCCTTGAAAGATTTTCCTATGTAAGAAGACGCGTAGGGTTATGTCAACCTAGTGACATCTCCTAAAAACTTTACTTTAAAACAAACTTTTACAAAAGGGAAACTAAGTCATCCTTTGCTTCCAGACAAAGGGAGAGAAAAATAAATCCTTAAGATATGGAGATAAGTTTACTGATAATATCTTTTTAATAATGAAAGAAGGGAGATATTTACTGAAAGTAAAAGGTAATAAAGTTTACTGTAAAGAAATTTAAAACAAAAAAACAGAGGGGGAGTTAACACTTGGAATAATATAGTTTGAAATATATTAAATTAAATAAAAATAATCATAGCTAAAAAAGTTTTGAAAAACAAATATATGTCATGAACAAAAAATAAGAGATCGTTAGTGATTTAGATTTTACTAGTGATCTTGTTATATATTTGTCTTGTAGATTGATTAACTTTTTAGGTAGAAGCTCGTAGAAGCTCTTTGTTAAAAAGTGTAGAAAAAGTAGAAGCAGGCTCAAAGCTTAAACATGATTCAAAAAGACTCTGCTTAAAGATTCAAGATTTAGAATCAGATTGATGAAAGAATCAAAGAAAGCCTCATATCCAAAAGCTCAAGTTTTGAGATTTTGGAGGCTTGTGTAACTTATTACGTAGTTTTTATGCAAAAAATAGAATTGCAGTTTTTGCATATTCTTGACCAGCAAGCTAATCTAAGCTATTTTGCCAGAATCATCAATTTCACATTTTCCATTTTTGAACATATGACTGATCACCTTGACACCTATGATCGATCACTTGTGATCGACCATCTTGTTTAAATCATGACCGATCAACCATGATTGATCATTCTTTTGAACATGATCAATTACTTTTTTTAAATTCAGTCCAATGGTGAAATATGATCGACTACTTTTTACGACATGATCGATCACTTTGTAACTATGATCGATCAATTCATGATTCGGAAATCAGAACCCTGACTTTCCATTTTTGACACCAATGGCTCTTTTGAGGTCAACAATGTATAAATGATCCCATGGCTCATTGTTTGGGATACACAACCAAGAGGAACATCCTCTACTTTCAAAAGAAAAGAACGATTGATCTTTTTGTGTGATATCGAGTTCTTACAAACATTTCTATGCCCTCGAGCTCTCTTTAATCCAAAGTTATTTAGCTACTGAAGCTGTTTATGCTCTTTTTCACTCTACTGTGATCATCATCATCATTCTCGAGCATATCTTGTGCTTAAAATATGTAAGCTTGTGAATTTAAGGTTCATTGCTTAATTATTTTTTGTTTAGAAATTTTGTATAGATACTTGAGCTGTGGATTTCTTAGTTTGTTTGGTTGCAAGGTTGGACAGGGTTGGGTTGGGTTGGGGTACTATTCACAGGGGTACCCCCTCCTCACAGTTTACTATTCACCCAGCCCAATCCAACCCAACCCAACCCTGCCCAACCCTGCAACCAAACGAACCCGAGATATAAAATATTCCTTTGAGAGTTGTATGAGGAAGTGCACATGTTATATGAGAGGTTGTGATACCCTCGAGTTAAAGTAGCGCTAGAATAGTGGAATCAAGCATTGCCGATAGCGTGAAGAGGAAATCCAAGAAGAGGCTCTGGGTTGCGGCTTTCACCCACTCATGTTTCTATATAAAAATCACCGTGCAATTTGTGCTTTGATATTCTTCAATATCTGTGGGTTGTGGATTATTTTTTATTTAGATATTGTTATTGGATAATTATTTAATGCACAATTCACCCTCCTCTTGTGCCGGACTCACAATATGATTTTCTTGGAATTATTTGAAATTGTTTGCAATGGGTTAAAAAACAAAAACTAAAAATCAAGGATTTGTTTGTCGAAATTTCCATTTATTCACATTAACACCTCATTCATTGCTTCATATTTTTAATTTGATTTAATATCACATATTCGTCACTGGATTTGGAAAAAACACCAAAACTTGTACCTTGCATATTAAATTTTCAGTTCAATGAAAAATCCAAAAAAAGTTTCAAAAGTTTGAATAATTCTATATCTTGAAAAATATGCTTTGGATTTTTGAGGGCAAAAATTATTTAGAAATCCATCTTTGGAACCGACCCTATTTGCTTTAAATCCATTTTTGAAAAATCTCATTTCCTTTCATATTATTTTAAATTATTCTCTACTTTTAAATATCCCAAAAATACTTTAAAGTATTAAAAAGGTAAAAAAATATTAATTATATTTTTTTATCACCCCTTTGAAAAGAATAAAACCATCATTTCTTTCTTCTACATTATATTTGTATCATCTTTCTCTTTCTTTTCTTTTTAAAGTTAAGAACTCTTTATAAATTTACAAACTTATAAAAAAAACTTAAACTAAAAAAATTAAAACCCATTAAAACTTTTGCATTCATACCGCATTTGCATTAGCATTCATATCACACACATCATATTGATTCTATTTGTACCAATCATCACTTCACAAATTGCATCACCCGCCTAAGATTAATTTCACATTGAATTGAATTCACCTAGATTGACCTAAATCACCAACTAAAATAATCTCATCTCCTTGAGCTCGACCTTGGGACACTTCTCAAATAAAACAAAAAGAATTGGCCACACTTAATTGGCATTTTCAGTGATTAGATTTCCACTCTATATCCAAGTGTACTGTAATTCGACAAACTCAACATAGAGTAGAAAGCGAATGTCACATGTAAATAACAATTGCATGCACCGGTACAACATGCCTTTATACATTTACTTATATGTTTTGTGCTTATGGTGGCATCAATACAATCCAAATGTCCATCGATGCATTTTTAAATGTTGGACTGTTTAATTTAGTCATTTTAAAGGGTTTACTATTGTAATAGGTCGTGCACCCGTATAAACTCTTATGCACATGTACATACTACTTGTTGAAAGTTATTTATAGTGTGTTACACCTCTATTGCACATGTACATCCTTTTGTGCATTGATGCACCATTACATTGAGTGTCTTCTCTTCCCTTTTTGCACGAGATGTTTCTGATAGTTTATTATCCTCGTGCTCTCTCATACCAATAAAAGGACCCTGCACTGTACCCTTGAACCGTACACACACACACAAAAACACAAGTTCTCTACTCATTATTAATATCTATATTCTTCTGAGAAACTTTTATGTGCTCAATGAGAGTTGTTGCTAAATAGCTTTCTGTCTCCGAGTTCTTCGCGACTCTCGACTCTCAATCGCCTAAGACCTTCTTCATGGATGCCACTTTCGGTTTGCATTTACATTTCTACATCTTTTCAAGCATTTATTAGAATAATTGTATTTTAACTTTATTCTTGGCTACATGATGTTTTTGTATAAAAAAACCTTTCTTCCGAAAAGGAAGATAAATCTCTGGTGAGTTTTTGTACATTGGGGTGTTCTGTTTGAGCATTTTTTCTTGTGTAGAAGATAAATTAGGTTGAGGTTGTGCACCTCACGGAGATTTATACGTGAAAGTCTTTCTTTTTACGTAGAAGATAAAATATGATAAGCTGTTTGCTTTATAAAAGGTTTAGACTACACCAGAAGTAGCTCTTATAATGAGTGTTTGTAAGTCATGTATAGAGCAAAGCTCACGCACTGCCCGAAAATGGGTGACCCGCATAAATATTTGTGTTCTATGATTCCATTTGTTATTATTTCTATTCTCTGAGTTGTTTTTTTAAACTGATCATTATTTTGCATAAACATCTCAAATGTTTCTTCACCAAGCTCGTGATATTACAAATGGTATCAGAGTGGGTTCATTCTAATAGTGGAAATGATTACTCCCATTATTACTGGGGATAGGTGATGATCCATATTGCAATGAGGACATTACGAATATAAGCGGGGAATATTTGAACACTCTAAACATAGTCCCATGTGTAAATACCACAATGTGAACGCGAGTTATAAGCGATATAGAGTATAACTTGACAACTTGAGCTTGAACATTTGGGAAGGTTGTAAATTGGTCCATTTGATCTCGAACCCAACAAGAGGATCATCTTTCTCGATAATAGTTCGAGAACATAAGCCTGGACATTAAAATAATACTTATGTGTCATATTAGCACTCAATTAATAAAGATAAAACTAATATTTGTAGTTAGATAGACTATGCTAACATTTTAACTTTGTTGATTCATGAATTGGAATGAAATAGTGGATCGATATAGATTCGATCCATTGACGACATCTTACGGGTAAAGGTTCACATGATGAATGTCTAACTCATTTTTGTCTTGACTTGCTACAACCCATTGTTATCGGGTTGTGGGTCAATTTGATTCGTTCATGAAGTACACGGTTCTAACAAATACCCGATTCTTTTGAATGCATAGTCACATTGATGAACTAGCCACGATTGCAATTTTCAAGTTAATAAGTTATCATGTGGAATATGAGTGGGGATTTTTAATTCGGTCACAGATATTCTAATGTTGCATTTTTAGATTAAGAAACAACAAGGAACATGTTTGTTGTAGCTAATAAAAATCTCCCAAACTTAGATCGCAAATGTAGTTATAACCTTAACACTTATAGTTTAAATTGGTTTACATATATTTTTAGTTACAAATATTATATGTATGAATACTGTACATGCATACATATTGACAAGTATATGCGCGTTACATGACTACCAAGAATATCACGTTTCTTTACATTTAAATGTAAACAATAAGGAAAATATTCGTTTTTAATACAAAGTAATATCAAAGTTAAAAGACATATCTATACGAGAAAAAGGAGCCTACCTCGGCGGGTGCAGGTCACTCCCTACACTCGGCCTAATTTTTCATTATTTTTTGATTTTTTTGAAATGAAATCTTGGGGGATTTAGATCACCATGTATCACCATATTGTCATTCCAAATTCAACTTAATTCGAGACTTCTATCATCTCCATCAAGACTACCAAATTTTAACGGTCTCAGAATTGCTGAAATCAACCATGTTTAGTTGAACATATTAGGAATGTTTGTTTTGCATGAAACTTGAAACACAAAATTCCAATTAACATATTAAGCAAATCCCCCCAACTTTTATTTCAAAAAAAATTAAAAAAATAGTCGAAAAATGGGTTGAGTGCAGGGAGTTTCCTACACCCTAGGGTGCAGGCTCCCTGCCCCCTATCTATATGTAGTCACCTAGTTGATCTATTTCCGTTGACATAGTTCTCAATAAGTGTTTAAGACGAGATGTCGATCTAGAGCCATGTCTCAACGACGGTCATACATCGATGAAGGGTGGCAGCGAAATAGCGGCCTTTTGCACACTACATCGACCGTGATGGTTATGGATGGCATTCAAACATCAAGTAAAGGCTTTATGCGAACATTGGCACACGATGAAGTATAAAACATCGATATCGATGACATATCAATGATTATCAACATGAGATTGATTGGATGTTTAAGAGAAGATCTATGGTAACACATGGGATACCATTACGTAATACTAAAAAGTGGGTAATTGCCCAATTGTATATCCGTTGGGATGGTTATGGTTTATCCATGATCTAATTATTAAGGGTCGGCTTAGGTCTCATGTCATCGGATTGGGTATCTGACCCAGAAACACCCATGCTGGGAGCTCTAAGAAATAAAACTGCAAAAGAAAGGAAGGACACAAGTACAGAATATGGGTGCAAACCAATATGTATACATCCATATTTGAATTACCGTCGTACATGTTTATTCATATTTCTGCATTCATATCAATAACCATTTTAAAATTGATATGGATACAAACATCACTTTCATATTCGCGAATACTTGTTTTAGTATTAGCTTTTAACATATAAATATAAATTAACTTACAATTATATTAACAAAATGTTGCACATTTTTTTTACCATATTTGATAGAATGATTATGAAAGAAATACATTCAATATATTTACTTCACGTGTATGCCATCGAATACATACTTGTGTTATTTTTCGCATTCAACGTGCATTTGTTTTATATCCATATATGGTTTTATATAAGGATATGCTAACACATTTTCCATATCTATCAATATCCATTTTCATTTATGTAATTATTTGTCAAAAGGGATAAAAATAAGCCAATTATCTATATCTACACTACTAAATAACCATTTTCATCCATTTGAATTGATAGTGGCAATGGAAAGTTTCTATCTAGTGTCTTAATGTATCCGAATTCCACATACATTTTTTATGAAACATGGGTAATGACATGTCAAGTATCCAGTCTTAACTTTTTTCAAAAAAAAAAGACCCGTGAGTTTATGGTCAAAATGTACTGATTAAGTTGAGTGCATGTTGATCCATGTATATTCAACACCCATACTTAAGGGGTTGTTTGATATAAAATGGGTTGAATTGGAGTAAACTTCTTTATTTGGGTTAAAGAAGCGTAGTGTTTTTGTGAATATCAGGTGTGCGGGTTGTTGAGATAGTTAAAATGCCAGATGTGATGTTGTTTATATTTTATATATGTTTGTATTATATATAGATGATTGATCCTACAAGAGCAAAAAGTTGTGAGAGCATGAGAGAAGTGATTCTGAACCACGAGATTCTGTCCTCTCTCTCTTAGTCTTCTTTCTCTTGGTTGAATCTAGTGGTACAAAATCACTCCTCTCATGCTCTCACAGCTTTTTGCTCTCATATATATATATATATATATATATATATATATGAATGTATTTTTTTATATATGATCGTATTTATGATCATGACATTTTTTATGTCAACATTTTATTGAGAGAGACCGAACCATAAATTCCATCCCAATAATTTAAGAGGTGTAGATGATTTAACGAAAATCTAAACGTGCCCCCCCCGCCATGGAACCCCCCGACATTCCTAACCCTAACCCCCCCGAAAAACCCTTACCACCGCCACCCGACAAGCCCTTTCCACCGCCACCCGACAAGCCCTTACCACCGCCACCCACAACGTCTTCCAACCCGCCTCCCCCACCCCCACCCCCTTTGTTCTCCAACTTCCTTTCCTCTGAACAGGTCGCTTTCAACTTGGCGGAGAACCACCCGACCCCTGGCCCTCCGCCGACAACATCCACGGAGGTGGTTTCTCGACCTTCCTGGAGAGACATTTGCGGGGTGTTACCTAAAGGTCCACTTCCCTCGCGAAGAATGGCGTTCATCCCTCCTGATCTCGTTAATGGGGAGGAGGTCGCATTTGTGGATGCTCAAGAAGCGGTTGCTCTGGACCACGTCTGGGAACACACCCTCGTGTTCTATGTGTTGGGAAAACGCCCCTACAGGGCACATCTAAACAACTTCATCGATAAGGTTTGGAAGCCGAAGGGGGAGACGAAGCTCCTCGCTCGCCCGAATGGATTCTTCTACCTAAAGTTGGCTTCGGAGGAAGATTGCCAGAGAATACTAGAGGGCGGCCCGTGGCTTTTCCAAGGAAGGTTCATGGCTATTCGACGCTGGGAGGCTGGTATTTCACTCGAGTGTGATCTTCTATCGGAGGTACCTATTTGGGTTCGTCTTCATGGTCTAAGTCTGGGTCACTGTTCGGACAACATTTTGAACAAGCTGGCAAGCCTTATCGGCACGCCCCTGTTCATGGATGCCGCTACGGCTGCGGGGTTAAGGGATGGTTATGCTAGATGTTGTATCTCCGTTCATGCTGCGAAGGACATCCCCCCTACGGTTCCCCTTGTCTTCTTCACTGGGAAGCGAGAGAGCATCGGGGTGGAAGTTGAATGGCTTCCGCCATGTTGCAGGAGCTGTGTTTCGTTTGGCCATAGCTCGAGTAGCTGCCCTTTTGCTAGAAAGGACAAGATGTTGGGAGCTCAGAAGGTTATTATTGATCAAGGCCAGGAGTCCACACCAATTATTATTGACCAAGGCCAGGAGTCCACACCAATTATTCCAACCGAGAAGGAGAAGGAGAGCAGTGCACCCACTCCTGGAAAAGAGCCATCCGAAATTCCTGTAGATGTGGAGAGCTCTGGTAATCCACAGGCCAGCAAAGAATCCTTGCCGCCGAAGCAACCAAAGAGAGCTCCTGCCCAAGGTAAGCTTGGAAACTCGTTCCCTTATGGGCATAGATCCCTCCTGCACAGAAAAATAGCTTCTGCTCGGAAGCAACCACATTCTAGTCATATGTCGGGGAGCACCTCGTTCATAGACTTGAACTTCCCTTCCAACGAGCAGGGGAGCTCTAAGAAGATGGTTTTCCAGGGTCAGCAACCTCCTGAACAACCTACTGGGGATCAGGCGAGGGACTCTTTCGCACTACCGGAGATCATCTCCTCCCCTAACCCGGAATGGACAACTGTTAACCACAAAAAGAAGAGGCCTCAGAAGGCCGGCATCAACTTCAACGGGCCTCAAAAGCCCTCTGCTTCTCGTTCCTAATGTCCATTGCTGTGTGCAACACGCGTGGGCTGAACAAGCCACGCAAACTTAAGGCCTTATTGGGGCGCCTCATTAATAAGCAGGCTGAGATAATTGGCCTTCTCGAAACAAAAATTAGACCGGAGTCGAGAACAACTTTTGCTGATAGGTTACCTATGGGCTGGGCTTACTTCCATAATGACACACCACTGGGAAGGATTTACGTTCTGTGGAAGAGCGCGTGTTGGAACTGCTCGCCGATGGCTTCCTCACATCAAGCTGTTACTATGAATTGCACTAATCGTGGGGGCCTGGAGCTGGTGATCTCGTGCATTTATGGCTCCAACTCAGCGGTGGAACGTAGGGAGCTCTGGAACCAACTGAGCCTGGAATCAGCGAGAATGAATAAGCCGTGGCTTGTGATAGGAGACTTTAATGTGGTGCGTTTCAACAGTGAGAAGACTGGTGGTCATCCTCCATTGCAGAATCCCATGGACGAGTTTAATGATTGTATCGACCACTGTCAGCTTATTGACTTGTGCTCCCTTGGCAATAATTGGACGTGGTCTAACTGCTCCATTGGTTATAACAGAATCACTGCCAAATTGGATAGGGCTCTCATTAATGCTGACTGGCTGAGCACCTTCCCCCAAGCCAAATGCAACATCTCGCCTCTGCCTTCTAGTGATCACAAGTTGCTATCGGTCGAGCTCGCCCGCCTACCTTCCTGGCCAAAGCCCTTTCGTCATTTTGACTACTGGATGGATCGCGATGGTTACGTGGAAGCAGTTTCGAGAGGTTGGAATCCCACAGTGGCGGGTAACCCCTTGTTCCGCCTTGCAACGAGATTAAAAAATGTTAAACTCGCGCTTAAAGCTTGGGCTGGCGATGACGCGAATGTTTGCCTAAACTCCAATAGAGCTTACTCCTTCCTAGAAAAATTGCACGTGGTCCTGGAAGGCAATCCTATGGACGACATCCTCGCGCAGTTGGATAAGGACACGAAAAGTTACATTGAGGGGCTTGAAAAGGATCTTGAATCGGCTTGGAAGCAAAAAAGCCGTGTGGATTGGCTAAGGCTCGGCGACAGGAACACAAAATTTTTCCATCTTTCGGCTAAAGCTAGAACAAATAAGAACACCATCTCAGCTCTTTTGGATGACCAAGGGCGGGTCATTGATAGGCCCATAGAGATTGCGCGGGCTGCTGTGGAGTACTTCCATGCTTTGCTTGGACCCGAATTACCTCGTCCGTCCAGGGTGGCTCCACCCTCGCCAAAATCTACCCTTTCGGAGCAGGCTGCGAGTTGGCTAACGAGGCCGTTCACTGAAAAGGAAGTTTGGAAGGCCCTTTGTGACATCCCGTCAAATAAGGCTCCGGGCCCCGATGGTTTCAATGCCTATTTTTTCAAGAAACACTGGAATATGATGAAAGGGGAGATATGTTCGGCCATGGATTTCCTTCATGGGGGGGGGGAACATGGTCAGGCAGATCAATCACACTTTTCTAACATTGGTTCCCAAGGTTGCAAGTGTTACGGGTATGGGCGACTTTCGTCCCATTTCATGCTGCAATGTTATTTACAAGATATTCTCAAAGATGTTAGCATCCCGATTGGCGGAGACCCTACCTAGCCTTATCTCTACAAATCAGTCTGCATTCATCAAAGGGCGGTCTATTGGAGATAACATTAGACTGGCTCAAGAAGTGCTTAATGGATTTGATCGTCGCCGTAGCTTGAATAGAGCGTGCCTCAAGATTGATCTAGCTAAAGCTTTCGATTCCATAGAACACTCATTCATCCTGGAAGCTCTTAAGGCTATGGGCTTCAATCGAATTTGGATTGGTTGGATCCAAAACTGTATTGCGACGACATCCTTCTCCATTCTTCTCAATGGGTCCCCACATGGGCTTTTCAAAGGTTCTCGAGGTTTGAGACAAGGGGACCCTCTTAGCCCATTGCTGTTCACTATTGGGATGGAATCCCTCACTTGCCTTGTGGACAAAGCTCTACTCGAGGGCCGGTTTCAGCCCCTTGGTAGAGGTCGCTCCCTTGCGCCTACACATCTCATGTATGCTGATGATCTTCTTTTCTTCTGCAAGGGTACTTTGCGCTCTCTTGAGTCTATCAAGGCTATCCTCAATGATTTTTATAACATCTCGGGGCTCCGCATGAATGCTAGGAAGAGCAAGCTGTTCCGCCCTAAATCCTTCAGGGACAACTTCTCCCTTACATTACGTGTTGGCATACTCTCGCAGGCCATGCCAACCACATATTTGGGTATTCCGCTGGTAACCTCTAATCGGGCTAAGTTTACACAACGATCTTTGATTGACAGGGTTAGAGTCCTGCTTGGGGGCTGGAAGGCAGCGACCCTATCCATGGCCGGCCGAGCTCAGCTATTAAGGTCAGTTGTTTCAGGCGTTCTCCTATTCTGGACAGCCAGCACTGTCCTTACTCGCTGCACTATCCGAACCATTGATATGCTATGTGCAAAGTTCTTATGGAATAAGAAGATCCATGACATCTCTTGGTCTTGTATTTGTCTCCCGAAATCTGAGGGGGGACTAGGTATTAGATCGCTGGACACTCTTCAAAGGGCAATGATAATTTCATGGTCTTGGAGGCTGGTGAGTTCAGATGCCTCTATTTGGGCGACCTACTTGAGGCAGAAATTTCTCCACTCCTCCTCCTTCTGGGACGCTCAATCAGCCCCCTCTCACAGTTTGATATGGAAGGCTATTCTAAGAGCGAGGGAATCGTTTGCCAGCGCCGTTCAACCTTCTTCGTCCACTACTCGGTGGACTCTCTCCACATCAGGCTACTCATTTGCAAGTGCGGTAGATCTTGTCCGCCACAAAGAATCGCTCAAAGCTTGGGCACCTTGGATTTGGAGGAGGAGCATTCCACCTAGGTTCTCCTGCACGCTGCTCAGGGCACTGAAGGAGAGGCTGCCTACCTTGGACCGGCTCGCACGATTTCAGAACGGTCTCCCCTCGCTGTGTTACCTGTGCCTCAATCAACCAGAATCTCATGAGCATCTGTTCTTTGAGTGTAAAGTCACCTCCGCTATCTGGGAGACCTCTTGCTCCTCCCTAAATTTGACGTCGCCTCCTCGGCAGCACCTTAACGAACTATACACCTGGCTATCCTCCGATCCGGTTCAATCATCATGTGAATTGCTGGCTCTCACGCTCGCTGCTGTGGTCGCCTACACCTGGGAGGAAAGGAACTCCCGCTGGAACTTGGGCGTTCATAGGACCGTGGAGTGGATTGTTGACAAGATTGTGAATACTTGTCGCTCAATGCTCTGAAAGATACTTAGACCGAGTTTTTTGTTTTTCCACTCGGTTGTTTGTTTGTCATTTTAGTCCGGTTGTGGACGAATTTTTTTGGCGGTGATGTCTATTGGATGTTACTGCTGGAGTTTTAGGCCGTTTGTGCCAATTTTGTAAATTTTGTAACTCCTTTTCTTATTGAAATACTTATATACCCTTCAAAAAAAAAAAATCTAAACGTGGTTTGCATCAACCAGTTTAGGCGACGGGCAAACCAAATAGGCCTCCAAGTTCAAGTCGTCTCCTCATCCCCGCTCCTCACACCCCGCCGCTCCACTCTCTCCCCCTCCCCATGGCCACAGCGGCCGCCGCGGCGGTGCTGTTCCTCCTGAGAGCCAACCCCAGCCGCTCGCTCCGCCTCTCCCTTCCTCCCCTCCTCCCGCGCTGCCGCGCCCTCTCCGCTGTATCGGCGGCGGACATGCCCTCTCGCCCTGGTGGCTCTGTGCAGGAGGCGGAAGAGGATGGGAAGCCCCGCGCCCCCTCGAAGCCCCTTTCCAGGGTCTGGATGGAGCACCCGGACTTCCGTAAGTGGAAGGAGAAGGAGGCGGAGATCCTCGACGACGTGGAGCCCACCATAGCCTTCGCTAAGGAGATCCTCCACTCCGGAAGGTCGCGCCGTTTTCTTTTCATTCATTATCTGATCTCTGTTTGGTTCTCGATCGCCAGATATGAAGGGCATTTGCTGCTAACTGAATGTGCAAATTTTGATAAAACCTTAATTTTATGAGAAATATGCACGATTAACAATGCCATAGAAAAATGAGACACTTGGTAGAGAATCTCTTGGAACTCAACCATTGGTATCTGTGGCATTCTTGATGGACTTCAACAGATTGGTTTTTGTGAACAAGTAGAAACACCACAGGAATTTGGTTGTCTAGATGGATGTATTGCGCATATTGTAAAGCATCAATATCCTTCTCTTTCAGTGGGGGACTGTAAGTGAACAAGTAAAACAACATAAGGAGTTCAGGAAAACAAGTCAGCCTCCTGTGGATGGTCATGTGGAATCATCTCCTTCAGTCTCTTTTCCATTATCTACTGCAAGGAACTGATTGATTGTCCTCTTACAAGTATTACTGACGGATAACAACACATGCACCTTGATTTCAAAAAACACCTCCACATGTACCCTCCCAGAAATATTATTCCAAAAAACGAATCCTATCCACAGACAATAATCACTTCTATAGAGAGCACATCTGTAGTATGCCATTACTAACATCTCATGTGGCAAGAGAACCCGTGTAACACCTCTTCTACCACACGTCTAACAAGTAGAGATATTGCAAAAACTATCACATTACATCACTTCATGTATGAGATGCATACATCATGGAGATCCTTTTTAAATGGAAACCACCAAAGAAGGTGTCGTCCTTGCAAGGCTACTCTTCCATGCTGCATTGTTTGGTGGGTAATCTTTCTCAAAAAATATAATATCACAAGTTACATATCAACTTCTCAGATACTTCCTCCAATAAAAGTTTTTTTAAATCCTCCAATAAAAACTAACTGTACAATATCTACCGCATTATCCAGCATTAATCTCAGCCTGTTGTTGTTCGAAACTTTTACCACAACGGAGCAAATTGCATTATAGAATGCAATTAAATGAAAAAGTGTTATTTAGTTGATTAGATATTTACATATACACCCATGTATAATTCCATAATTACACACAACACTTACATACTTCGTAGTTACACCTAGGGTTGCTAGTGGAAGTGTACGTATCCATTTTTGTTTAGTGTTCGCTCGATAACAGTTTAAAGAATATGCATTCATTGCTATACGAACTAAACATGAACTTCAAATTTTAGTTCGATAACCTTAACGAACCGAAATGAACATAACATCAACTCATCTGATAAATGAATTGAATATATATATATATATATATATATTTGCATACTCATAGAAAATTTTAAAGTAAATAAAGTTGCAGTATATTGACTCAAAAAAATAAACTTGTGGTGTAAATAGGGGACTTTTTTCCAATTCAACGTGAACCATTTTCTATTTTTATAAATGCTTATCGAACTATCGAACTTTATTATCAAACTCTAATTTCAAACTGATTTCGGATTTGTTCATTTTAACATGTTTGACTTACATCAAATCATTAACGAACTACTATTGCATCGCATTCTATTTTAACATGTTATGAAAAGGATGTTCAGTCTTGATGAGTTGGAAGATGAGCGGGTTGCGGATGAGGATGAGCTGCTTTGCTGCAACAACTTGTAGAAGAACATTGGGGAGGACCAGAAGAGAGAAATGGAGTGGAAGTAGTGATCGAGGTAGAAGTGGTTGAAAGAGGGGGCACAAATACCAGATTTTCCATGCAACGACGAATGGGAGGCAATGAAGGAACCTCATCCATTCCACTGAGGTTGATGGCGGGGTGTTTCATGGTGAGAACACAGTTGCGAAGGCTACCATGGCGCACTTCAACCAGCAAACAACTCCTTTCCTTGAGAAACTGGTGGATTAGACTCCGCGTGTCTTGAATTTTAGTAACAATTTGTTCGATCTGCATGATGTCCATAACACTATGTTTGGTTGAATGTGGGTGGGTGCCATGGATCGGTTGGATTCCACATTTTATTTTTAAAGACTTTGGGATATGGAGGTGACCACTATCTTTGATATGATTTTGGAGTTTGGCGAGGATAATCGTGACTTTTAAAGTTTGAATCATTCTCTTATTTTTCTTTAGCATAAGAAAGGTGTTTCCTTTAAGGTGGAGGATTTTCATCCCATTGCATTGTCTAGCACCATGTACCTCATCGTGAAAAAGATGTTGGCTAATCGCCTGGGGAGAGGGGTTTTGGATATATCATCTCTTCGGCCCAATTTCCTTTTCTGTTGGGAAGACAATTGACAAACAATGTGGTGTTGTCTTTAGAGATCATTTTTGATTGGAAGAGAAGAAGCTATGTCAATGGGATGTTTAGGAGGGGTGTATTCTCCAAAAGTCTATGATTGTGTGGACTGATACTATATCGATACTTCTTTACATCATCGCGGTTTTCCAGATCTCTGGATCTCTTAGATGAAGCGGTGCATTACCACAACTTCATGTACTCTTCTAATTAATGAGTTACCTTATGGATGCTTCTTTCAACCACAAAGAGGGATGATGCAAGGTGCCAATTTGTACCTCTCCTTTTAGTTCTGGTGGTGGGTGCTTTATCATTCATGGTGGAATATATGATATGAGAGGTGGTTATTGCATAGGGTACAAACGAGAGGAAATCTTGCTATCTCGGTGCCTATTTTACAATAAGCTGATGACATGATTTTGTTTGCGGATGGGGGGTGCCACGAGTTGCAGAGTGTTCTCAGCAGTTATGGACCTCTTCGGTGATGTGTTGTGACTAAGGATCAGCATGAGTACGTTTGCCTATGTGACCTTTGGCTTGAATGCTGGGAAAATTTCACTCTGTAAGTCAAGGTTGAGGACCCCTAGGGCTTGGTTGTTGTTGCAACTCCTTGGGTTGCCTTTGGTCGATGGGAGATTAAGGCAAGTTGATTGGCTACCGACAATAGTGAAAATATATTAGAGATTTGCAGGTTGGAAGTCAGTATGCTTTTCCAGTGGTGGATGACTAATGTTTACAACTTTACATTGATCTTTTCCACTATGCCGATGTTCTTTCTCTTCCCCTGACTCCTTTCTGTTAGTATTAAGGGCATATTAGAATTGCTAACGAGGAGATTCTTTTGGTACTTCTCAGGATTTCCACTTGTAGAATGGAAGACGATCACATTGCAGAAGGCTG
The DNA here is from genome assembly GCA_037367405.1 of Ottelia alismoides. NCBI lineage: Eukaryota > Viridiplantae > Streptophyta > Magnoliopsida > Alismatales > Hydrocharitaceae > Ottelia > Ottelia alismoides. The sequence goes on from JAZKJV010006373.1 coordinate 406,461, forward strand.
ATGGTGGACTTGGTGTTCTTATCTTAAAGTTGAACATGGCTCTTCTTTTTAAGTGGATTTGCCATATTTAGGAGGATGGCTCATCTTAAAAGACTTACCATGTTCATTGTTTTGGAAAGTTTATAGTGTTTTCCCCAGTTTTCCTAGGCACTTGGGTTTAGTTAGATCGCCATTGTTATTTTGGAGTGGTATGCTTCCCAAGATCATACTCTCTGTTTTGGGGTGATGGGTTGGCTTTCGTTTCTAGCCCATGATGAGTTCATTTGTGAGCATTCATCTCGGCTGTTATCCTTGGCTTTAAATTGGGAAGCTCGAGTTGCAAGCACTTGGGATGACATAACCTTCATCCTGCTCTTCAAATGTGATCCCTTTAGTCAAAGACTTGAAGATCTGATGCCTTTGATGGATGCTCTGGCAGATTGTGACTCTCCCTTTTCTGGTAGAGATGATTGAGTTTGATGCGTTGGTAGGTTCTCTCTTAAGAAAGCCTATAAGGTGCTCTGAGGGAGTGTGGTTTTTGACCCCGGGGGGTGCACATGGGATTGTTGGTGGCTACATGGATAGAAAATTCTAAGTTGACTGATGTTTTTGTGGCTTATGAGACGAGGAAACGTGTTGAAAGGTGAACATCATGCTAGGCTCGTCCACGATGATGATGTTTCATATGCGATGTTCAATTGAGGTTGAGGATGTAGACCGCCATTTCCTCGGGGGTGCGAAGTTTGGAGATGTTTGGGACTTGACCGCCATAGGCGAGATTGTTATAGATTGGGCCTCCACCCTCTTGGACTTCTACTCGGATTGGAGGGGCATCGAAAGGGTGAGAACGCTGGTTCTAACCCTGATGTGATCTATATGTCTGGCTAGAAATATTGTGATTTTTCGTCAAGAAAGATTCTATATCAGCAAATGTCTGTGAACATACGCTAAGGTCCTGTCACATTTTTGGCTATGAAATTTGATACACCTTTTTGTAGCTTTCTACCCTAGATTTTGTGAATAAATGAAGTTATTGGGCACACAACTTCAGAAAAAACAAGCTAATGCCCCTTTTCCTTTCAAAAAAGTGGTTCATTTTATATTGTATGCCCTTATTCAGTCGGATTCGATTGTGATGAAAAAAAAGTAAGGGAAATTTTATTTGGGTATCCTTTATAGTTCATAAAAGTAAGCTCTTTCTTCTTCCATCATGAACCCTCCATCACAACCTTCATCTCTCTGTCTATACCTCCTTCCTAGCTGACAGTTGTCACCACTTTTGCCATAAGTTCCCTTGTCAGCATTGCATGCAACCCTCTTTATGCTGCAAACCTCTTGGCGATGTCACGCGACTACTATTCGCCATAGGTTCTCTCGACTCCATCATGAGCATGGCTTCAAAAAATGCGCCTCGACGTGCTGAGGCGTACGCCTTGAGGTATTTTCCCATGAAAACCACCTCGAGGGTATAGCCACAATTGACATATCTGAGGCGTAAGCCTTGCAAACCTGACGCACTACCGAGGCGCTTGAGGCGGTGAGGCGTTGCTGTACATTTCTTTCAAAAAATAAATAAACAAACCTATTTAAAGTTGTACTTTTACAATAATATGAAAGACATAAACTACATGTTAGTCATAAATATATAAGTTAAAATCAAAACATATATTACATTTTCAGTCGCATGTCTAGTAACAAATCTAATATACCGAACCAAACCTATATGTCAAGTAGGAATCATATATGTTAACCACATTTCCTCAAATATATATATATATATATATATATATATATATAATTCAAAGGGCTAACAACATATATTATAGTGTTATTGGCCTAAAAACATATATTATAGTGTTATTGACCTAAAACATATATTATAGTGTTATTATATATGTTAGTCCCAAAACATTTTATTTCGTAAATATGTATCACACATTTATATTACAACCATCATTGCATTAAAGAAATTATGTATGTGCATAGTGTTTTTTTAGTTAGTATAAATAATTTTATATCAACCAATGATATTTTATTGCTTGTATCGTTATGATGACTGTATTGCTTTGTAAGAATACAATGAATTCACACGTTCACGATATGCATATTACATTAAGATAAATTCAAAGTATGACTTGAAAAAAAAGATAAATTCAAAGTAATATATATGGTTAATATGGTATAATTTGTTTGTGTTCAATGTGGGAATATACAAATTTAGGATTTATGATGATATGATTTGTGAATATTTGAAGTATGTGATTTTATGACACCGCATCGATTCACCTCGCATTTTTAAAAACCTTGGACATGAGCTCAGTCTTTGACATCACATGCTGGCTTCTCTGGCCCGAGCGTCTCCATCCTCAGTTGCCACCCCATTAACATCGTTACTCCAATACCTTACATGCCATTCCTTCCTATCTACTTGTATGTCTTGCACCACTAGTAGATGAGAAATTCCTTCCTCCTTTTCCTCCCTTAGCTTTCACGTCTCCTCTTTGTTCTGTAGAGGCACCGATTCAAGGCATAGCTCACCTATTCAAGCGCTTCTTCGTCAACCCTTGCTCTCCTCACGATCTTGCATTTCTCCTCCATAACCTCATCCTTGATAATCCCATTTATCGATGCGGGGCATGCCCCTTACCACAATTGAAGCTGGCCATGAGACAGAGTTTCAAAAGGTAGTGCCGATGGGGTTGTGGAGTAGGGGGATAAGACAAATGTGAGTCATCAGGGAATGGTTGGAGGTGCATTGTAGTGAAGATGCACGGCATCATGCATGGATGGTATGAGAGATGTTTGATGGAAGAAACCCATAATCAACGATGGGCCGAGCCGTCGGAAAGTCTTGTTAGGAAGATCATGATGGGGCGATGGTGTGCAAGGTGCTGCGTTGGTAAGAAATGAGTGGAATGAGGATGTTTTGTAGTCACCGGAATGAATGGAGGATGGAGGAGGAAGGAGAGATTGGATAGTGAAGAACAAGAAGGGCTAAATAGTTGATTTTCTGGATGCTTTCCTAAATATTTACCTTACTTTTTAATCTCCACAATCAAACTAACAATTTGACCTACGAATCATGATGGCGTCCTTTAGTGCATGTTTTGTTTGTATTGGTTGGGAATTTCCCTGTCGAAGGGTCTTTTCAAGCTTGTGAGAGGGTCATGTTTTCATATTTTTTCCGTAGAAGAGACACACACCTAACACAAGTTTCCTTCTCTAGAATGCAGATAATACTATTTTGTTCATACATGTAGCAGTTCAAAAAGCGTGGAAAATGGGATCTTCTAAGGTTTCTTTGACGAGGCATCATACCGAGAGTAAAAATCTAAAGTCGCCTTTTGTAGTCTTTATTACCAATGATGATAATGTCGGGACTAGTAGTGAGGGGATGGTATGAATATAAACACTATGCTTCCTTTAATCAGTTTGTCTGGCAAGATGATGATCGAGAGCAGGTTGTAGAGTGGGTTAAAATGAAGGGATTTTATCATTTGTGCCCCTCTGAGATATTGCAATATCAGTTATGCCCCTATCTTTTTGGTAATATCAGTTGTGCCCCCGACTTCTTGCCAATATTTCACTTGTGCCCCTCAGAGGGGCATAACTGATTGCGATATCTCGGAGGGACACAACTGATAAAAACCCTAAAATGAAACTTTGAGACGGGGTGTAGAAAGTTCTTGCAATTGCAAGAGAGGTGATTTGTGCTATGTAAGCCCGTGCTTTCCTCGGTGCTACTATTCTTTTTGTTGGATTTGAGGTTACCAAAGATGGAATTATATATTGATACCATTAAAAGGAGATTCTTATGGAAACAATCATGTAAAGAATGGAAAGGATTGTGATTGGTGACGTTGGACAATGTCTTTATATCGAAACGTGATGGCATTTCGAGCTTCGAGTTTTATGGGTGTTCAGTGTCGTACTATTGCCAAGTGGGTGTTAAGCTGCATATCACGGGTGAATCAATTGATTACCTTTGTGGTCGGCCACAACTCTGCTAGAGGAGAATGATATCCTTGGAGGTTCAGAGTATATTGAAGCAATTATTGAGGAGGTACCCCATTTATTGGGGGGACTTTGAGACTGGTGCCACGGGTGGTGGGTTTTCGTCATATGAAGCATGATAGTGACACTGATTTCAAATTTTAGCTTGATAATAGGCCATGAAAGGAAGTGCTAACGAACATAGACTCCTCAGTTTTGCTGCATGTTTGGCATGCCTTAGAATTGCAGTGTTGGAGCGGGAGTGGAGGATGGGGAGAGGCTGACATGGTGGATATTTGGATGGGTTGATGATGGGTTGTATGTTTAAATATGCTTATTGTAAATTTAAGGACCATCGTTGAACCCTTGATAATTATTTCATACTCGATTGTTGCTATTTGAAAGGTAAAGTGACCGTTCAAGGTGTGCTTGCTTGACTGTTGACAAGAGGCTAGTGACTGATACAAAATCAAATGGTTCATCGATGTTGGTAAGATGTGTTCTTTGTGAGAGTTGTGCTTGCTTGACTATCGACAAGAGACTAGTGGCATAGTTTACCAAAACAAATGGTTCGGTGATTTTGACAAGACTTGTGATCCTTATGAAAGCTACAAGGGGGAAGTGGACAAGCCTTTCTTCATGTGTCGATTTGAAAGCGAAAGAGAGATAGGTGCATCTCCGAGGTGGACCTAGATGGTTTTCACGTGTTTGTGGAGGATTTTTAGGATATGAAGTACGAGAATTAAGGTTCAAATACATTGTAGAATTGCTGAGTTAGTGTGAGAGTCAAGTTTCAAATGCAGTGTACGATTTCATATGGGAGGATTGCTTCACAACGACTACATGGTATCTAAGGGAATATGCATAGATTATGCTTGTCTACAAATTTTTTATTTATAAAGAATTATGTTTTAAAATCAGAGTTTATTGGGATCGAAAAATAAAATTAAAAGTTAACATGTGATATTTAAAAGATTTATTAATAACAAAGCTCTGCTTGCCAAGTGGGTGGTGCGCATTTGGGGTTCGTCCGAGTCGCCGGTCTTGCAGCTGCTGAGAAAGATTTATGGTGTTACTGGGGAGTTGGTGGCGGAGAGGAAGCGTCATGAGTCTTCCTTGTGGACTGGGATCCGTGCCGTTCTTCCGGTGCTTCGGCCGCTTCTTAGGCCGATTTTGGGGGATGGGCTCCGGTTCCGATTTTGGCTGGATGACTGGACGAGGGATGGGGCCCTGGCCTCCCGCTTCCCTCGGCTGATGGCTTTGGCAGTTGATAGGGGAGCGCGGGTGGCGGAGGTCGTTGAGGCTGGGACGTGGGCGCCGAGGTTCCTTGCGGATCTCTCAGATCAGAGGTTGGAGTAGTTTTTGAGGACGTTGTCTGAGATTCCCCTTGCCGGGACCTGTCGGGGGACCCGGACCGTTTTGAGTGGACTGGTGGTAGGTTCTCGGTGAAGGCGGCCTATCAGAAGGTTACTGCGGCTTTGGTGGAGCATGATGAGGAGCTGTGTGCTGACGTGAAGATGATTTGGGCAGCTAAGATTCCTACGCGGTGAAGGTATTCCTTTGGTGTATGAGGAGAGGTCATATTTGTGACAAAGTGAGAAGAGGCAGACTGCTGGGTGGGACGGATCTTAAGTGTGACAGATGCGAGGACGAGTTGGAGGATGTGGACCACATCTTTTTTGGTTGCCGGTCTTCCACTGAGGTTTGGGAGTCATTGGGGCTCACGTGGGTCCGGACCTTTGATGCTTATCAGTTTTGGCGGTCGGTTCGTCTGGTCGGCCATGGGTCTTCCGATGATGTCTCCAAGCCTTTTGCCGCACTGTGGGCTATTTGGCTTGGTAGGAATGATACAATCTTCGAGGGGCAGCGTTTTTACTCGGAGAATGTTGTAGCCCACTGTAATGTTTTGTACAATTTCTGGTTATCTAACTGATGTACACTTTTCTTTCTTAATGAATGATTTGGTGTGGTGACTCCCGCCTCGGGAGGGCTCCCCCGTTCCTTTACTCAAAAAAAAATTAATAACAAACAACCAATATATAAAAAAAGTTTAAAATGTAAGCGTAAGCCTTAGAGTTTTCGTTAAAATAGGAACTAATAAAAGAAACTTGACATAAAAAAGCTAAACCTTAAGTTCCAAGTCAACCCCTTCCAGAATGCGTATTATACATGTTTATAGATATTGAATGTGTTGCTATGCTGGTTAGTTATGCTGTAAAATCGTGCAATACCCTACTTGAGGAGTGCATTTCCACCGCCTGCTGTATAGGCATATACAGCTTACATGCAATTAGTGCTACCACATTCTTGAACCTTGGTTACAAGGGAGTGTTAGATTTGACGAGCCTTGTTTGCAGGGGGATTTGAGATTTGATAATGCACAAAAGATGTCGCCATTGAAGCTATTCGTCGGTAGTGTTATGCTTATAGGGATATAAAGGAATATAATGATTTTAATTTTTCATGGAGAGGTGATGAGTTGGGAACATAGTCATCGTGGGTGTGTTCATGTACTGTTTCGGAGGTATATAATATTGCTTTTTGAAATGTCTTTTATTAATAAATCTTGAATGGTTTTCCACTTTTTTTATAAGACCCAACTTACGCTACTGATACTTTTTTAAAATCAAAATATATCCATATATTCTCTTTCTCATTGCATCTTGAATCAAGGAATCATGACATTAGACATGTTAAAAATTAGGAAAAAAATGGGGCTGCCCCTTGCGGGCAGCCAACATGGCTGCCCCGCCCTTTTTTTCCGCATTTTTTTTATTTTTTTGAAAAATTTCACCATGTATATTCATCTATATATCCCTCAAATATGCCATTCGAATTTCGTCAGAAACAGACTCCTATGCCCTCCATCTAGAACATGTAATTTTAACGGTCTAAAGATTGCTATAATCCACCTGTTCTAGTTGGAGGGCATAAGAGTCTCTGTTTCTGACGAAATTCGAATGGCATATTGGAGGGATATATAGATGAATTTACATGGTGAAATTTTTCAAAAAAAAATAAAAAAATTGTGGAAAAAAAGGGGCGTGGCAGCAATGTTGGCTGTCCGCAAGGGACAACCCCATCAAACCCTAAAAATTAATAAGATTTGTTGGTAATGCAACATGTCATTAGTGTGATCAGGATAGCTGTCAACTTCAGTTGGGAGAGGCAAACAACTTGTTTCTTATTAGACCATATAATTCACTTAGATAGAAGAGAGGGAATCCTATGGTTAATAGAAGATTACATGAAAATAAGTTACAAATACATAATTTTCTCTCTTTTTATCTCTTACTCCCCTTTATATTGGCGCATATGCCCATGCCTAAGTCGGTAGTAAGAAAAGAATCTCGCTTACTTGGATGTGCTTTTTGGAAGATATGTGCAAGTTGAAGCTCTAAAGAGATACACATATGAGTAATATTTCCTTGTCACACTGTATCTCGATAAAGCGGCAATCTGCCTCAATATTCTTGATATACTCGGAATACCTGGTTGGAGGTAATATAGGTAGCATATTTGTTATTGCCCTTGCTGGCTAAAGGAATATGAACCTTGGTACAAGATCCAAGTCTCTCCAACAAAGATCGTTTTCTTAAATGCAAACAATATTAGCTACTTACAATGATAATTAAAATGCGAAAAGTGAAGGGGGGGGGGTCCAAAGTTTGTGAACTATTATAGATCATTCTCACTCTTGCTAAATAACCGACTAACGATGGCAGGAGAAGAGAATTCCTATCACTTAAAGTTAAAATTAATTCTTTGGTTCATTTGTATGTACATCAGAAAAGAAATTATGACCTAAATCCAAGGATGGACGAGTATTTATGAAAGAATTGAAGAGTACATTAGTTTTGGTGGCAAACTCAACAACAACAACAAAAACTTTTCTCACATTAAGTATGGTCGGCTACATGGATTCTTTGCCTCCATTCATATCTATCTTGGGTCAATCTCGGACTTAGATCCAAAAAACTAAGATCTCTTTTTTTGTATAGTCTCATTCCAGCACTTCTTGGACCTTCCTTGCCCTCTTTTAGCCGACTCAACATTCGAAAACTCACATCTCCTAATCGGTTTATCGGTTGACCTCCTTTGCAAATGGCCAAACCATCTTAAGCGGTTTTCTCGCATCTTATCCTCGATCGGAGTTACACCAACTTTCCATCTGATTGTATCATTTCGAATCCGATATTTACGTGCATGTCCACGCATCCAGTCATCCACCTTAACATTTTCATTTCTGCTGTTGCCATTCTCTGCACATGTTGGATTGCCCGCGCCCCTTCGGCGGTTTTTCTCGGGTGTCGTGCAACCTCTCTCTAAGAGGCGATTTGTCTGGGGGGGGGTCGCCCGAGATTGATTCTCTCTTCGGCTCTCATCTTTGGAAGGTGGACCGTGCGCTGTATTTTAGTTATTCGGGTCCGTGGACGGATCTGCCTGCGGTGGAGTTATGCGGGTCGAGGGACCTCGGATCTTGGTCCGGAGCGGGAGCTTCCAGTAGGTCCATATCCTTCTCAGATTCAGATCCGATTCTGATTTTCAATAGCCCCTTGGACGGGGCAGGTCCAGTAACGATTGTGTCTCAACCTCCTGTAATTAATCCCTCTGTGACCGAGTCACTATTTTTCTCGGATACTGGTTCGGGCAAGGTGGTGGATACGAACAACGGGTCCTTTCTGGGGCCTCCTATACCTGATGGAGGAGATTCGCCTTTTCTCGCCTTGCCGAGCTCTGTGGAGGATATTTCAGTCGTGGATGATGATTGCGATTTGGGGAGACGTTCTGATAATAGGTCGGGGAAAAGGTACCGAAGGAGGAGCAGACCCCGGGCGGGGTTCTCGAGTCTTCATTCTTGTGCTACTTTTAGAGATGCTGTGGCAGAGGCGACTGGTCTCTCGGAAGCTGGGGGGCGTCGCCATCTGTTTTAATGAAGGTACTCTCCTGGAATGTGAGGGGGTTGGGAGATGTTGATAAGAGAAGGGTGTTGGGGTCCAGACTTACTGAATGGGGCTATGATATTGCCAGGGGGATGGATGATTCTCTGTGGCGTTCCTTTGGTGCGGGTGCGGTGGATGATCTTAGGGCTCTGGATGCGGATGGGGTGGCGGGGGGGTTTGTTCAATGCGTGGAGTTCGGCGGCATTTTCCTTCAGCTCGTCGATCCTGGGAAGGCATATGATTTCGGTTTTGCTTGTGAGGGGTGCGGCGGCCTCTCCGATTGCCTTCTCTTGCATATATGGCCCCTGCTGCCACATTAAAAGGAACGAGCTGTGGGAGGACTTGCGTGAGGCGAGCATTGCTTTTGAGGGGATCCCTTGGATCATTGGGGGAGACTTCAACGTAACGCTCCACTCTTCGGATCGTCCCCGATCGAGGGGGGGCCGGGACCCGGGGTCATCATTGTTTGCTGAGCTTGTGAACTCCTTGGCGCTGGAGAATTTGGTGGCAAATGATATTTCTTACACATGGAGGAGCAACAGTTCTCGGTCTCGGATCGATCGTTTTTTGGCCTCTGGGAGGATGATGGAGATGTTCCCTTCTTGCTCGGTTTCCTCTAGGCCCAGGTCTTTTTCGGATCATTCGCCAATTCTTTGGGACTCTGGGGAGGCCCCTATGCTAAGGGGCCTCTTTAGATACGAGAGGTGCTGGATCCAGGAGGCGCGCTTCAAAGATGTTGTGGCGGAGCATTGGGCTCAATCGTGCTTTGAGGGGTCTGCGGCTTCTAGGTTGAGTCGGAAGCTTGATTCGCTACGGAAGAGGTTGGCGAGTTTCAAGAGGGAGTCTAGGGCGTCGAGAGTGGCGGTCAGGTCTGAGGCGGAGGCTGTTATTGCGAGGCTTGATTCGGTAGAGAACGAAAGGGATCTGACGCCTGACGAGCTTTGTGAGCGGTCCTGTTCGCAGAAGAGTGTGGCGGAGGAGGACAAAAAGAGATCTCCAGAATGCCGGCAGCGATCGAGGTTGAAGTGGCTCAAAGATGGCGATGCTAACACGACTTTCTTTCACCGCGTGGCTAGTGGAAGGAAGCGTAACAATACGATGCGTTCTACTTCCGTTGATGGGTCGAGGTTTGTTGGGGACATCGCGATGGAGCGTGCTATTGTGGAACACTTAAAGGGATTCATGGCGAGGCGCTCTCCGAGGTCCTGGAGGTGGCTGGGGCTGGGGGTGCCGCAGGTCTCGGAGGAGGACTGCGCTATGCTAATTAGGCCGATTTCTTTGGAAGAGACTAAAGCGGCTGTGTGGGAGTTAAATGACGACGGGTCCCCGGGGCCCGACGGATTCTCTGTGGCATTCTGTCGTGACTTTTGGGAGCTGCTGGGCGAGGAAGTTTTTGAGGTGGTTGCCAAGTTTTGCTCGGGGAATGCGGGCTTCGATCGAATTAACGGGCCATTTTGCTTCTGATCCCCAAGATGTCTGCGACGGAGGATATTGGGGACTTCCGTCCCATCTCAATATCTAACGCCATTTACTTAATTGTGGCCAAGGTGCTGGCTCTGAGGCTTGCTCGGGTTCTCGATTCGATTGTTTCTCCGATTCAGGCCACTTTTATTAGGGGGAGGCAGATTTCTGATTGTATTGCGGTCGCTTTGGAATTGGTGGTTGATTGGAGGCTATCGGGGAGGCAGGGGGGTGCTTTGGAAGATTGATTTTGCCAAAGCTTATGATAGCATTGATTGGAGCTTCTTATGGTCGGTCCTCAGAAGGCGGGGTTTCCAGAGATTTGGATTTCTTGGATGCGGCGGTGTGTGACCACCGTGTCCTTCTCGGTTCTGGTTAATGGCGGCTTGGAGGGGGGTTATTCCAGCCTAGAAGGGGGCTGCACCAGCGATGCCTGCTGGCACCCCTTCTTTTTGTTATTGCTACGGATGTCCTGGCTCGTATGGTTGATCGGATTGTTGATGCTGGACTCTCGAAGGGTTTTTCTAAGGGAAGCGTGTCTGTGCCCCTGATTCAATTTGCTGATGACACCTTATGCTTCATTGAAGGAGGTGCTGTTGAGGTTGCTGGCATGTCGATGATCCTTGATTTATTTAGCGAGATATCGGGGCTGCTTATTAATGGGGCCAAGTCAAAGGTCATTCCTTTTGGAATGACCAATGTTGTAAAAGTCACCCGACTAGCCCGACTAGTAGGTCCGATTAGTCTAGTCAGTGAGATGGCCGACCGAGCACCGACTAATTCACCAGGTCCACTAGTCAACCATTTTTTGCTAGGAGATACCATATTTTTTTACCTTTTTAAAAGCAAACTTATTCTAATATGCTTAATGTTTTATTTAAATTCAGTTACTTCTTTTGATTCATTATGATAGTAAAAAAATATATAAATCTATGTAAATATATAATAAAATATGTATAAAAATGATTTATATATTTAAAAAATCAAAACCGATTAAAGTCCGACTAAATCCGATTAATTGCCCGACTGCCGATTAATCCTTAGTCAGTGACCTGACCGACCGAGTACCAACTACCGACTTTTGCAACATTGGGAATGACGGAGGATTTGGCGCTTGAATGTGGTAGGATTCTGGGGTCTACTCCGGGCGAGCTGCCGATTGGCTACCTTGGTCTTCCTTTGGTGATTGGGAGGCCCAGACTTAGGGACTGGAGTGTGATTGTTGAGAAGGTGGAGGCGCGGCTGGCGGGTTAGCGCGCGGCGCTTCTATCCAAGGGAGGGAGGCTGATCCTTCTCAATTCGGTCCTTTTCGCTATCCCGGTGCACTTTCTGTCGATTCGTCGGTTGCCGGGTGGGATCCGTAGGAGACTTGACTCTTTGTATGAGAAGGTTTTTGTGGGGGAAGTCGGGTACGTCGGGGAGGGGGTTTCACCTTGTGGCGTGGGGATGAGGTGACCAGGGGGAAGCTCGAGGGGGGATTGGGAATTAGACGGTTGGAGATTGTAAATGAAGCCTTCTTTCTCAAATGGGCGAGCAGGGTGTGGGGTAGGGGTGGAAACTTCTTTATTGATGTTCTGCGGGAGCTTCATGGGGCGGAATGGGCAGGGGAGGAAAGGTTGGGCGTGGTGGGTGCTCGCATCCTTTTTGGCGTGATGTGCAGGAGGTTTTCCTGGAGGAATCGGGCAGAGGTTTAAGCCAATCTTTGGGAATGGTCGTGCGTTCTTATTCTGGAAGGACAACTGGTTGGGAGGAGACCCTTTATGTGTTCGTTTCCCGCGGTTATTTGCGATGGCTGATGACAAGGATGCCTCGGTTGCCTCTTGCTGGGAGGGCGATTGTTGGTGCCCTCGATTTGGGGCGAATTTCTCGGATCAAAGGCTGGATGACTTTCTTTACCTGCTGGACGTCCTCAATGGTGCTGATAGGCCTTCCGAGGGTAGGGATCATTGGGTCTGGAGGGACGCGGCTTCTCGACGCGCAAGGCCTATGGTGTGTTGGCTTTCGCTCCGCTCGTTCGTTCTGACTCCTTGGTAAGGGACTGCTGCTGTTTCTGGGGGCTTGGTTTACCGTTACAGATTGCTATATTTTTATGGCTCGTCCGTAGGAAGAGGCTTCTGACGAAAGACCGATGCTTCAGATTGTTGCCTTCTGTCTCTAATATCTGTGTGCTATGCGATTCGGAAGTGGAATCCCTTGAGCACATTTTCTTCGAGTGCCCTTTGGTACGTGGGCTGTGGGAGGATCCGATTGTGGATTGGGTGCGAACTATTGACGTGGTGGCCTTCTGTGACTCGTTATTCTTAAACAGGCATACAGATAGAAGACGATTAATGACTCCGATGGTGAGATTATGGTCGATTTGGCTTGGACGGATGAGGCCATATTCTCGAATCAACGCTTTTACAAGGAGAACGTGCTCAATCGCAGTGCAAGGCTGGTGGACGACTGGAGCGGCAACTAGTCTTTTTTGTGTTTCCTCGTTCTGGTTGGAGGCTATCTTGCCTCTTTGTAAGGTTTTGGCAGTTTTGTACATTCGTTCCCCCTTTTTTACTTCTTTTATATATTGGGGTGAACACCATTGAGTGTCTCCCCCTTTTTTGGGCTTCAAAAAAATCCTTAGAGTGTAGCAAGTCTTATGACTGCTTTGTAAAACTTTCTTTTGATTTCAAAGGAATTTTCTTATCACAGGGAACAATAGAGGCCCCTCTCCACTTTAGCTAACATGCATTTATTTTATTAGTAACATCTCCATCAATTTCCCCATCATGTTCCAAAATAGACCCCAAGTATCTAAAAGAATCTCTCTTCTGAATGTTATCGTCACAAATCTTCACCTCAATTCCTTCACCATTGCTTCCATTACCATATATTCAGTCTTAGGACTAATTTATACGAGTTCCTTTAGTCTCCAATGTATGTCTCCATACCTCAACTTCTCATTTACTCCATCTCTAGTCTCTTCAATCAACACAATATCATCAATGAATAACATGCACCAATGTATCTACTTGTCCATAATCAAAGTAAAAAGAAATGGATTCAAAGCTGAATTTTGATGCATACCAATGTTGATGTCAAAATAACCAGTCTTCCCAAACTGAATCCTTAATCAGTCTTCCCAAACTGAATCCTTACACAAGATGAATCCCTATCATACATATCCTTTACGAGGTTAATATATAGGACATGTACTTATTTCTTCTCCAAAACTCTCCACAATATCTCCAATGGGACCAAATCATAAGCCTTCTCCAAATCAATAAAAATCATAAGGAGGTTCTTGCTTTTATCTCTATAAATCTTCATTGTTCTCCTCAACAAATGGGTGGCTTCAATAGTTGAGCGACCTAGCATGAATCCGAATTGGTTTTCTTTTACTTTGGAAACTTGCCTCAACTTTCTTTTGATCACACGTTCCCAAATTTTCATAGTTTGTTTCATCAACTTGATACCTCTGTAATTTGAACAATTTTGAATGTCTCCTTTGTTCTTATAAAGAGGCATCACGATGGTCCTCCTCCAATCTTCATGCATTTTCTTGCTTCGCCAAATAACATTGAATAAATTTGTAAGCCAAGTCAAACTACGCTCACCTAAAACTCTCCATATTTCTATATGAATGCCATCAGGTTCTACACCTTTCCCAGGTCTCATAACCTTTAAAGCCTCATCTACTTCCTTTGTATTCGTTTATAGCTCGCACGATTAAAGAAATTTTCTTACTAGTTAGATCTTCCAAAGTGACCTCTCTATCTCCTTTCCCAATGAAAAGCTTACAGAAATACTGCTTCCATCTGGTCTCTATTTCCTTCCTTTTGGTGGCAAACTAATAATATAAAATTTTAGTACAGAGGGAGGTGCCTCTTCAACAATGGTGCCAAAAACTTTCTTGTAGGGAAGCACAATCATGTGATATTAAATGCGTATTTTACTATAAACATGTATTTCCTTTTGCACTAATCTAGGAACGACATTCTGCCTTTTACTCCTTCAGTTAATAAGATTACCTTCAATGAGAACAATATATCTAGTATGCCGTATGGAGAGTTGGCATAATCTGCATTTGAAGAATAACAAACATTGAGATGACCTTGTCATATGTAGAAGAGCCCTTTCCTAGGAGAGCTCCGTAAGTAATGGTAAATAAGTTGCGCATCTTGCTAGTAGATGTATCGAGGATTCTCCATATGTTGATTGTCCTGCTAATAGTGATACTAAGATATAGGAGTTATGATAATGAGTAAGATATAGGAGTTATGATAATGAGGATTTAAGCTGTAAATAAAGTTGTAAACCAACATGCTTGTGGACTTGTTTAGGACAGCATGAATGCTGGAAAATAACCAACTCCTCGTAGATACCTGTTATATGCATATAGTTTGGGCCGTTACAGGCAGGACACCTGGGTTTTTATCAGTCCGAATCGACTAAGAGGGCAAGCTTGCACAAAGCAATAAGGAGGAAGACACGAAGCACGAGGTTGAGTGGAGGCAGCATTCTAGACAAATGCGGGTGAAGGATTGTGATGCCAACACCAAGTTTTCCACTTGGTGGCCAACGATAGGTATCGATGCAATTTTATACACTTGGTCTTGGTGGGTGATGACTATAGTTGCTGATTCTAGCTTGGGATCGACATACCGCCTCTGCCTAACAATCGAGGAATGACCCTGATGCCTGCAAAAAAAGTGCCACTTTCCTTCTTAAGCTAACTTGGAAAGCTACACAACTTCTTTCTACTATCTACTAGACGTGCCTTTCCTCGGCATGGTTAGTTAGCAAGAGATCTTAGGGCTAGTCTCAAAAGGCCTTTGAAGCCATAACAAGTCTTCTGATTTCTCACTTTTGGGGCCATCTTATGATGTAAAAACCACACTTGGTCCACTATCCACTTTCTTCTGCTTAACAATTAGTCCCTCATTGTCTGCTCTTCTTTACTCTCGTGTCTATTCTGCATGTGCTTCCCATGGCCTCTTCTCATGTCAACGATTGAACTCCTTATCCCAGCTAGAACCTAAATCAAGGTCTCGCTTCGAGCCTTCGACCGCTATTTTAATATTGGAAGGGGATAAGACGGTAGGGAAGGCATAGGAAGATTTCTTCTGTGACACGAGTCATCATGTTCCTTGCAATGCTTGTAGGTGGCAGGGTCAAGGAGCTTCCTCCTTCTCAGATTTGCAGGTGATTGATCTCATGAAGGAATTTATGCTTTCTGAGCTCCGGTTTGCTATCTAGGGATGTAGAGAGGGCTCCTAGACCAGATGGCATTCCAAGCTTCGTTTTTAAGGAGTTCTGGAATGTGGTCAGTGCTGATCTCCTTAACATGATGAAAGAATTTGCTTTTGGTAATCGTGATTTCGATAGACTGAGTCATGTATTGATTTCCTCCTCCTAAAGGTGTCTAAGAGAGCGGAGGGTTTCTGTCTGATTGCATCATCCTGCATAATCTATCTTATGGTATCCAATGTGCCAACGAACCTTTTGCGGAATGTCCTTGATAATCTTATTGATGAGGTGCAATATGCTTTTATTTTTGACCAACAGATGATGGATAACGTGGGGTTGGTTCTGAGATAGTAGGTGACTTTAAGCGTCTTGATGTTCATAGCCTACTTTGGAAGGTGCACTTTTCGAAGGCATATGACTGTGTTAATTGGTGTTTTCTCTGGATGTATGAAGAAGCGAGGTTTCCCTAACTTGCAGATCTCATGGATGAGAGAAGAGCCGATTGCTGCTCGCAGTCAAGAGATGCCAGCTACTTCATCTTCTAGTTCTTTGAGCACCACCAACTGGGAGAGATTGAAAGATAAGAGAGTTATGCCTTACCGCCAAGGAGAAAACATTGCTCTCATAGGGCCTCGTCATCTAGTGCCTCAACATCTATTGAGCAATTGGTTTTGAAGTGGCTGCGTCTTCTTTGGTTCGATTGCTTTCCAAGAATGTTGAGCCGGGCCCGGGTATGAGGGGGAAGCCATGGGTATGGGAGGAAGTTCGGTTCTTTTGGTCTTGCTCTTTCTTATCATCCTCTTCTTGCTTGAGGACGTTGAACCCTCCTGGGCATGACCCTGGCTCCTTCATGGTGAAATAAGTTGTTGGTTGCGACCTTTTCAAGTGTGTTACCGACCGTGGGGACTTATTTGGCGACTCAACGAAAGTGCTAACCTGGAACGTGAAGGGTCTGGGAGATCCGGAGAAACGAAGATCGATGGGGTCTTTGATACTGTCATGACTTTGCGATATTGTTCTGCCAGAAGAGACAAAAATCCATGATTGGACTACTGTGCTCTGGAATTCCTTGGATGTCCATCTCCCGGTTTTGAGCGCTCTTGATGCTATTGGCACTGCTGGAGGAACTGTTATTGCTTGGAGGGATTCAGATTTCTCCTTATTTCTGAGTTAAAGGGGAGATTTGTTCAATCAATCACCCTCCAAATCGCGTAACCGGCTCTACTTTGGTAATCTCCTGCGTGGATGGGCTTTTCTTACTAACTCATCGGCCGGATCCGTGGGCTGATTTACGTGATATCCGAGGAAGGTACACTGCGCATGCTTGGCTTGTTGGAGGAGACTTTAATGTCTCTCTTCTTTCTAGGGATCGTTTAAGTTTTCAAGGGGGGCAAGACTCGAGCTCCATTGATTTTGCGGAGTTGATACAAGATCTGGAGTTGGAGGCGGTCGATGCAATACACGCTTCACCCGGTGGAACTCTGGAACCCGCTTGTGGATTGACCGCTTCCTTGCATCTTCTGAGCTCTTGGAGATGTTTCCTTTTTCCTCGGCCATGTCCCGACCAAGATCTCGCTCAGATCATACTCCTTTGATCTGGTATTCTGGCAAGAGCATTATTCCTCGATCCTTTTCCGGTTCGAGAAGTCTTGGTTGCCGGAAGATAACTTCAGGAAAATGGTAATGGAACATTGGACTGCTGCAGAATGCACTGGTTCTGCAACCTCACATATGGTCGCCAAATTAACCTCTTTACGTGGAAGGCTTTATTCTTATAAGAAGGAAATCCGGGAACGGAGAGGAACACGTCACACCGCAACAAAATTTGAAGTGGTAAGGTTGGATACTAGTGAAGATGCCGTGGACGTATCCACGCCTGAACTACATGAGAGGATGACCTGGCAGAAAACCATTGCTTAGGTGGACAAAAAACTGTCAGTTGATTGGGAGCAGAGATCTCGACAAAATTGAATCAAGGAGGGTTATGCTAATACATTTTTTTGACAGAGTTGCTTGTGGAAGGAGGAAGCATAACTTAATCCGAATTGTCCTGATTAATGACAGACGGGTTGAACGTAACCACGATATGGGAAGAGCTCTTGCATAATACTTTTGTACTTTCTCTCGTAGAGCAGATGCCGAACCTTGGAGATGGACGGTTTGAGGGCCCCTACCTTTAGCTGATCAGCTTTCTGATCATCTGGTGCAAGGAACCACGATTGAGGAGGTAAGGCAACGGTTTAGGTACTAACTGCTGATGGATCTCCTACTTCAGATGGTTCCACGTCATCTTTTTTCGGGAGTTTTGAGAGATGGTGGGAGTAGAGGTGAATGATGTGGTTGAGTTTATGAGTGGAACTATTAGTATCTTGATTGTATCATTATTTTGATGATTACAAATCTTTGAGTACAGATAGCTCTGCAGATTTTATGGTAAGTTCGCTCTAAGTTTGAAGTACACAAGTTGTGGACAACTTGAAAGCTGTTGATAAAGTGAAGAAGAAGAAAGAAGACTTGTCTAATAGGCATATGTAAAAAGTCTCTAATATATATGCTTGTGTATCATGTATGCATATTAAGTCCAACCCATTATGATTGATCAACCTTCTTGATTTGATCGATCAATTGCTTCTGATCGATCAACCTTTGGTCTAATGGACTATTACAGATCGATCAACCCACTTGACCTGATCGATCACCCATGATCGATCAACTGCCTTTTATGATCGGACACAATTTGATTTCAGACTCCCAACAGCTATGAGATGATCGATCAACTTGAAATGATCGATCACCTTTCGATCATATGCATCAATCTTGATGATTTCTTTCTGGATTTATTTTCAATGGCTGCATTTTTGAGATCTCACTCCTACCACTATAAATAGGACCATAGACCCATTGTTGAGAACACACATTCCGAGACAAACCTCTCTCTCTCTCTCAAAGCTCTATTCGAGGTCGTCTCTCGCTCTCTACTTCAAGATCACATTTTGAGAGCCAGTTGTCTACATATTCGGTTTGCAATTCAATTATTTATTACAACATACATTTCTTAGCCTCATTATTCACATTGCATATTTATATTTGAGGCTTTAAAGATTGTTGTAGCCGGACTGTAACACTTGGTTCCAAGATGTACAAAGGACTTGGTATTTGATCCAAGTTGTGGGAAAGTCTTTGGTGTGTGATCCAAAACACTTGTAAATGGTTGGTTTATCCGTGGGGAAATAACTCAAGATAATGGAATAGTTGATTGATTCGGTAAATCGGGAAATCCCGAGTCAGGTGATCTAGGTCTTAATTTTTACCTAGTGGGGTTTCCATGTTAAAATCATTGTCTCTTTTGGTTGTTCTTGTTTTGTGGTGGTTATTATTTGTGATAGTTATTTTTTGGTCATAACATTTTGTTTAGCGATTCAGAATAACTCATAGGAAACACTGATTTTGATTGGTTGATTATGGCTCCTTTTATCCTCCTAAAAAAAGGAGGTATCTGAGAAGGTGGATGAATTTCTCCCTATTGCACCGTCAAATGCCATTTACTTGATCATGGCTAACATCTTGGCTAATAGATTGAACATCATTATGGATAAGTTTATCTCTTCGGTTCAATCTACCGTCATCTCTGGGAGGCAAATCGGTGATAGCTTGGCGATGGCGGCAGAAGTTATTGCATATTAGAGAAGAAGTCGCACTAGTGGCCTTCTTTGCAAGGTGGATTTCTCGAAGGCCTACGACATGGTGGATTAACGCTTTCTTTGTTCTGTCATGGCGAAATGAGGCTTCCCCAACCTCTGGATCTCTTGGACGAAGATATGTGTGATAATGACGTCGTACTTTGTACTAGTGAGTGGTCGTTCAGAAGGAGGTTTCTTCCAACCTTAGCTTGGAGTTTGACATGACCGTTCTTTAGCTCCCATTTTTTTGTTATTGCTCCTGATGTACTTGCTTGTATGTCTAACCCATGGTTCGAAAAAACTAGCCTCGAGGCGGTCAAGGCGTACACCTCGAGGCGAGGCGGTCCAATTTAGCCTCGAGGCGTGCGCCTCAGTCCAGCCCAGTGAGGCGCGCGCCTCAGGTGGCCGAGGCGTAGCCTCGAGGCGTTCCGCCTTGAGGCGGTCGAGGCGTTTGCCGAGGCATTTTGACTTTTTGAAGCAATTTTTTTTATGATTTTAATGGTTTACTTGGTAGTTTGGGAAGCTTATAAATATCTATTTGTTTAGGATAATGATTATACAAGATAAATGCTTAAATCTGATGTTCCTTTTGTGTCCATAACTTCATATTTACTATTAATTGTGTCTAACTATTTCGGCAAACTCTTACTATTTCACTCTTAATGAATGAATTCATAAAATCAATTCCAACAATACTCGTAAAATTAACGAGCTTTGCAATATATCAATCAAAACGAAATGGATAGGGCTCATGATTTCTCATACTGCCATATTATATATATATTAGACACATAACATAAATTTCTTCGACTATATTTAATCGTACTTTTAATTAGAACAATATTTCAAAGATTTGCTCGAAATAGATAGTATTCACGTTTTCTCATGCGGCTATATATTATATGGTAGATACATAACATAAATGTGTTCAACATATATTTAATTGTACTTTTAACTACAACAATATTTCAAAGATAGATGTGTATTGTTTAATTCTTTTACAACATTCATTGACAATGAATTCCTTTTTGATTGGATGAAAATGTGTAGAAAAGGGATATGATGTTGTTATATCTTCTATTTTTGGGTTCTTATCTATAATATTTCATCATATCTTATAGTGCTAAGTATTATATGTTGGGCAGATGACATATAATTACATTAATATATATATAATTATATTTTATGCATACTTTTCTCTATAAATTGAGGCTTACGCCTCGACCGCCTCGAGGCTACGCCTCGCCTCGATTCCGATGGAAACGCCTTGTTCCGCCTTTCGTTTTTTCAAACCTTGGTCTAACCAAGTAATCAAACATGGCATTACTGCGGCCGACTCTCTTGGTGACATTTCTATCCCCCTTATTGCACTATACTGATGATATAATTTTTTAAATTGAAGGAGGTATGGTTGAAGCATGTGGAATGGCAATAGAACAAAACAAAGCCTTTTCCCACAATTAAGTAGGGCCGGCTACATGGATTTTTTTTTCTATATTCAGATCTTTTTTGGGTCATTCTCGGGTTTAAATCCAAATAACTAAGATCCCTTCGGATAATCTCATTCCAAAACTTATTGGGCCTTCCTCGTCCTCTCTTAACCGGCTCAGCATCCCAAATCTCGCATCTTTTAACTGGTGCATCGACCGACCTCCTTTGCAAATGGTCAAACTATCTTAAGCAGTTTTCTCTCATCTTATCCTCTATCGGGGCTAGGGTTGAGCATTGGGCCGGGCTAGCCCGACCAGGCCTGCAACCCGAACCCGTTTAAATTTGGGCCAGGCTCGGACTAAAAAAAAGAGCCCGTTTCTGAAACGGGCCGGGTTCGGGCTGAGTAGAGCCCGATCCGAAGCCTGGCCCAAAAATCCGGCCCGAAACCTGATCCCAAACCTATATAATATAATATATACAATATATTACTTTAACCCTAATCCCTCATGGCCCACCCCAACCCAATCCCCCTCAAATCCTATCTCCACTCTCCAACGATATTACCATCCACTAGCATTTCAAGGTTTTGGAAAAAAATAAAATGTATATGAAAAATACAAAAGTTTTTGAAGGGAAAAAATCAAACATTTCAAAGTTCTTTTTGTCAAAATGCCATAGGGATGTCAAAATTCTTAGATTTATTACAATTTTTTGAAAACTAAAAAGTTTTTTTAAAAAGACATTTCCATATCACCCATTGAATTAAGCATTTTCAAAAAAAAAATCAAAAGTTTTTAATGGGAAAGAAGTTACTGGGCCGGCCCGACCCGTTTAACGGCCCGGGTCCGGGTTCGAGCTGGCCCATCCAAATTTTTTCGGGCCACGGCCCGGCCCGAAACCCCAGAAAATAAACGGGCTCGGGCTGATGCCCATCCCGGCCCGATGCTCAACCCTAATCGGGGCCACACCAACTTTCCTTCGGATCACATCATTCAGATTATGATCTTTTCGTGTATGACCACACATCCACCTTAGCATTTTCATTTCACTACTGTTGTTCTCTGCACATGTCTATGGTTCATGTTAGAGTAATCGATACTCTGTTGTGTTTAGAGCCCTCGGGTCTCTTATATAGAGAGAAAACCCTTGGGTAAATTACAGTGACGTACAATATATAAATAGAAAATATGAAACAGTACATCGCAACATATATAAGTCTCTACACTCCCCCTCAAGATGGAGCATAGATATCTATCATGCTCAGCTTGGAAGAACATCTCTGGAAAGGTCCTCTGAGCAATGGCTTGGTGAATATGTCAGCCGTCTGGTCCTTTGAACTGACATGAGAAGTGGAAATGAAGCCCTTCTGAATCATGTCCCTAGTATAATGACAATCCACCTCGATGTGCTTTGTTCTCTCATGAAAAGCTGGATTGTTGGCAATAAACAATGCTGCCTGATTATCACATTGAAGGTTCATAGGCAAGGGGACATCTACGTTCAGATCTTCTAAGACTGCTTTAACCCACATCATTTCTGTGCTTGCTTGTGCCATGGCTCTGTACTCGGATTCAGCACTGGATCTCGCCACAACAGTCTGCTTCTTGCTTTTCCAAGAGACTAAAGAGCTTCCTATGAAGATAACAAATCCAGAAGTAGACTTACGATCCCTTGGACATCCTGCATAATCTGCATCTGCACAAGCTGAAATAGACAGATCTGTATCTTTCTTGAATAGCAACCCTGTGCTTGGGGAAGACTTTAGATATCTCAATATCATATACAAGGCATCCATATGAACTTGCCTCGGCTGCTCCATAAATTGACTCACCCGGTTTACTGCAAAGGCAATATCCGGTCGAGTTATAGTAATGTATAAGAGCTTACCCACCATCTCTCTGTACCTTCTCTTGTCCACCTCCTCGGTATCATCATCGTACAGCTTCATGCTCGGGTCCATAGGTGTACTTGAAGGTCTGCATCCAGTCATTCCTGTTTCAACTAGCAAGTCTGTGACATATTTTCTTTGAGTCATCACCATTCCTTGTGCATTTCTTGCAAACTCTATCCTCAGAAAATATCGTATCGTGCCCAGATCCTTCGTAATGAACTGGCTTCCCAACATGGACTTGGTTATCTCAATCCCCTGAGCATCATCTCCTGTAACCAAGATGTCATCAACATATATCATAACAACAACTTGTACCTCTAGGGGTCTTCTGGACGAACAGTGAATGGTCCGCATTTGATCTCCTGAACCCCTGTCGTTCAATTAGCTGGGAAAGCTTTTGGAACCATGCTCGGGGACTCTGTTTGAGGCCATAGATAGCCTTATGAAGTCTGCACACCATCTGAGTCTCCCCCTCAGCAGCAAACCCTGGTGGCTGCTGCATGTAGACTTCCTCCTGTAGGTCACCATACAAGAAAGCATTCTTGACATCAAGCTGGAAAATGGTCCAGTTATGTACCACAGCAACATATAGGAGGATGCGAAGAGTGGAGTGTCTCGCTACTGGTGAAAAAGTATTCAATTAATCTACCCCATATGTCTGAGTAAATCCCCGTGCTACAAGTCTGGCCTTGTATCTGTCTAGACGTCCATCCGCATGATATTTCACCGTAAATACCCACTTGCAACTCACCGCGGAGGCACCTGGAGGAATGGGGACAAGAGACCAAGTCCCTCTAGATTGCAAGGCACACATCTCCTCTTCCATGGCTAGACGCCAACAATCAATCTTCATGGCATCCTGATATGTCCGTGGAATCTCAACTGACGAGACAGCAGCTGCAAACTTCTGGAAATCCCCAGTGAGATGATGAAATGAGACTTGAGAGGCTAGAGGATATGAAGCACACTGTCTTCGCTGCTTCCTGTGAGCAATGGGCCGATCCAAATCATCCATGACTGTGTTGACCGGTTGATCCTCCTCCTGTAGTAAAGGCTCCTGCACAGGTGCAATGTCTAACCCATCATTAGTGTTAACATCAGAACATACCTGAGGCGTGTTGGATGGTTGACATGTAGCTTGAGCAGGACCTGGCCGCCTGGTATAGAACTTAGTAAAAGGTACAACTGGAGGTGGTGGCGGGGGGGGGGGTGGTGGTGGTGGTGGATGTGTTGGTGGAGTAGAGGATTGACCCAGGCTTGGAGGTGGAGGCACATAGACATTGGAATCTGTGGATGTGGAGGAGATCAATCTGTCACCTGCAGGGGAGAAGTACATGACAGGTTCGAAAAATGTAACATCTGCACTCACATAATACTTGTCATGAACAGGGTCATATCAACGGTATCCTTTTTGTGTCCTGGAATAACCCACAAAAACACACTTGATAGCCCTAGGAGATAGCTTATCAAGTCCTGGAGATAAGCGGTGGACAAATGCAACAGTGCCAAAGACCCGAGGTGTAAGTGTAAACAAATCTTTGTCGGGAAAAAGAACAGAGATTGGAGACTTTTCCCCAAGAACAGTTGTAGGCATTCGGTTGACTAGATAGCATGCTGTAAGTATAACATCCCCCCAAAAGGATAATGGAGCACAACTCTGAATAAGTAATGTGCGAGCAATATCAAGAAAATGTCGATGCTTTCGTTCTGCAACCCCATTTTGTTGAGATGTGTAAGCACATGTGGTTTGGTGGACAATGCCTTTAGAAGAAAGGAAGCGCGCAAGTGAGTGAGTGCAGAACTCCAATGCATTGTCAGTACGCACATACTTAACAGTAGACGAAAAAATATTTTGAACTTCATTGATTAGATTTTGAATAACACTTCCTGCTTCAGATTTATTTTTAAGAAGAAAAGTCCAGGACACTCTAGAAAAATCATCAACCACAACTAAATAGAACCTGTGCCCCTGATGATATGGGACACGACTTGGACCCCAAATATCTATGTGAAATAACTCAAATGGGGAGCGACTGCTCCGACTCTGACGACTGGGGAAGCTAGACCGATGGTGCTTCCCTAACTGACATGCTTCACAACGAAAAGAGGAACTCGGAGAGATCTGAGGCAGGAGGTGACGCATTTTCTGTAGCGGCATGTGACCAAACCGAAGATGCCAGGTATACGGAGATACTGAGCCCTGGGAATGCAGTGAGACGCCAGCGTAAGAGTTTCGGACGAGACAATAGAGGCCATTGTGCTCAGAGCCACAACCAATCACCCTGCCCGTTAGTATGTCCTGAAAAATAACAGACGATGGGTCAAAAATAGCACGACAGTGCAAATCACGTGTAATCTGACTAATGGATAAGAGGTTCATAGAGAATTCTGGAGCATGCAGAACATTCTGTAAGTGCATAGAGGGTAGCAAAACCGTCTCCCCCTGACCGATGATAGGGGAATGAGTGCCATCAGCAACGAGTACAGAGCGACCAGGCTGAACAGCTCTGTAGGACCGCAGAATATCTTTCTCACGGCAGAGATGATGGGTAGCTCCAGAGTCGACAATCCATCCTGTGAGATCATGACTATGAAATGAGACTGAAGGACTACCTGAGGCACTGGCTGAAGCAGATGTACTAGCTGACGCCGAGGCCGCAACATCAGAAGCTTCAGCACCCTCTGACGATGACTGTGGCATTATATCACGAAGTCGTGCCACTAGCTCCTCGAACCTGTGATCTGGAGTAGATGCTGGTGGACCCTGAACATGATCAGCGACACGTGCAGAAGGAGGGAAGCCATGCTTGGAATAGCATGTATCCTCCGAATGACCAGTACGGCGACAGAATGAGCACGTAGAGCGTATGCGACCTCCGCGGCCACGTCCACCACTTCCTCTGCCACGAAATGAGGACGAACCACCACGTCCCCTGGAAACTGCCATTGCTGATGGAGGTGCAGTCACTGTATTCGATGGAACAGGTACACGACTGAGCCTCCTGTATACTTCTTCCATCGGTGGGATGGTGGCATCTGCAAGGATCTGAGAGCGTGCTGCCTCGTACTCAGGGTCAAGGGCAGCGAGTAATACGCCAACCATAGTGGCGTTGCGGAACGTCTTCTGCTGTTCCGGCGTGGCTGTGAGCGGAATGGTGCTATAGAGCTTCTCGAACATGCCACGAAGCGACGTGTACAGGGAATGAAGAGGCCTCCCATTCTGCTTCGTGGTAAAGATATCATGCTGCAACTGGAGCATCTTCGTCTCGTTGCGTACCTGAGAGTACGTCGTGGCCAAAATATCCCACATCGCCTTGGCGGTGGGCTGATGAAGGACGTCATTCGCTATCTCCGTCGTGAGCGTTCCTGAGAGCCAAACCTTGGCATACGCATCATCGACCTCCCATGAGGCATATATTCCTGTCTTCTCCGGCGGTTCATCCTCGGTAAGACTATGCTTCTTACCACACGACTTCATGAGACTGAGGAACTGCATAGCCCACAGTTCGTAGTTTGTCCCGTCCATTTTGACGATTGGTGCCGAACCTTTGAAGGCACCTATGGCGGGCATATCGACCTTTTTTTCTGACATACTGCCGGAGAAGAACAACTAGTGATAGACCAAGAAAATGGTGTCTACCAAGACCTTTGAGGATTCAAGTGCATATGTAGACGTTATGCACTTGAACCCAACATCTATCCGAGACCGACCGAAGGAGAGGCGCCCCGGTGGCGAGTAGAGGCTGTGGAAGCCTCTACCGAAGAGAGACGGCGGCTGGGGGGGGGTCCCGGCGGCGGGGCTGGGCGGCGCGGGTGGGTTCCCGACGGCGGCTGGAGGCCGGGGGCGGAGAGAGGGAGCCGGCGGGAGGGCTAGGAGCCCCGCAGGAGGGCTGGAAGAGCTGGCTGGAGGCTGGCGGCGGCGGACTGGGGGTTCGACGGCGGCGGGCTGGGGGGGGGGGCGGGTGGAGAAAACCCTAGGGTTAGGGTTTTGGCTCTGATACCATGTTAGAGTAATCGATACTCTGTTGTGTTATTCCATAGAGCCTTCGGGTCTCTTATATAGAGAGAAAACCCTTGGGTAAATTACAGTGACGTACAATATATAAATAGAAAATATGAAACAGTACATCGCAACATATATAAGTCTCTACAGTTCACATGCCAACATTCTGATCCATAAATTATAACATGTCTCACGGTAGCTTTGTAATACTTTCATTTGACTTTCAAAGGGATTTTCTTATCATAAAGAACAATAGAGGCTCCTCTCAACTTTAGCCAACCTGTATTTATTCTATGAGTAACACCTCCATTAATTTCCCTATCTTTTTGCAAAATATATCCAAAGTATCTAAAAGAATCTTTCTTCTAAATGGTATCATCTTCAATCTTCACATGGAGTTCTTTATCGTTGTTTCCATCAAATGTGCACTCCATATTTTCAGTCTTAGCCCTACTTATACGAAATCCTTTAGTCTCTAAGGTATGTTTCCAAATCTTCAGCTTCACATTTACTCCATTTCTTGTCTCATCAATCAACACATAATCATCGTTGAACAACATACACAAGGTATCTCATCATGAATGTGACCAGTCATCTTGTCTATTATCAACGTAAAAAGGAATGGACTCAAAGCTGAACCTCGATGCAGATCGATGTTGATGTTTAAAATAGTCAGTCTTCCCAGACTGGATCCTTACACACGATGAAGCCCCATAATACATATCCTTTATATGTTTAATGTATATGACATTTACTTGTCTCTTCTCCAAAACTCTCCACAATATCTCCTGTGGGACTGAATCATAAGCCTACTCCAAATCAATAAAATCATATGGAGGTTCTTTCTTTTTAGCTCTACATATCTCCATTTTTCACTTCAACAAGTGGATAACTTCAAAGTTGAGTAACCTGACATGAATCCGAATTGATTTTCAGTTACTTTGGAGACTTGCTTCAACCTTCTTTCGATCACACATTTCCAATTTTCATAATATGACTCATCATTTTGATACCGTTGTAATTCGAACAATTTTGAATTTCTATATAAGGAGGCACCATAATGCTTCTTCTCCATTCTTCAGGTATTTTCTTACTTCGCCAAATAACATTGAATAAATTTGTGAGCCAAGTTAAACCCCGTTCACCTAGAACTCTCCAAACTTCTTTAGGAATGTCATCTGGTCCTACCCATTTCCCATGTTTCATAACCTTTAAAGCCTCCTTTACTTCCTTTGTATCTGTCTATAGCTTGCACGATTCAGGTAACATTCACTACCAGCCAGATCTCTCAATGTAATCTCTTTATTCCTTTCTCCAATGAAAAGCTTATGGAAATACTGCTTCCATCTAGTCTATATATCCTTTTGAGTAATAGGCACATGCTCTTCCTTATCCTTGATGCATCTCACTTGAGAAAGATTTTTGATCGTTCTTTCTCTTGCTTTGGCCAATCTGAATATATCCTTCCGACCCTCTTTCAGAGTCTAGCTTTTTGTACAAAACTTCATGAACTTTCAACTTAGCTTCCCTTATAGCCATCTTTGCTTCCTTCTTCGTTATTTTGTAGTTTATGACAATTTCATCTGTTCTATCATTATACATAGCTTTAATGCAAGCTCTTTTAAGTTTAAACTTCTCTTGCACCCCATCACTCTACTACCAAGCCTCCTTTTGGGCTGGAACTCCTCCCTTAGACTTGTATAACATCTCTTTGGTTACCCTTTGGATACAAGTTGTTATCGCCTCCCACTTCTCGTTTGCATTTCTGTTACAATCCCAAGATGAGTCTTCCGAAACCTTCCCCTTGAAGCTTGATTGCTTCAATTGACGATTCCATCATTTAGTTCTAATGATCTTGAGAACAATCCTCTTCTTTGCCAACACTTTTATTTGCACATCCATGACTAGCAAGCGATGCCGAGCTGTCAAGCTCTCTTCCGGGATTACTTTGCGGTCTTTGCAACGATCTCTTCTCATCACAAAGTATTCTATCTGATTTTTAGTCGGGCCACTCTTGTAAGTAATTAAATGCTCCTCCATCTTCTTGAAGAGAGTGTTTGCTATGAAAAGGTCCTGAATGACTTTTCCCTCTTCATTGCTATCACCGAAGCAGTGGCCTACATGAACATTAGCATACCCTGAAGCATCCTTTCCTATATGTCCATTAAGATCTTCACATAGGCAAATCATCTCTCTTTGTGGAATTCGTTGCATAATCTCATCCAAATCCTCCCAAAAAGCTTGTTTAATCCTTTCTTCGCATAGATTGAGATTATATTCATAACTTCTTCTTCCAACACCAATTTTAGCAAAATAATCCGATCCCCAAGTCTCTGCACCTCATCCTCACTATCCTTCAAATCCTTATGAACAACCGCTCCAAGACCATTTCTACCCCCTCTTTACCTGAATACCATAATTTAAAGCATGTCTTCTTGATCTACCTTGCTTTCTCTTCAACTTATTTTGTCTCTTGGAGACATAGTATCTGAATCGTCCTTCTTTCCATCGTATCTACTATCTCCTTTGATTGCCAGTCAAAGTGCCAATATTCCAACCTATCTTCAACTTCGTTTGCACCCTCTTTTGGACTAACTTCTTTACCCGTATACATCGATCATGCGAGAGCCCTTGCAAAATTTGGACTGCATCTGGGGGGTGATGCATCGGAAATAGCTTATTTACTCGCATGCGTTCCTCATATGAGAACCCTTGCAAAATTTGAACAACATCTGGGCAACAATGTAGCCAACCTTGCCAATTTCTCATTGGCTTTAAAATACATGTCGGCGAAAGAATTCCGTCCGCCCCTAGGACACTATTGACACCCACTGTTCAGGCCAAATCTCAGTTTAGGAGAGATTCGGAACCATTCTGGCAAAATCACTATCTTAGCTTCTCAGACTGGGACCCTTTCTTATCCCATAAGGCTTTTCCCGTGTGCTAAAGTATGATGAAACAATCCATATCCTTATTAGCAAGGAGGCCTTGATGTTCAATGCGGTGCTTTAGACGGTCGTGATTTAGTGTGAATTGCTAGTTCCTTTGACCCACCTCATGCGGTAAAGATAGGTATGGGGTCTTTGCGTACTCGAAAAAGGAGAGGGCAGTCCCTCGTCAGTGCGACACACACCTTTTTGAAACCGCAGAGCGAGACACAATACATTCAAAAAACCGCTACGTATCACACCACCGAGGGGCTCGCCTGATTGTTGAGTACACTAAATGATGCAATTATTCCCAAATTAACAAGGCAAAGTGAATTTAAGAAGATTGCTGATTTGGGGATTTTTCGAATTAGGGATTTCCATCCCTAATTAGTTATTTTAATTAGTTTGTTTATTCTATCTAAATAAATTGAGATTGTAATCCCAACATTTTTGGTAGATAAAATTAGTTAAGAGTCAATTAGAATCGGTTAGAATCAATTAGGACCGATTGAGATTTTATTTGAATTCGAATTTCTTTCTATTTTTGTAATTCCTCCCCTCCTATATAAAGGGGATGGTAGGCATTTGTGAAGGACGGCTCAAAATATATTAAAATTGAGTTTCTCTCTCTCTCTCTCTCTTCTCTCTTGACGCGGTCTTCACGATTCATCCCCAAATTCCCGCGCAACCGATGCGTTCTTCGCTTTCTTCCTCTCCTCTAAATTTCTTCTACTAAATTCTATTTTTCACTATTGCGAAATCTTCGCATGCATCACTTGGTATCAAAGCATGGCATCCGAATCATCCTTACGATTCAACGATCCGATTGCATATTGGCGACTTCAATTCAATGTGAGCCATCTCGATCACGATTCACATCCACGACAACAAAGATACAAGAATCGTCTTCTAGCGTCCGTGAAAGTTCAACAATGGCTTGATGACAACATATTCATTCATGAAGAAGAAGCAACACCACCACTCGTGTTCCCTGGAGGTATATTCATTGAAGATGAAGATTTATTTGATACATGATCAATACAAGAAGGGAATGAAGACACGGGTTCAGTATCCGATGAAGGACCCATCATCGATGGAAGCCTCGCAGATGAAAAACCTGAAAACAATGATTTGTTCATGGTTGAAGCTGTTGTCCATGGAGCCCTTGCGTCAACATACACAATATCGCTGCCCTCGTATTACGCCATCAGCCAACCCTATAGCGTTCAACAGGTTGGCTTGTCGATTAGAAAGCATGAATGCAGGTGCCTCCCGCGTCGACACCGTCATCACATACGCTACAGATACCTCCGCTCGAACTTCTGGAGCCTTAACCTTAGGGCACGATGTCGCCACTGCTGCTTCGATTCCCTCAAGCTCCACCGCTGGAACCTCCAGATGCGGTACCAACCCCCTTGACCCCCGATTGCAATCCTTGGACGGAGATCGCTCCGCCTGGGACCACACACATGGGATGGGGCTAGCCAACTCTACCGTCGCTGCCACAAGCGTTGACCAGCCTATACAGCTTGATGCCGCCGATTCACCCGATGGTGGGTCTCCCACCTCCGCCCCTCCCCCCCTCACACACTTGAAGGCGGCTCCAACAGGAACCCCCACCACCGGTGCCGTCCGGGGCATCCCCTCGCACGGCGACTCCACCGCACGAAGCCCCTTTACTGGAGCCTCCCCCCTCGTCGCCGCTACTGTGCGGATTCAAGGCATCACTGTAGCCGTCACCTGCTCCATCGGTCAACCCGCCATCGTCGCCCTAGTTGTGGACAAACCCTAGCTGCTATTAAGAAGGGTTTCCCTCGTTGGAGTTTCATATCCCCCGAATTTTGGGATATGCGACTAATTTGGGGATTTTACAGGAAAACATCTCTACCCAAAACCTTTTATTTAAAGGTTAAAGTTGGCGTTCACTTAAGATGTACTATTTTAAGTGAAGGGGTAGAACTTTTGCGGCCATACCCCTCGGTGGAAAGAAACTACAAATGTAACATTGAGAAAGAGCAAAATTGGAGAGATCCGATCAACCAAGCTAGATGGAATTCTCCACCATCGGATCGAAGATCGAGCAATTCGTCTGGAGATGAATTTTTCAAGCAGAGGAGAATTGATGCAATTATTTCCTGTTAGAGAATGTAAAAGGTGGGTAATTGGATCTCACCAAGATCCAATTACCCCACTCATGTTTAGTCCCACATGGATGAGCGGTGGCACTTCGGTTTGTTTGAGGGGCTCTGCCCCTTTGCGGGCTTCTCCCGTGGTTTCATCCCGCTCCTTAGGGAGTAGGGTTCCACGTTAAATCCTTGTTCTTCATGTTTATCTTTCTTGTTTTATCTATTCTGCTTCTCAGATTTCAACATGGTATCAGAGCGGGTCGTTCTTGGTTGATCGTCGAAGATTTTGAAGTTTTTTTTTCTAAGATCAATCAAGTTTGTGTTTCAGTTTTAGGATTTCTTGAAACTCTAATTCCTGTTATTGTTCTTGGAGATATCTTGAAGTTTATGTATCACGTATTTAGGATCGGGTTCTAGAAATTTGGGTTTTTTTTCAAACTCTAATTCAGTGGCAGTACAAGTTCTCAGGTTTTAATGTTCCTGGAAACCCTAATCCTGATTGAAGTAGTTGAAGTTTGCATTTTGGATCTCCATGCCTCATGCATGATGCACAATTCTCGAGAATCTAACCTCCAATCTCTAGCAAGGCGGCGATAGAAGAAGACGGCTTTGCGAAGACCAGGCGTCGATCTCATCCGATCTTGCAAAGTGATGAGAGGAACTTTATCTTTTGCAAATTGGTGGCGCAACCATCTTCAAGAAGTAGCACATGACTTCAAGTCGAAGTAGCAAAACAGAAAAAACGAGCATACTTTAGGCTGGCGACGCTCCAGCCAACCAAGAACTCCAGGCGATGGTCCAGTTCAAAGAAACTCCCTGGCGGAGGTTCCCAGCAACCGCGCTTGCTCCGCGACATCAGAAACATCCGAAAAAAAACCCTTAGGCGGCAGTGGTGAGAACCACCCTCAAACGGCAAGCTCCCCCCACGCACAGGAACCTGGCAGGCAAAGCTCTTGTTCGAAGTCCTATATCCAACGATTCTCTCCTCCGCGCAAGATCTCCACACACAGCCCTTCTCCATCCTCGCATCTCTCTAGCCTCGGCGGCGCTGCACCCTTCTTTGGCGGTGCATCACACATATCCGACCTGAGGTGGCGAGCCCCATGTTGCAGCTCCTGCAACAGCCGTAGCCGCCACTGGTATGCGACACTCAGGCAGCCGCTCCGGAGCCCCATCGCGCTTCAGTAGCTCCCATGCGGCGTGCGGCAGCTTCCTCCCACCGTGTGGCTCCATGCGACGGAGGTCCTACGTGATGAGGGGGAACCATGAACCTTAAATGAAGTGCGGGCTGCACTTGTCGCCCAAGTAAAAAAAAGGGAAGGAGGCCCAAGAGGCCTGTGGTTGCTGTGATTTAAAAAAAAGGGAGATAAGCCCAAATCGGGATGCAACTTAAAAAAGGGGAGTTCTGCTGTGATTTTTTTTTAAAAAAGAGGAAAATATTTTGAGAAGGCCCAATTCGGTTCCTTGGGCTGTGAGTTTTTTTTTAAAAGTTTGTTTCAAAAAAAATAGAGAAAAAGACACGTACACAGAAAAGCCATACGCAGTTTGAAAAAAAGAAGAAAGCCGTAAAAGGTTGAACGACTTTAAAAAAATTTTGCAAAAAAGTGAAAAGAAAAGAAGAAGAGAATAATCGAAAAAAAGAGAAGAGAATGGCTATAAAAAATGATGATTTGTGAAAAAACAACACATTTTTTTGCTTGTTTTTTTATTTCTCCCAACTTGATCCATGTTCTTATTCTACAAAATATGAGAAAGAGGGAGTCAGATATAGATTCTTCAGGAGTAGTGCACATCCACGACTGACAGATCGCCACTCCAGCTTTCTACAGATCATCCATCTTCATCGAGCATCGAATTCTTCGTCAGGATGTATACTTCTTCTTTTACGACCCGATCAGTTTCCCGCGCTAGACTTCTTCTGCAGCTATTCTTCTCCAGGCACGACAGATATATGTTTCGATGACCTGCAGGCACGACAGAGATACGTTCTGGTAGCCTGATATCGTAACAGCTCTACATGCATGGCAGAGATACATTCCGATATCCTGAAAGCCGCAGACCCGTCCTCGAGCGAGATCTTCTACCAGCAACGGATATGTGTTCTTCTTGTAATGTATCGTGTGAAGATGTATTGTATACTTTCTTTTTGTTGCAAGCTGCAGCTTTCTCAGCTCTAGTTTGAGGGTGAGCGTTAGAGAATGTAATAGGTGGGTAATTGATTCTCACCAAGATCCAATTACCTCACTCATGTTTAGTCCCACATGGATGAGCGGTGGGACTTCGGTCTGTCTGAGGGGCTATATAAAGAGCCCCTCACCCCCTGTACTCATTGAGAATTCTAATAGAATATCTGCCCCTTTGAGGGCTTCTCCTGTGGTTTCATCCCGCTCCTTAGGGACTTGGGTTCCACGTTAAATTCTTGTTCTTCATGTTTATCTTTCTTGTTTTATTGATTCCGCTTCCGCTTCTCAGATTTCAGCATTCCCAAATTGACAGGGCGAAACAAATTAAAGAAGATTGCTAATTTGGGGATTTTTCGAATTAGTGATTTCCGTCCCTAATTAGTTATTTTAATTAGTTTGCTTATTTTATTTAAATAAATTGAGATTGTGATCTCAACGTTTTTGGTAGATAAAATAGTTAGGAGTCTATTAGAATCGGTTAGAGTCAATAAGGATCGATTAGGAATTTATTTGAATTCGAATTTCTTTCTATTTTTGTAATTCCTCCCCTCTTATATAAAGGGATGGTAGGCATTTGTGAAGGACAGTTTATAATATATTAAAATTGAGTTTTATCTCTATCTTTCTATTTTTTCTCTCTCAACGTGGTCTTCACGATTCATCCCCAAATTCTCGCGCAACCGGCATGTTCTTCGCTTTCTTCCTCTCCACTCTAAATTTCTTCCACTAAAAACTATTTTTCTCCATTGCGAAATCTTTGCCTGCATCACTAAACAAACCACCACCAACTCGACTTTGTCATAACCAGAAAAAAAGCGGAATGCTCATTTCCCCGTCTGACGTCCTCCTAGGTAGGTCTCAGTTAGGGGTGCACATGGATCGGATTGGTTCGGATTTTAGCTTAATCCATGTCCAATCCAACCTTAACAGATTTTTTTTCGAATCCAATCCAATCCATCAGATATCTAAATCCAATCCGATCCAATCCATCGGATCACGGATTGGATCGGATTGGTTCGGATTTTATACTTACAATTTCCTGCCCAATTCTACTTTACACGTCTATACTTTACAACATACCAGCCCTTATACATTCGAATAATGACTTAAAAATCGATCATATGAATAGAAGTAAAGAAAAGAAAAAAAACACATCAAGTGAAAGTTGAAGAATAATCCATTATAAAAAATTGAAGACCACACAAATCAAAATAAATGATTATATTGAGTTTGAAATTTATTTTTAAAATAAGTAATGCATTAGTTAGTTTTTTGCAATTGATTTCCACCTAATGATTCCAATAGAAACAATAGAAGTTATCAAATAACGATACAAAGACAAGTTAGATAAATAAAAAAATGTGATTCCGTGGTCGGATACCGATGTAGTCCATGATTAACTTAGAATGTTAAGTTATCCATGATTAACTTAGAATGTTAAGCTATGCTAAATACAATCATTCACATGAACATCCTTCAAGACTCTATAATATATCATTTATATGAGAATTATAAAACATTCATACTGGATTGAGTATGCATGACAAAACTAACTTAAATATAGCCCCACCAATTAGGCATCATGCCTCTCATTTAAAATTGACTTGAATTGTAATTTATTTGTAAGATTATATTTATGGTCAAAATAGGCAAAATCTATGAAAAATGTGAATAAAAATATATATCAAATTAAAAATGAAAGGAACTAAGATAATGCTTATTTCTTCTTAGATGGGTGTGTGTAATTGATCAAATTTCATCACTACAATAAGGTTGCAAGCTAGAGCTAGTAAAAGATAAGAAGCAAAGAGATCAAAAATACCTAACAAATGTACTAGGCAATTATCCTAAATTGTGAAGATATTTGTATTTTCATATTCTATATGTATCTCTTTCTTATTATCACTTTATGTTTTCTGCTTTATGTAATTTACCCATAGGCCTCTCTACTATATAAGAGAGCCTAGGGTTCTCAGAAATACAAGGGCTCTTATTTTTCTCCAATATGGTATCAGAGCGGCGATCCTAGACCGGAGCTCTCGATTCCCAAGAAACCCTAACCCTACCTCCACCCCTCTCCGGCGTCACACCTCCTCTCCGGCGCATCTCCAGCACCGCCTGCCCTCGCGCCGCCTCCTGCTCTCGCGCGCACCGT
The DNA here is from genome assembly GCA_037367405.1 of Ottelia alismoides. Classification (NCBI taxonomy): domain Eukaryota; kingdom Viridiplantae; phylum Streptophyta; class Magnoliopsida; order Alismatales; family Hydrocharitaceae; genus Ottelia; species Ottelia alismoides. The sequence goes on from JAZKJV010006373.1 coordinate 442,462, forward strand.
GTGCACGCACTCGTGTACAGCGCGCCCGCGCACAGCGCGCCTGCACTAGCGCGTATCCCGCGCACGTTCACGCGCGCACCGCGCGCTTGCTCTAGCATGCTCTGTGCGCATCGCTACAGCGCACAGCGCTTGCCCTAGCACGCTCTAGCGTGCTCCGCATACAGTGCGCCTGCCCTAGCGTGCTCAGCGCACATCGCGTGCTGTCCCGCGCTTGAGTTCCGCCTCGGCTTCCTCAGTCAGTTGAAGGGTTGGCGCGCATGAGTCTACACGTGCACCCAAACCCATATATGTTTGTGTAGACACACAAACTTTGATTTCTCGCACCCGTAGCAGTCTTCTTTCGGCAAAATGTCTGAGAACAAAGTTGATGTACCCGCCACTGGCGCATTCAGAGGTCCAACGCCTATTGTGAAAATGGACGGGACAAATTATGGACTCTGGGCCATGCAGTTCATGAGCCTGATGAAGTCGAATGGTAAGAAACATACTCTTACCGAAGATGAGCCGGTGGAGAAGACTGGGGTGCATGCCTCGTGGGAGGCAGATGATGCGTATGCCCAAGTTTGGCTATCTGGGACGTTGACGATAGAAATCGCCAACGACGTACTATATCAGCCCACGGCTAAGGCTATGTGGTATATTCTATCGGCGACATATTCACAAGCGCGGAACGAGACCAAGATACTTCAGTTGCAACATGATATATTTACAGTCAAGCAGAATGGGCGCCCTCTTCACTCACTGTACACTTCCCTACGAGGGATGTTTGAGAAGCTCCATAGCTTCATGCCATTGACAGCCACTCCAGAACAGCAGAAGATGTACAGGAAGGCTACCATGGTAGGTGTATTCCTGGCTGCCCTTGATCCAGAGTATGATGCTGCCCGATCTCAGATTCTAGCCGACGCTACTATTCCTCCAATGGAGGAAGCTTTTCGCCGTCTGAGTCGAATCATTGTTCCTAGCTCGACTACCAGGCAAACACCTTTAGCGATGGCAGCCTCCAGGGGCAGAGGTGGTTCCTCTACCTTTCGTGGTCGGGGCCCCCGGGGTCGTAGGGGCCGGATTCGTCAACCATGCAGTTACTGTCGTCGACCTGGCGACTCCGAAGACACATGCTACTCAAAGCATGGCTTTCCAGCATCAACTCGGGTAGCAGAACAAGTTGAGTCTCCTGCACCTTCCTCATTGGACCAGCGATTTGATGATCTTGTTGCCAGACTGAGGAATGTTATGCCCCCTGATACAACTCCTGAAGCTCAGTCAGAAGTGGCCGTCTCTGCATCTGCCAGTTCACCTGGCACGACTAGTACGTCAGGTAGCTCTCATGCTCTCGCATCTTGTGATGGATCTATGATTACGAACTGGATTATGGACTTTGGAGCGACACATCATCTCTGTGGGGAGAAAGAACAACTCACGTCATATAGACCAGTTCCTTTAGGACGAACGGTGGTGATAGCCAATGGGACACATTCCCCGATCACAAGACATGGGGAGATTAATTTAACACCTTCATTGAGATTGCAGAATGTGTTATATGCTCCTGATTTCTCTATGAATTTGCTGTCCATTAGCCAGATTACAAAGGATTTAAACTGTCGAGCTATTTTTGGCTCATCATCTCTTGTTTTTCAGGACATACCCTCGGGCAACGTGATTGGCTATGGCTGTGAGCAGAATGGTCTCTATCGTCTGATCCATACTCCTTACGTTGGTGCATCTCTCCATTCTACAGGATCAGACTCTCCATACATCTGGCATCTCCGGTTTGGTCACCTCCCTCTTCAGAAGATGCGTCGTGTTTTGCCCCAGATTTCTCCGAAGTCGTCCTTTCAATGTGAAGTGTGTCAGTTGGGAAAGCATCACAGGTCTACTTCCCCGAGTCGCCAGAGTCGGAGCAGTGGCTCCTTGTTCGAGTTAGTCCATATTGATATTTAGGGTCCAAGTCGTGTTCCTGACCACCAGGGACACAGATTCTATCTGGTTGCAGTAGATGATTTTTCTCGCTTGTCTTGGGTGTTTTTATTGAAGAATAACTCTGAAGCAGGAGATGTGATTCAAATGTTTATCAATGAAGTTAAAAATGTTTACTCTTCTGTGAAAACTGTGCGTTCTGACAATGCATTAGAATTTTGTACTAGAACTCTGTCCTTGTTCTTTTCCTCTCGTGGCATAATATATCAAACTTCATGTGCTTACACATCACAACAAAATGGTGTTGCAGAGCGGAAAGATCGACATCTCTTGGATATCACTAGAACCCTACTTATTCAGAGTCATGCTCCACGCTCGTTCTGGGGTGATGCTGTTCTCACAGCTTGCTACTTGGTAAATCTCATGCCCTCGTCTGTCTTGGTTGAGAAATCTCCTCTCTCTCTAGCCTTTCCTGAGAAGGAGTTGTTCTCACTTCCACCACGTGTTTTTGGTTGTGTTGGCTTTGTCCATCAGTTGGGACCGGGTCTTGATAAGCTCTCTCCCCGGGCTACCAAATGTGTGTTTGTAGGATACTCCAGGACACAGAAGGGGTATCGTTGCTTCGATCCGCTGCGTCGAAAATATTTTTGTTAGCATGGATGTCACATTCTTTGAATCTGTGATGTTTTTCTCTCCTACAAGTGATAGATTGACTACTTCACCTTCTGATACTGAGGTTTTCATGCCGCCACCTCCCATGAGTCAGTTACCGTCGGTGCCATCTCCACCACCCTCCCCTCCACCTTTACCACCACCAATGACCATTGTCCCCCCATTACCAAAACTCGTCGGTCCTCATCTGCTCAAGGTCATGGCCAGTCATCCAGCAGCCCTCAGGTTGATTCTGATAACTTGATTCCTAACGATGAGTCTGAGGATCTTTTGATACAGGGAACACAACACGAGGCGGATGATGGCAATTTGGACGTGCCTATAGCTATTAGAAAGCATAGGCGTACTTGTGCTTCCTACCCCCTTGCTTCCCAGGTCTCCTTTCATCGTCTCATAGGCGACTTCTAGAGATTCGCAGCAGTTCTATCTGCAGTAGAAATTCCACGTAATTATCAGGAGGCACTACAAGATAGCAGACGGCGTCTTGCTATGGAAGAAGAAATGGCCGCCCTGCAGTCCCGTGGCACTTGGACACTTGTTCCTCCTCCTTCAGGAGCCTCTGTTGTTAGCTGCAAATGGGTCTTTACCGTTAAATATCACGCAGATGGCGGCCTTGATCGGTACAAGGCAAGGCTCGTGGCACGTGGTTTTACTCAGACCTATGGAGTTGATTATTTGGACACGTTTTCTCCAGTTGCTCGACATTCTACTTTACATGTCCTGCTTTCAGTTGCTGTAGCACGTGATTGGCCGCTATTCCAGCTAGATGTGAAAAATGCATTTTTGTATGGAGATCTACAAGAGGAGGTATATATGCAGCATCCTCCAGGTTTTGCTGCTGTGGGGGAGTGTCAGCAAGTTTGTAGACTCCATAAGGCAATATATGGCCTTAAACAGAGTCCAAGAGCGTGGTTTCAAAAGCTTTCAGACCTGATTGAACGACAGGGTTTCAAGCGGTCAAATGCAGACCATTCACTGTTTGTGCAGAAGATGTCTAGAGGTACTGTGGCTATCATGGTGTATGTTGATGATATTGTTGTTACAAGAGATGATGCGCAGGGGATGAAGATGGCGAAAGATTTTCTGGGCAGTAAATTTGTCACTAAGGATCTGGGCACCCTAAGGTAGCGTTTGGTTCGCGGGTTACCTGCGGGTTAGGGGAGTTTACCCCCCTTAACCCACATCCCCCTCTCTCCCCGTGGGCCCTACTTTATTACTTTTTTAAAAAATTAAATAAATCAATTTTACATCATCAATCCTATCAAAAAATAATATATTATACCATCATATCATATAAAAATTATAATCTACTCCACTTCTACTCCCTTTTCCAAACTTCAATACAATCACATCACAATAACTACTCACTTTTTCAAACTCCAATACAATAATATCACCCCAAACCCACTTCTAACCCACCCCCAGTTTAACCCTCTATCCAAACACCAAAACATAAAAACGGGTTACCCTCTACCAGTTTAACCCGCCTTAACCCGCCAACCAAACGCACCCTAAGGTATTTCTTGGGGTTGGAATTTGCTAGGAATGCACAGGGTCTAGTGATGACCCAAAGGAAGTATGTTAATGATATGCTTGCAGAGACATGCATGACTGGATGTCGGCCTTCCACGACTCCTATGGATCCTAGCATGAAGCTATACGATGATGATACATATGAAGTTGACAAGAGGAGATACAGAGAGATGGTTGGAAAACTCATTTATGTTACAATTACCAGGCCGGATATTGCATTTGCTGTGAGTCAAGTGAGTCAATTCATGGAGCAACCTCGACAGGTACATATGGATGTAATACACATGATATTGAGATATTTAAAATCATCTCCAGTCTCAGGATTGCTATTCAAGAAAGGAGACACACTCTCTGTATCCGCATATGCTGACGCGGATTATGCAGGTTGCCCTAAGGATAGGAAATCAACTTCGGGATTTGCAATATTTGTTGGCACTTCTCTCGTTTCTTGGAAAAGTAAGTAACAAACTGTGGTAGCAAGATCAAGTGCCAAATCCGAATATAGGGCTATGGCCCAAGCAAGTACAGAAATGATGCGGGTTCGAGCAGTGCTATGCGATCTACATGTAGAGGTTCCTCTACCTATGGAGTTACACTGTGATAACCAGACTGCTCTATTCATTGCAAACAATCCTGCGTTCCATGAGAGAATAAAACGTATTGAGGTAGATTGCCATTACACCAGAGACATGATTCAAAAGGGCCTGATTTCTATTTTCCATGTCAGCTCTGGAGAGCAAACCGCGGACATCTTCACCAAGCCACTGTCCAGAGGATCATTTCAGAAGTGTTCATCCAAGCTGAGCATGATTGACATCTATGCTCCAGCTTGAGGGGGAGTGTGAAGATATTTGTATTTTCATATTCTACATGTATCTCTTTCTTATTATCACTTTCTGTTTTCTGCTTTATGTAATTTACCCATAGGCCTCTCTACTATATAAGAGAACCTAGGGTTCTCAGAAATACAAGGGCTCTTATTTTTCTCCAACATAAATCTATTATCTTTTAACGAAGATAAGAAGAGTTGCAGCATATGGAGGCCAAATGGTATCATGTGGGAGGGGATCGTGTTGTTCGAGACGGGCGGCGACATCGCGGGGACGGGGGCGTGGCAAAATTGTGTTGGAGAGGAATAACATTGTGCAAGAGGGGACATCATCGGAATGGACTGAGAGGGAATTAGGAGGAATTTTGGTGTGAATAGTGAAATGAGAGAGAGGAAACTGGGAGAGTAATAACAAGATATGGATTTGTAATTGTACAAGTCATAGTCATATTTTATTATTTTAGAGATTTAACATTTGCCTTTCAAGAGAGAAGAAATGGTGATATGAAGAGGACCTATATCCAAGATTGATATGGAAAAAATGGCATGAATGATATTGATTATGCCCTTAGAGAGAATTTGAAATAGGTGCACGTAGATATTATGTATATATGTATGTATATATGATGTATCTACATACGTGCATGTGTGTTAACGGATTAGCGGATTGGATTGGATCGGATTTTGGTAAAGATCCGATCTAATCCATACTTTAACGGATTTCAAATCCAATCCGATCCATTAGCATGATCAAACCAATCTAATCCAATCCAATAGCATCTGACTGGATGATTTATTCCGATCCGTGTGCACCCCTAGTCTCTGTGGTGAATGGGGGTTTGTGTGGTGGGCCCTGCCTGGAGGTGGGCTTGGGGGTGCACATGGGATCCTTAAGCACTGCTTGGTTCAGAAGAGTTGTTGTACATAGACAACAAGACGAACCTACTTGTTATCTTTTTATGCTCCGCTTCCTCTTCCATTTTTCCTTTTACCTTTTTATCGAGTCCTAACATCTTTGACGTCTTGACCCTCTTGTCTACTTCGATTCCTTACCACTCCACTCCTCTACCTTTCGTCTGGTCGGCAGTTCCCGCTATTAATTGGCATACTGTCCTGCGCATCTTGCTTGAATGGATGCCCTATGAGTGGACTCACCGTGCTTCATCTTTTTGCGTGAATCATGATAGGAAGATCTCTCTTCTCTCGATGGTTCTACTGCAACTCTTCTTTCAAAGTAGCTTAGTATATAATTCCCAAATCAAATGTAGGTATATCTTCTTTTTACACCCTTTTTGGGTTTAGAATGGAAGTGAATTAGGCTTTGGGTGATGCAACACATCGTTAATATGGAACACCCTAACAGAACTCAAATGCTTGCTTAAATCCATGTTAAAAAGATTCGACTGTCTTGAGGTAAATTCCTAAATAATGTTTTTTTAAAATACTATTTAGGAATTTGTCTCCGACTGTTTTACGCTGGCTATCGGCTACCAAATGCAACCCTCCTCATTTATCCTGGGAACGACAATGTTGCTTACTATTTTTGGTGAGCTCTCAAGTATATCTATGAATAGATCTAAGTCTAGCATGATCCCTTTCAATTTATCAGAGATGGGCGCATTAGCCTCTGAAGATGCTTTGAATACGTCTCGCGGCACCCTTCCGATCCGCTATCTTGGTCTTCCTCTGACTAATTGCAGCCGTAAAGTCGCATTTTGCCTACCAATTACCGAGAAAACAAAGAAAAAATGACTGGTTGGAAATCATCGTTGCTATCTAGAGGTAGACGTTTGAGGCCACCCTTACTGCTATATCAGTGTTTTTCATGTCGACGCTGCTTCTACCGGTTGGAGTTTGCCATTGCCTGGAAATATTATGCGTAGATTCTTTTGGAAAAAAGCGAACCAATCAGGCATAGGGCTTTACTTGGTCGACCGGGATACAATCACATTCCCTAAGGCAGAAGGAGGCCGTGGGGTCCTCCGCCTGGAAACCATGAACAAAGCTCTCCTTTTGATGTGGATCGCTAGGATCAGGGGAAGAGATAAAGACCTTTGTTGCAAACTTATTTGCAAAATCTATGGTGTTAGTCCACAACGCAACACCCTACCCCCTCCACATCGTCATTTTGGAGTGGTATCTGCACTTTGATGTCGCAGTTCCCTGATCTGTTCCTCCCGACCCTTGGAGATGGGCATCCTTTGCTTTCTGGTCAGATAACTGGACCGATAATGTCCGTTTGCAAATCGATTTCCACGCCTCTTTGCCTTTACGATAGATAAGCATGCTCTGGTAGCAGATTGTTGGGATAATGGTTCTTGGATGCCGTCTTTGGTGTATGACCTCTCTGATCAAAGGGTAGAGGATCTCTTAGGACTCCTTGGGTCTTCATCATGTGACATGTCCGACGAAAAGGAGAGATCACTGGCTTTGGAGGGGGTGGTCATTTCTCAGTCAAGCGAGCTTACAAAGCGGTGGACCCAACTCCTATGCCCGAATTCCTTGTCCGAGATTACAAATTTGTTAGTGGCCTTAAATTACCATCATGAATAATTGTTTTCATGTGAAAGGGATGAATCTTGACTAGAGATAGGTATATTTTTCATGGGAAGTTTTGATAGATGTCTATGATGGGGTAGAAGATATCAACAATTCATTCTTCACTTTTTTGAAGATCACACCTAACTGATAGGATCTGGAGATTGAATGGGTGAATACTGCTAATCAAGGATTAAAAAAGCGTGAGGCGGTCCGAGGCGTTTTTCCAAAATTGAGGCGAGGCTTAAGCCTCGTGGCGGTCGAGGTGTAAGCCTTAAATTTTTGGGAAAACATATTATTAAAATTAAGGCAAAATATATTGAAAGAGTATATAATAATATTAAGTTTTGCCAAAAACACATTCAAGAATAATTTAAAACTAGTAGAAGATTCTTAATGATATTTAAAACTAGTAGAATATTCTTAAGAATAATTTAAGCCACAAGGCAACGCCCCCTGCGAATTTTTTACTAATGATATTAATTTTATTCAGCTATTCATAATAAAATGTAATAATTATTTTACTTCACGTGTTTATTTTTCAGCATTGATTCTTCATATATGTGATAGCTATTTTAAGATTCACAACTTATACAACCAAATAACATCAAGTTGCAAACTTGCAACTAATATAAAATATTTATTACAATTCAAACAAAAATCTGTGTGCAATAGAATTGGTATGTGTAGATGTATGATAAATTGAGTATGATGTGTACACGATCATGGAGCTTCGCTTGTTTCAAGCGATCTCTTTTCTTTGCATGGAGCTATATATAGGAATATGCAATGTTTCACATGGAAACAAAAACACAAACATAAAAAAAATAATGCTTACAGAAAAACAGAGTCATGTGCAAAGCACATAATCAAAAAGGTAAAAAAAGCCCCGTGCTCGAGGCTTACGCCTCCGCCTCGCCTCGAGCGCCTTACAGCCAGTCAAGGCGTACGCCCCACCTAGGGAACTCGAGGTGTGCGCCTCAGGGCAATTTTGGTGCGCCTCGTCTCGAGGCGTACGCCTTTGCGCCTCGAGGCGGTGCTTTTTAAAACCATGTTGCTAATAATGAGGCCTTTTGGAATACAATTTATGCTGCAATGGAACATCTACGTCTCCCTTGGCTGTAATTTGAGCGATTTGGCTTGTGAGAAATGAGGTGATTTTTGGCTGTAATTTGAGCAATATTTTGCTTGTGACAAACGGGGTGATTTTTTGCTTTATATTGGTCTTATTTTGAGAATGTAAATTTTCATGCAAGTAATCTCCCCTAGTCATGGCTCTTGTAACGTAAACCTATATTTTCTCCTTTATTTTTTAATGAAATAGCTTTGGTATGTACACCATCGAGTGCTTCCCCCTTTTTTGGATTAAAAAAATGGATGAAGAGATGTGTCATCATGACCTCCATGTATGTATTGATAAACGGGAAGCTGGAATGGTTTTTTTTCCGGCCCAGTGGGGAATTTCTCTAGAGCTATCCCATTGCCCCATTACCTTTTGTTCTCACCACCTATGTTCTGCCAACGCCAACAACCTACAGAAGCGTAAAGCCAAGGCCCCATCCCCCGTCCAGTCATCCAGCCAAAAACGGAAACGGAGACCATCCCCTAAAATCGGCCTAAGAAGCGGCCGTAGCCCCGGAAGCACAGCACTGATACCACTCCACAAGGAGGACTCATGGCGCTTCCTCACCGCCACCAACTCCCCAGTAACACCATATATCTTTCTGAGCAGCTGCAAGACCGGCAAGTCAGACGAACCCCAAATGCGCACCACCCACTTGGCCAACAAAGCTTTGTTCATAGATTCCACGTCCCTAACGCCATGGCCCCCCTCCGCAACAGGAACAACCAGATCCTTCCAAGCCACCAGGTGCAACCCCCTCTTTGTCTGTCTCCCATCAGACCAGAAAAAAGGATCTCATCAAGGTCTCAACTTTCCTTCTAACTCAAACATGCATCGATCTCGTCGAGAAGAAAAAAGCCGGGATGGCTGAAAGAACATGCTTCAAAAGTGCAAGCTTCCCACCCTTGGACAGAGTGACGACCTTCCAACCTTCCAACCTCTCCTCCATTCTGCGCAGAACACAATCCCAATCGGACTTCCTCAGCCTGCCCTCAACTAGCGGCAACCCCAAATAGGTTATCGGCAGTCTCCCCAGGGGGCATCCTGCCCACTCCGCCAGCCCGATGCTCTCCCTGCCACCCAAGCCAAAAGGAACAAGGACCGACTTCTGCCTGTTAATCTGCAACCCAGAGAGGCACCCAAAAACATCCACCAGCACCGCGGCGTTGCGGTTCTGCTCCTCCGTCCCTCCCAGGAATATCAGCGTGTCATCCGCATACTGCAACACCGGGACTGAGATGTCCCCCAATCGGAAGCCCTCGCACCATCTTTCTTCCACTGCCCGCTCAAACAAAATCGCAAGACAATCTGCAACCAACACAAACAGCAGGGGAGCAAGGGAGCAGCCCTGACGCACCCCCCTCTGCGGTTGGAACCAACCCCCCTCAGGCCTCCCATTTACCAAGTTATTGAGAGGCATCTAGCTATTGAGAGGCTCGAGTTATTGAGAGGCATCTAGTTATTAAGTTGCGGAGTCTTGACTGGCATCTAGTTATTGAGAGGCTCGAGAAGAACTATTTGGTTGGAAGGCCTCCCGTCTCATCTAGGGGAGGCAAACTTCTGCTTTCGAAGGTCGTGTTAACAACAATTTCAGTCCTTTTCATCTTCAGTAGCATCCTTCATGAGGGAAGTCACCGTCGTCTTGAAGCCTTTATGAGAATAATTTTTTTGGAGCTCTCCAATTGCTGACTCCAAAGGGATGTACATTGTTAATTGGGATATAGTCACACCCCCTCTTGATAATGGTGGTCTTTGGGTTTACAAACTAGATGTGATGAACAAAACTCTCCTCTTCAAGTGGATGACCAAATTGTGGGGAAATAGGGAAGATCTAGCTTTTTCATCTGATTTGTATTATTTATAATATTCAGTCCCACCATTTATGCCTCAACGGACACGTAACCTACAACATTTTGGAAAGGGATTTATTATGTGATTCATTAGATCCACACATATATGCGCCCTGGGTTGGATGATGGTGCCTTTTCTAGCTTTTGGATGGACAATTAGATGAGGGCGAGAACCCTGAGTACCATTTTCCCCTATCTATTCGTCTTGGTTATGAATCACAATGATTCAATGCGAGATTTGTGGACTGACAACCAGTGGACTTCAGGTTTCTTCAATCAATGATTAGCAGAGTTTATTCAGCTTATTATTTTTTGTCCAGATTTACGGGCCCATCTATAGGTCGTCATCATTGGTTATGATGCGGCAACCAATTTTTTTGTCAAAAAACTATACTGCATATTCTCTGATATCTGAAATCCACTTCAGGGAATTAGGGCGTGTGACTGCAAGTCTATTTAGTCCTTGTGGATCTTCATGTAGATTAAGGTTTTCCTTTGGATTCAGCATTTGGCTTAGATGTTGACCACAATGCGCATGGCTACCATTGTTCAAGGAGATGATGTTACCTGCATTTTTTGCGACTTGGCCCAGGAGGATCTCATGCACCTTTTTATGCCTGCTTGTGTATCCGCTAGATATGAGATGCATCCAGCATTTCCTTGGTTGATACTTCTTCACACTTAGAATTCTGGGGCAGCCTGGTTGCAGATCAGTTCAAACCACCTATGACAGTGTAGAGGTCGATAGGTGCATTATGGGTTATTTGGCTAACACAAAATGATGTTATTTTTAGAGCAGAGTTTCTACGCTGAAAATGTAATACACCTAGCAAGATCTCTTCTCGAGACTTGGCTTTTGTAGTTCACTTGATTTAATATAAGACACCATCTAGAGTATTTCTCTTTTTTTAGATTAAAAAAGAGAGTGAATTTCTCCCAGGATGCTGGAAAAATCAACACATAGATGTCTGAGACGCAACTTAGCTATTTTCTGTGAGTACGTCTAAGCAAGATCCTCTCACTTATTCTCGACGTTCTCCTGATAGAGAAAATTTATTGTGATCTTTTATTCAGTGTTATTGGAGGTCTAGTTCATGACCTAGTAAATGTCCAGTTCCAATGAATGAAAACCCTTGGTTTTCTTGAGAGGGTACTTTGCAATGATACGAAGCTTCCTTTGGCCACCTCCAAATACTTTAAAGGCTCGTGATCAAGGTACATAGCTATCAACACCTTTTAGTATATAGGTGCCTTAAACAACTTCAGTGGAGGCAGAGACTGGTGGCTTTGTCTCTTGAGAAATCGTGCTGGTCATGATAATCATGCCATAAGAAGGATATCAATTATCTAGATGAGGATTGTAGCCCTAGACGGGGTGCATGGAAGTCGTGATTCCTAGAGGATGTGCATGTACGAGAAAGGAGGTGCAGAGGTTTCTGATGGAGAGACAACCACACAAAGAAAGAATGGACGATGCTCCAGGAGGCCAATGACAGGAGTTGTCACATTGCCAATTGCTGATGATTCAGAGTGTCATCGTTATGTATCGACAAGGAAGAAGTTGTCAGTGATGGACGGACCAGTGGCATCGTTTGCTTTTAGTCGGGGTATTAGATTACTGGTTTTGGATTGTTGTTTGAAACCAATGAGAAATGATCGTTTTGTTTATATGAGACCCTAGGTTACTCTTATATAGGAGAGAATGAGTCGTGGGGTTAATGGGAAATTACATAAAGAATTCAGAAAGAAAGGAAAATACTAATACATAATTCTTGACATTTCAATATGAAAAAGTCTACATGTTCTATATTAATAGAGGAACTTCAAGTGTCATGGCAATTGTGTTTTCTTATTGAGAAAAATAAGGGTTTGAACCCTGCTCCTTTCAATGATAAGCACATTGTTCTTTCACTAGACCATTTAAGTTTTAAGTGGGTTTGTGTTGTGGCATTTATTTTATCTATTTATTTTGTTGTATAGACATAGCTTGTGTCGGACTGTCAATAGTAGATTCTGAGAACAGTTTTGACATTGCATAGCCAGATAAATGATTTTTGGATTGGTATAAAAGTCTACTGCTAGGCAACACAACATGAAATGTTTTAGATCTAGAATGGACATAGCTTGTATCGGACTGTCAAGGAAGAGTAGATTTTGAGAACAGTTTTGACATTGCATAGCCAGATAAATGATTTTTGGATGGCTATAAAAGCCTACTGCCGGGCAACATGAAACGTTTTGGATCTTGAATAGCTTTTTTATTGGGTTTGAGACCACAAATATTTGAATTGAATGAAGCCTTTTCTCACTCAAGTGGGGTCAGAATTGTTGAATACATGGATTCTTTGCAGCAATACATATCTGCTTTGGGTCATAAATCTGTGAAGATAAAAAAGCACGCTAATGTATATATTTATCAAAAATCTCCTTTCAAAAGAAATTCTCTAAAATCTTTTAGATATATTTTATCATTTTTAAGACATCTGTATCATATACAACATCTATTCCCTTTTCCTTTTACAATCTTAGACCCTGTCATTGAATTAAGTATAACAGATAGCATATATGGGTGAGAATGCATCTTTATTAAATATAACAGATAGCATATATGGGTGAGAATGCATCTTTGCCTAATATCTTTCTGAGAAGTAATGAGTGGACATTTCCTCGACGCCTCACACATTTTTCCTTAAAAAATATTTCCAAGAAGTATCTGTATTACGAGAACTGCATCTTTACTTCATTAATTGAATATCTTTAAGGTAATGAGGTTTACATTATGCTAAAGTGCCAATGTTCTCGGATGCTCTTTAAATAAATCAAGGGTAGCTAAACAGTTCACTGCAACCATACAGAGCATCCCAGTGCATAAGCTTTCGCCTATGAATGCTCCGTGAAGCACTGGACCACTTTGGTTCTATTTTACACAACCTTACCTTGCATTTTCTTTCTAGGACCATTTCCTCGACTTGAGCCTGTGACCTTAAGGTCAGATAGTATCAACTTTTACCATTGTAGTATGGCTCCCCTTCACCATAACCTTACAATCGTAGTTTTTTTCAAATCATAGAAGATGAAGATAGCCTTTTAAAAAAAATATAATATGATTGATAAGGTCTGACGAGTTCTTGTAATGGCTCATTATATCTATTCCTAATGTGAGTTGTCATTGCAGATATAGGGATGGTGAATGCTTGAGTGCTGAAGATGAGAAGATTGTGGTGGAAAAGCTTCTTGCTTACCATCCACACTGTGAAGACAAGCTCGGCTGCGGTCTTAACACTATTATGGTATAATGCAGCTTTTAAACTTTTGGGATAATTTTTTTATGCTTCTAGAAGTTGCAGCTTTTTGGAAGATAAATTGCCAACAGTGCCAAGTACTTGTTCCTTGCTTTAATTAGTGTCTGAAGAGAAACATTCTGATACCATTTTTATACAAGCGGTAAATTTTTCAATTACTTAGATTGGGGATATCATCTAACTGGATCGTTTGTTCAGGTTTCTATTGCTGCTTGTGCCTGGATGTGTTTTTGAGGGTTGTCCATATACAATTATGTCATGCATTGGATATTCACGGTTAATAATAGAGAAGGATGTTGCTAATTTGGTAATTGGATCTTTCCGAGATCTAATTACACTACTCTTGTGTTTTAGTCCTACGTTGTTTAGTGGGTGGATTTGGATGTGTTGATGGGCTATATAAAGAGCTCTACACCTCTTGTAATCTTTGAGAAGTATGATATAATGGTTGGACCTAAAGGACTCTTCTCGCATTGCAGAAGTCGGTATTCGGTATTCAGTCGGAGGGATCACTGAATAAAGAATATTCTGTATTCGGGAGAATATTCAATTCGGGAGAATATTCAGAATTATTCGATTATGTATTTTTATTTTTTTGAATTTTTAATTATTTTTAATATAATTTTTTTTACTATATATATTCTTATATATTTGTACATATATGGTCATCAATCAATAAGAGTCTAAGATTGTTAGAGTATGCGTCGCATGTAGAGATAGGTAATCAGATCCCTCTAGGTTCCAATTACCACATCCACATATTTAGTTCCACATCTACTGTTAGTGGAACTTTGGTCTGTCTACGGGGCTATATAAGAAGCCCTACACCTATTGTAACAATTGAGAGAAAAGTTAATGAAAACATCAACCCTTTGAGATGGTTTTCCCGTGATCTCATCCCACTTCTTAGGGAGTAGGGTTCCATGTTAAATCCCGGTGTTCTTTCCATTATTCTTTATTCTTTATCTCTGATACGCTTCCACACTTTCATTTTCTACATGGTATCAGAGTAGGCATGATTCTAAGCGTTCTTGAAGACTCATAGAATGTATAATTTCGGATTGAATATTTTATTATTCATGTTAGTATTTCGTTCAAGATCAAGGTCTAGGGTTGCTTCTGAAATCCTAATCCTTCTTTGACGCCAACAACTATTAGTGCGGGTTTGATTTTGGTGATGTGTTCTTGAAGATTTATTTTTATAATCTTGCTTGAGATCATTCAAATTCTTGAACAATCGGCTCCTGAAAATTACATGGCTTTCAAAACCCTAATTCTTATATTGTTCTTCTGCACGGATCATGAATTCGTCATCGTCATATTCTTGTTATTCAAGTTTAGAAAATTTCAAGCCATCGCCATCGCCAGTCTGTTCAATTGCAATCTCCTGATGCAATTAGATTTCTAGACGATGATCTCCTCACGTAAGATTTATGAAGACGATGTGGCAGACCTATGTGGTGGTCTGCCGTAATCACATGCCCTACTATGTGTAGCGATCACTCCAATCATCTTGGATTTATGATGCAGTGACTCTCGTTTACAATAGATAACATCGGATCCCCGTTGTGATGAAGATCCCTAACTGGCGTCGGTGGCAACTCGATGAATATCGCATTTTAGCAGTACAATTCCCTCTTGCCTCCCACAAAGTTGCATCTCTAGGCCACATACCATGTGTCACACACTCCATATCACCCGGACAGTAATGGAGATCCTCGTGCGTGACAACTTCTTCCTTGCAAGATCAAGCGGCAATGAAGACTCCGGGCAACAACGTAGCCGCCAACTCCAGCCCTATGGGCAGTGGCGTGCATGAAGGTAGGAGACATCGATATCGACATGGTGTCGATACGATATTTTGACGATATATCGTTGAAATATCATCCACATAGACACACTTTTGTGAATGAAGGACCAAAAAAGAAGTATATATCGTCATATCGATACCGATAACGGTCCCATAACGATACCGATATATCGGTGATATATCACCGATATTTCGTACCCACATGTGTGATGGGTTTCTCACACCATGGGAATCCTAGATCGTATTTGCCTCTGTACCCCTTCATTTAAAGTGGATTTAGTCTGCTACAGTTCGGAAACCAGAAGGCCCAATTGGGGTGTGAACAAAAAATATTGAATGGCTTGGTTTGGCATTTAAAAAAAGGAAAAGAAAGGGCTTTTCTATAATTGGGCCTTTCTATATTTGTTTAGGACTAGAAATGAAGGAAAAATATGAAGGCTGGAATGAGTCTGCTACCGTCCCCTTAATGGGCTTAGTCCCATAATTTCTGAAAGGGTAGATGGCTCTATTTGATCAAAGAAAGGCACGGATCTGTTGTTGGTTAAAAAAGGTGGTTTTTTGGGGGCCTAATTGGGGTGCAGCTGCTAGGTGGAGATTTAAAGAGAAGGGCCCAATGGGCTGAAATGCTGTGAGCAGAAAGATGCAAAAAAAGAGAGGGCTGCAATGTTCAGGCCCATTGGGTCAAGAGTTATAGGGGGGGTGGTGAGTTTGTATTGGGCTCAAGAAAAAAGGAGGACCAAAGAAAAAAACGGCATTGGGCCATGCTATTTTTTTAAAATATCACCATACGACAAAAAAAAGAAGTCGAAAAAAAGAACATCTTTTACAAAAAGAGGAAGAAGAAAAGCCAGAAAAAATTGAGACAACTTATTTGATTCCCTCCATCTTCAGGTCTTCTCCCAACTTGGTCGATGACATTGTTTTTCGACAAGTATGGGAGAAAGGGGGAGTATGTGTAGAGCATTCAGATTTAGATTATATATCCAGATTGTCAGATTCAGACTCTACATATTGTTTCAGAGTCTACAGTTGAAGATGCACATGTGTGCGTTCATTGTTTGAGAGGTCCCCGTACTTGATCTGGTCAGCTCAAAGTTTTCATGTGATCCATAGGGACTCCATAGTAGACGTCCCATTCTCTGAGCCATTGTTGGCTTTGGGTTTCATTTTTGTAGGGACTCTAGAGTAGAGATCCCATTCTCTGAGCCAGTATGGGAGAGACCCAGTTCTCCGATGAGGAGACTTTTAAGCTCCATTCTCCAGCAACTGTGGACTCTGACGAGGATGTCTCCACGATTTTTTCCAGTTTGGCTCTCCAGAGAGATGGAGCAGTTACGAGCTAGAGTGATCCTGGTGGAGTCACATTTCTGTTTTAGTGACTCTGATTAACGCAGTACAGATCACACGTTCTCCGACGAGGAGTCCTAATTGTTCACACTCCAACCTTTTAGTTTTTCCTCACCAACACGGTGTGAGAAACAACATTCTCAATAGGCAGCTAGTACAATATACGTTGAGTTGATATTGTCTATAGTGTCTTGTCTTGTGAGTGAGTGATTTCTTTTTATTTGTCCAAGATGATCATTACATGCTCCAACTTGAGGGGGAGTGTTAGAGTATACGTCACATGCAGAGATGGGTAATTGGATTCCTCTAGGGTCCAATTACCACATCCACATGTTTAGTTCCACATCTTTTGTTAGTGGAATTCCGATCTGTTTGTGGGGCTAATGTGAAGCCCCACACCCATTGTAACCCTTGAGAGAAAAGTTAATGGAAACATCACCCCTTTGAGGTGGTTCTCCCATGATTTCATCCCACTCCTTAGGGAGTAGGGTTCCATGTTAAATCTCTGTATTTTTTCCATTGTTTTATTCTTTATCTCTGATACGCTTCTGCACTATCATTTTCTACAAAGATAAAAGTACCAATCAACAAGTTACATCTATGAAGCTTTAACATTTGTATTGATACCGAGATCAATAGGAGCCTTTAAAAAATGAAAATAAAAAAGCAACTTTTTTTGCAATAATTGGCTTAATATTTGGTGAATATCGGAATATTCAGGCCGTATAGTCGGGAATATTTGGGTTGGACCGAATATTGATCGAGTAGCAATATTCTATTCGCTCACCTTCTTGAATAAGGATATTCGGTTAATATTCGGTCCATTTGGCCACGACAATGGTCTCTTCTCCCCTTGGAGTAGGATGGTTACCATGACCGTCTCGAGCTGCATAATCATGTTTGTTCTTTCTTGTTTTTTAATGTTTTACCATTATATTTATTTTTTAAATTTGTTGTCAAAGCAAGTCGATTAGATGCCATTTTTTATCAAGGTATTTTATTTATTTATTACATTTTTATAGTTCTCGAAGTTCGTGAATGTACGATGATCCTTTAAGGCAGCAAGTTGTTCCTTACATTTCAGACTACTAGTTCTTGCAGGGGTTTCACATAGGCAATACATAAGAGATTGTTGGGTCCATCTTCAGAACCCTATAGATTGAAGGAATTTAGAATCCGCTCGAGATCGTGAAGATGATTGACGCTAGCGGTGACGTGATAGTACGATGAAGGGCTCTTGATAGCATACATGTGATAAAATTGATAGGGAAGTGACTTGACATTGCTGACAATTGCTAAAGACATTGCTCGTGAGGTAATGTAGACGAAGATGGCTCCAAGCAATTAGGAGTTGGGGGAGATGCGTGTCACAAGCACAAAGGGTGTCTGAGGCAATGCTCGAACGCATATGATTGATCGATGCATTCCATTAAAGGAACCCTAGAAGAAAAAACAAGTGATGCCTTCTTAAAGCACCCAAGGTGATGGCACCACATATCGTGATGTAGCTCCTATATTAATCGTGTTGCCTCCACGTGGAGCGGAGAAGAATGAGAATAAGCTATATGTGCAAATTAAAGGCAAGTGAACTATTAGTTAGGTTTTGCACAACATATTTAGTTAGTACATGGTACACAATCATCTTAATTATATCATGAGAACTTAGATATTGTCGGATTTTTTTCTAGATACATATCTAGATGATTGTTTGGGGTTTCCTTCTTATAATCAAGTGGAATTTTCTTTGATGTTATTCCAAAAACTACATTGATTTCAGAAGCTCCTCATGCCCATGTTAAAATTAATCAAGTAAAGAATCAGTTACAATAACAAATGTATATAGAGAGTTTTTGGTGACTTGATTTTGTCCATAGGGAGACATTTATGCTCTTTGAGGACAGAAAGATAGGTCATAGTCTCTAGGAGAGAAGGCCACAAGCGATACTTGTTGTCTCCAGGATCAACCTATCGGATCTTTTGAACCGTAGGCTTGTGGTGTACTAAAGAATAACGAAGGAGTGATCGATACTTATGTTGGTATTTTTCATTTAAACCCCCTACCCTACTTCTTATTTCAATTATAAGGTTGAGCCTAGCATGAACCTATTGTTTTTGCTTTTGTTGGGCTTGAGCCTTTTGTTTTATTTCGTTTTGGATTAAACAAAAGAAGGTCAATAATTCTACCACTAAAAAGAATGAAGTGAGAAAAAGAAAACCAAACAAAATAAAGAGAGAGATATGGAAAGCAGTTGAAATAAAGAGAAACATAATCAATCCAAAAAAGGGGAGATGTTAGAAAAGGAAGGAAATTGAGAAAGAAAGATGAAGGAAACATGTTAACAAAAGGATAAAAAAGAAGTTTTTACCATTAATTCGTTTCTTCTCCCATCCTGTTTACTCATGTCCATCGATGTAGCCGAGACTTAGCTTCCATCTTTTAATCATGGTCCCTTATACCCTAGAAGGTCATATCGATATCGATATCGTATAAGTTCGCTCGAAAAAGGATATATTGGGATATATCACCGATATATCGACGATATCGGTGGAAATGTCGAAAATGGCTAAAAAACGGTGTTTTTGCTCTTTTTTCAGAAATTAAGATCATCCAAGCTATTAAAACAACAAATAAGATATAAATACACACTTATATCACATATATCGATCATTTATACCCCATATATCGCACATACTGGTTATTTCGAACATATCGATGTTAATGTTGATTCTCGACTTATAGATATTAGAAATGGAGTTCGTCCAAGTTCTTACTTCTTAGAACACTAAATAACTTACAAATATAATCTTAGATCACACATATCGATCATCTATGACCTTCATATTGAACATATCGCTGATACTGTTAATTGTTGACCTATAGATATTGGAAAGTAGCTCGTCCAAGTTCTTAGATGCTAAATAACTTACAAATATACTCTTAGATCACACATCGATCATCTATGACCTTTATATCGCATATATCGGTCATATCGAACATATCGTTGTTACTGTTGATGGCTAACTTGTGGATATTGGAAATGTAGTCCATCTAAGTTCTTGTAACACTAAATAACTTACAAAATACCCTTATATTACACATATCGATCATCTATGATCCTTATATTGCACATATATGTCATATTGAGCATATCATTGTTAATGTTGATTGTTGACTTATAGATATTGGAAAGGGAGTTCATCCAAGACTTATGTTGCATCACCTATTATGTATAAACAAAATGTTTAAGCTATTTTTGGAACCAAAGAAGTAAAGAGCATAATAGAATTTTTTAAAGAGTCATAATTCATAATAATATTTTTGAAAGGGAAAGAAGATGAAATAAATCGATTGGACACCCCCAAGTTGAAGGACCATTGTATGCACCCCCCTGTCCCACCATACCATACTAGACAGGGGTCTCGTTGCCCGGTCAACGAGCCTGGGGGGGCTAGGTTGGCCCACCCTTGCGGGGGTGCAATGACAACGCCTCCGACCCGAAATAAAAGATATAAAACATGATGTGTTTTAATACTAGGAGTAACAAAATAAGTAGTGAAATCAAGCTTACAATGGTATTATTCATCTATATATAGATATCGACGAAATTTCGACGATATCAGTCGATATCTAGTATTTTTGTATTGAATCCAACCATTTTTGACCGATATGGGCCGATATGGCGATATATTGCCGATATATCGGTCATATATCATTGACATACTGGTAAATAGATATGCACCCTGATACCGATATCCACTTCCTATTGATACCGATATATTGGTGATATATCGTCGATATATCACGATATGATCTTGTATGCCTTATACGAGGCTCATGTTCCATCCTGCTTTGATTGTTGTTCCTTGTGTGAGATCCTTTCAAGGTTTCTATGACACTTTTTGAGTTTCTTATATGATAGAGACATAACAAATTTCTGCGGGAGGAATCCATTTGAACCCCCCTATGATAGGGGCCCATTTTTGAGATATGCATTTGAAATTTTGAGTATTCCCATGATTTTCTCCAACCTTTGAGAGAAATGAAGCAATCATTCACTGAGTGGATGCGTTGTGGGCAAAAAATCTCCAGGAGACAGACTTGGTTGTGCATCTATGATAATAAATATCCGGAGCATGAGCACCTTCGTTCTCTTATGATTGCTTAATGGATCACCATTCTAGACTTCAGCTCTCTTGTTCCTCCTTGCCAACATGATCTGTAAGGCATCGTCATCATCAACAATTAGAGGTACATGCATTGTGTTAAGAGCCTAATCGTCATATATTTAGTGTGTAAGTGAGCAAGATCTTTGTTTATCCAAGTTGAGCCTTCTATGCTCCAATTTGAGGGGGAGTGTTGAGAGTAGAGAACGATTTAGTCAATTGAGTGATTACATATCTATAAGATCCAATGACTTGTGGTTTAGTCTCATATTCTCTATTGGTGGGTTTTAGATGCGCTGATAGGGCTATATAAAAAGTCTCGCATCTTATGTAATCTTTAGGAATTATAATATAAATAATTGATTTAAATGGTCTCCTTTACTATGGAGTAAGGCAATCATCATAATTGTCTCGAACAACGTTATCATTTTTGTTCTTTTGTGTTCTTTCGTGTTCTTTGATGCTACACATTCTATTTTATATTCAACAATTACCATGCTCTAGTAATCATCCTGTGGTAGTGGGTGAGATGTCGATGGTGTTATTGGATGAGCTCGGTTATGGTGTCTCTTGGACACTTTCATTTAGGTAAGTGACCCCCTCACCAACTATCATTGGTGCTTGATTTCATTGTGGGGAGTACCACCTTGACTTGTTGGTATTGGATGTGTCGTCAGTGGTGGATGGGTCGAGGGAAGCGGTGTTTGGCACGAGTATGTTTGGCAATAGGCGATGATGATGCAAGGATTGAGTCGAGGATTGTGCCCGACTTTATGGGAGTTAAGGCATAGTTGAAGTGGTAATGGAAGGGGAATGGCCTTGTCTTTGCAGATAAAATTAGGGTGTCATTGTTGACCTGTCTCTGCAGGTATCAAAGGTTGAAGGATTTTTATTCCTATCCTCATTCTGGTTGAGCAGTCCAGCTCTGCATCAATAGGTACCCGAAAATGGGAATGCTTCCTCTCTTAGCTGGGGGGTTGTTCAAGCCTAATGTTGGAGGGGGATTGCGGGTGTACTGCCACGTCCCATATGAAGATTTTTTTATAGATAGTTGAAACATAAGCATTTTCTCAATCAAATCCCAATGATTTCAAAAACATTTTCGTGAGCTTTATTTTGCTAAGGGAAAAGAGAGAAAGTTGATGAAGTCCATGCATCGAAGTATCATATAAGGATGTGGAAGCCCAAACACTACTATTGAAGTTTACAAGTGATCAATAATCTACCATAAAAGAATGAAAGTTCTCTACAAGATTCATCAACTTGTGGAACACCTCTCTCAATTTGAAGCATGAAAGGCCATCTTGTTATACAAAGTTCCATCCTCTTTTAGCTTCGGTCTTAGGAAATCAATAAGAAAATGTGTTGTCTTTATTGCACCATTCGTAAAAAGTGAAGGTCAAGATAAAGCTTCACGATGGTGAGTGAAGGATGGGGAGCAAGCATGGGGTCGGTCGCTGGTGGCAGAGCCGAAGTGGCGAGAGTGGGCGACGGAGGCGGAGAGCGTGGGGTGGGCCGTTGTCTCGCACTCGAAGCACGACCAACGTTGTTACAGGTGCGGTGGATTGGGTCACCGAGCATCGTCCTGCGCCATCCCTCCGCTCTTACTCATATTCGAGTAGAACTTCACAGGGGATGTTGTTGACTTGGAAACTAAGAAATGTTGCGTGCGGGGGCTCTCCCAGTCACAAGTGGAGCATCTGCTCATCTCCAGGGAGAAGAATGGCATCTTGTGGAGGCTGGCCCGCTTTACTGATGGCGGTGATGGGGGACGCTCCTGGCGGGTGGCGCGGGTGATGGATGTTCCCTTCCTGTCTTGTACGGTGCCAACACTAGGGCAGACACTGAGGGATTTCGGCTCGGTGAAGAAGATTCTTGCCGACGGTCACTCACCGGGATCTGACCCGCATGTAACTCTGGTTCTTATGGAGTGCCCCGATAGCGTTTTGGTGGAGTCGTCCGCTTTGTTGCACGTCGGTCATGCCTCTTTCAAGCTATGCGTCAGGTTTCTAGTACCTCCACTGCCACTGTGTTTGCCGGAGGATGCCGCAGCCAGTCGCTCGTTGGTGTGGACGTCACGTCAGCAGTCGACGGTTATGGAAGGGGCGGAAGTCGAGGCACCTATTGGGGATTTGACGAACTTTTCAGTTGCGTGCATGCCGAGGTTTCCTTTTCAGGATGAAGGGAAAGGGGGAGTGGTGGTGCTTTCAAATGCGACTCCCCGAAACCCTATTAAGACCTCTTCGTGCCTTGTTCTGTGACTGTTCTTCCATTTTGATCGGCCGGGCGGGCTTTCCAAACAGATATCCGGTTGGGGGTCAGGTTACTGGTTCTATTTTTTGTGCGGACGATTGGATGCTCGATTATTGGCCCG
The DNA here is from genome assembly GCA_037367405.1 of Ottelia alismoides. Lineage (NCBI taxonomy): Eukaryota > Viridiplantae > Streptophyta > Magnoliopsida > Alismatales > Hydrocharitaceae > Ottelia > Ottelia alismoides. The sequence goes on from JAZKJV010006373.1 coordinate 465,921, forward strand.
GAACGGTTGCTTCTATCGGGTTGGGCGGAACCTACCTTTAGTTTGGTTTCTATGACAGAAACAATGATCGCGTCGAATTCTGCGAGCAGAACTCGGTCGGAGGCGTTGGAGTAGGCGGCCCATGAGGATTCCGAGGTCAAGCTAGTGGTAGCAGGTGTAGCCAGTCTTGTCGATGATGTCAGTCTGAGCTCTGAGGCGATTCCTTATGTGCCCCACTAGCAAGAGGTGGCGGGAGACTGAGGAGGTCGCTCGGAGGGAGATGCCAACCCATTTGAGGTGCTGAGCTCCGCGCCTCCGAAGGGAGAATGGGGGAACTATGAAAAGGTACATGCAGAGACGACGAGAAAAGGTGATGACAGGCGTGCCGCTCACAGTCTCAGAACGCAAGGCTCAAGTGGCGGTCATGTCGGGGGTCGTGAGCACGATGGGATCTCACTTTGGTTCTAAATGAAGGTGTTAGCGTGGAATGTTTGGGCTCTGGGTGACCCAGAAAAAAGAAGAGTGTTGGTATCGAGATTTTCAGAATGAGGTTCTCATTCAGGAAACGAAACTTGACTCTTGCACTCCTTCTTTGTGGAGCTTGTTGGGTTTGGGAGCGCCCTCAGACTTTCAGACAATTGACACGTCGAGGAGTGCAGGAGGCATGCTTCTGGCATGGAGGGACTCCACCTTGTTTCGGGTGGAGTTGAAAGGCACGCATGTCTTCATGATGCTTTTAGAGTGCACTGTTTCTAGCGCTTTATTCGCCTTCTCGTGTGTCTACGAGCCTTGTCAGCAGGCCCTTAGGCATGAGCCGTGGGCTGACCTCAGGGTGCCGAGAGCTGCATTTCCGGGGTGCGCCTGGCTTGTGTGTGGCGATTTCAATGTCTCCCTCCTATCTTCTGATTGGCCTCGGCTGTGTGGGGGTCAGGATCCAGGTTCGACGGATTTTGCTGAGGTCATTGATCTGGAACTGGAGGTGTTGGATGCTACTGACACGAAGTTCACTTGGAGGAGCTCTTGCTCTCGCTCTCGCATCGATCGCTTCCTTGCTTCCTCGGAACTGATGGAGGCATATCCCTTTTCCTTTCGTCATGCAGAGCTCGGACTAGATCGGATCATACACAACTTGTCTGGGACTCTGGTGATCCCTCCCCGACTAGAGGTTTTTTCAGATTTGAACACACATGGCTTCTGGAAGACTCGTGCATGGACATTATTTCTTCCCACTGGATGTCTACGGTGGTGTCAGGCTCTGTAGCGTCATGTTTATCTGAGAAGTTGACGTCCTTACGCAGAAGGCTTTGTGCTTTTAAGAAGGAGACTAGAGCGGTTCGGAAGGTGTGGAAGATTGTGGCGGAGGCGGAGGTTGTGAGGCTCGACGAGATGGAGGATGAAAGACCACTGGAAGATGATGAGCTTGATCAGAGGGAAGTGGCTCAAAGAGTGATTGTGGCTGAGGATAACAAGCGGGTAACAGAGTAGAGGCAGAGATCTAGGCATACCTTGACCAAGGATGGCGATACGAACACGAGATTCTTCCACAGGGTGGCTAGTGGCAGAAGACGTGCTAACTGTATCCGCTCCGTGGTAGTTAATGGGAATAGGGTGGATTGAGATAGAGATGGGATGTGCAATTGCAGAACACTTTCATGAGTTCTGGGGAGGGCAGTGGTCAAACCTTGGAGATGGAGTGTCCTTGGGGCTTCTTGTATTTCGGCTGCGCATGCAAATGGCCTTGTACAATGTGTGACCGTGGAGGAGGTCAGGTCGGCAGTTTGGAACCTGAATGCAGAGGACGCATCGGGCCCAGACGGCTTCCCTGTCTTGTTTTATATGGAATTTTGGGATCATCTGGGTAAGGTGGTTTAGGAGGTGGTGGATGAGTGTTGTCGGTGCAATGCGAGCTTTTAGAAGTTGAACAAGGCTCTGATCTTTCTCCTCCCCAAGCCGGAAACAACAGAGAGAATCGAAGACTACATGCCGATTGCCCTTCCGAATGCCATTTACCTGATTGTGGCAAAGGTTTTTGCGGTTAGACTTAACATGGTTCTTGAGTATATTATTTCTCCGTTACATACGACCTTTGTTTCTGGGAGACAGATTGCAGATAATTTGGTTATGGCTTCTGAAATTATTGCCAGTTGGAGGAGAAATGGCAAGAATGCTCTACTTTGGAAGATTGACTTTGCCAAGGCCTACTACACGGTGGATTGACGCTTTCTCTGAGCGACTCTTTATAAGAGGGGATTTCCAGATGTTTGGGTCTCATAGATGAAGCGTTGTGTCACTACGGCCTCTTTTTCGGTGCTTGTTAACTGCCGTTCGGAGGGAGGTTTCTTTCAGCCGTAGAGAGAAGTTAGGGATGGGTGCCCTCTCACACCTATGCTGTTCATCATTGCTTCTGATGTTCTTGCTTGCATGGTGTACCGGGTTCAGAGTAGTGGAATCACAATGGGTTACTCTTCTGGGGATTTGCATATCCCTCTGCTCCAGTATGCAGACGACACGATCCTCTTCATTGAGGGAGGGAAGGAGGCAACTAGAGGTATGGCTATCACGCTAGAGATCTTCGGGGAGATGTCTGGGCTTGTTCTGAACCTTGGAAAATTTATGGTTATTTCTTTTGGTCATTCAGATGACGAATCTAGGTTGTGCAGCATGGAGCTGGGTACGAAAATTGGCTCTCTCCCTATTCACTATCTTGGGCTGCTTCTGATGCCCGAAAGAGTAAAGATGACTGAATGGCTACCGGTGGTGGAGAAACTGAAAAGAAAGCTATCTGATTGGAAGGCTTCCATCCTTTCCAGGGGTGGTCGTCTTGTGCTGGTAAAAGCGGTGCTCTCTACTATTCTTGTTTTCTTCATTTCTTCTCTCCTGTTACCATTGGTATTAAGAAGCCCTGGAAAGATTGATGCAAAGGTTTTTGTGGAGCAATTTGGCCAAGAGGGCCGCGATATCCACCTGGTGGATTGGTATACAGTTACGTTGCCTAAGAGGACTGGTTGACTTGGGATCAAGCGTCTGGAGGTCTTGAGCAAATTGCCCGGTCTCTTCGCCAATCTGGGGCGAGGTTGGTCCTGGTTGGGTCAACACCCATGACATAGATGCGTTCTGGTCTTCGTTGTTTAATGCAAGAATGCGACAAAGGGAGGACCTGCTTAGACATGTGGCTATCTTATGGGCTATTTGGCTTGCTAGAAATAACACCCTTTTTTCCTCTCATCAGGTATATTGTGAGAATGTTTGTATCCATTCCAGGACCCTTCTTCAGTCTTGGCTTTTGTAAGGTCTTGCGGCCATAATTTTATAATTAATCTATTGGGGCGGGCATTATAGCGTGTTACCCCCTCTTTTGTCTAAAAAAGGCGAGAAAGCTTCACCAAATCTAGATTTTGTCAGAATAGTCATACCCATTTCTAATACCCACATCGAGAGAAGAGCAAAAATTGACATTTTCGGATCTTGTAGTTGAAGACCCTTCTTCTAGTGGTTTGCAAACCTCATCTTCACCAACATCTCATTGGTAGATGCACTAGACCCTCATCAAAGAAATCTTCTTCTTGAGGTGTCCATCCTTTTTGTCATGCCAACATGAATCACGAAGTTTACGAGTAAATTAATCCGTATTGATACAATGTGAATTTGGGAATTAGGGTAAAATTAGGATTTGTGTTTGTTTATTTTTTTGCCCAATTAAGATCTTTGATTAAAATTAGGGTTAGGGGCATGGTCTTTATTTTCGTCTAATTTTAATCCTTGCGTTTTTGTTTTAAATGAGATTGCGTGCGGGATCTAATAGTTTTTAGGTTGAGTAATTTTAGGGGTTAAGTTAGAGTTGTTAGGGTTTCTTTTTTATTTTAATTGTTAATTTTGTAATTCCATCCTCTATATAAAGAGGCTAATGTATGGACTTGAGGACATGCTTGGGTATATTAAAAATTGGAGTTTATCCATCTTCTTCTCCCTTCTTCTTCCTCTCCTTCGGTGGATCTTTGTAATTCTCTTTCAAAATCCCATGCTACAGACGCATCCTCTATTCTCCCTCTCCTCATATTCTTCCCCATGCGCATTTTGATTTGCATCAATTTGTATCAAAGCATGACATACAAATCGTTCTCATGATTTGACGATCCTCTAAGGCTTTCGAGTAAGCATATACGAAGAGAGTTTTGTTCTAAGTCCTGTCAAATGTGTGTAGAAATAGAAAAATCATTGTTAAATCCAAGGTTGCAGAAAGCGGTAGTCGGTACTCGGTCGGCAGGGTCACCTACTAAGGATTAGTCAGCAGTCGGGCGACTAGTCGGAATTAGTCGGTCATTAGTCGGTTTTGAATTTTTAATTATTTTAAATATATAAATCAATTTTTTATACATATATTCGTATGTATATACATATATTTGTACATTTTATATGACATCATGATGTAACAAAAGAAGTAATTGACTTTAAATATAACATTAAGCATATTAGAATATGTTTGCTTTTAAAAAAAGTGAAAAACAAAAAAAATAAAAAAGGTTGTTGTAAAAGTCGGCCGATTAGTCGGCCGACTAGGCGGACTAGTCGGCCCGACTAGTCGGGTGGACCGACTAAGGGCCGACTAGGCCTAGTCGAGTCGGCTACCCCCCCGACTCGACTAGTCGGACCGACTAGTCGGCCTAGTCGGCCGACTTTTGCAAGCTCTGCTCAACATATTTCCAAATCTACAAAGTTACAATGAAATTATTACGAGACACAAGTCTTGTAGAATCTCTCAGACACCACTAAACAATGTTACCTGAATCTCATGTCCAGACACAGCTTGCCGAACATCGGTGATGGCAGTGACAAACCTCTACCGACACTTCTACCATTGTCTTCACCTTATAAATCCACCGTCAATTCTTTGTCACCAGCATCCTGTCACTAGCACCAAGTTCACCACCATGACCTTCCCCATGCTAGCGTTGTCGCAACCCTTGCACCACCATCACCGTTAATACTGTCACCACCTCCTTCCTTGCGCCACCATAGCCTCGTCTTGTCGTACACACCACCCTTTTGTACCTATGTGCATGCGGAGAAACCAAACCCCTTGTTGCCCTCTCCATGCGGCCGACCCCAACATTCCTAGTTAAAAAACACCACCACCAACAACGATCTTATAGATGCCCCACATCTATTAGCGTGGACCACCAAGCGATCATCTTGAGCCGCCTCCACCACCAACTAATCTGAAGCTACTATCGTTGCTGACCTCCCTCAATCACATCCAGCCAACTTGCAAAGCGTCACCGCCGTCCGATCCCATACATATTACTTTCTTATTGGCAATGCCATCTCTGTCACTCGATCTTGATGGATCATCGCCGCCATTGGCTTGTAAGCTCCGTATGTATTCGTGAGCCTTCCTGCTGTTATTGGCACCATCGTTACGAAGGGGTGCAAATCCTAAGATGGATTAATAAGATATCTCAAGCAATGATTGTATCCTATATAGAAAGGGAACAAATATCTTTTGAATTTTTTATGAAGTTCTACCTGCACAAACATTCGTTATCAAAGGGGTAAAGTTGGAGTAGAAAAGGGAAAGACATTTGCTATTGAAGGGGTATAAAATTTGCAGCTAAGCATAGGATTATGAAATAAATGCTGAAAGGGGCGATGATCTATTGGGAAAAAATGAAAGGACGAGCAACTTCAAATCTATCTGTATTGCACTCAACGTTCAAGGAATTGATCGACGTTTGAGTTTTTCAAAGCGACAGGGAATTGATGCAATTTGAATTTGAGAATTAAGCAAATCAAGTAGTTGGCATTTATTTTTTTCTTAGTTGGTGTTTATATTTAAATAAATGAGATTGAATGTGATCTTCAATTACTTTTTTGGTTAACAATTTTACTGGTTAAGTTAGAGCCGCTAGGATTTTCTTTTATTTTAATTTTTTAATTTTGTAACTCCATCCTGCTTATACAAGGATATTAGTTCATGCATGAACATGCATATTTTGATGATAACATAACTTGTGCAGTTTGCTTGAAACTAGGTCAAAAGCAAGAAAGTTACTGAACCAAGTGCAAGCTCAAGCTTAAGGAGACTGAGAAGAAGCTCAACCATGAGGAGTTCAAGTTAAGAAGCTCAAAGGTACTCAAGATCAAGGAAAGGATTTCATGCTCAAGAAGAAGATAAAGACGTTTTCTTTTATTGAGTTTTGCTTTTCGTAATTGTCTTGGATTATAAAAGACCTCAAGCGTCATTATCATACACTTTTATCAGTAACCCTAGACAGAATTTCCCAATTTCTGGCCATTTCACCGAAATTCCACAGAAATTCCTTTTCTGGGCTTACTGAAACAAAATCGAAATCCAACATTTGAGGCCTTGGATTATACAAGGAAGGTGATCGATCATTTCAAGTTGATCAATCATGTAGATCGAGGTGATCGATTATAATATAACCGCTGAACGTCTCCATTAAAATTGTGATCGATCATAAAACACGGCCGGTCGACCACAAGGTTGCAGAAATCAGTAGTCGGTACTCGATCGGCAGGGTCACTGACTAATGATTAATCGGCAGTCGAGTGACTACTCGGATTTAGTCGACCTTTAATCGGCTTTGAATTTTTTAAATTATTTTAAATATGGAAGTCATTTTTATACATATATTCTTATATTTACATAGATTTGTACATTTTCTGTACCCACATAAATGGTCTGGTGGTAGTGCAGTATGCCTACCACCCAAAAGACCAATGTTCAAATCCCCCTTGTGGGGGTTGCGTTATTAGTCAACAACCAACGTAAAAAATAGTAAAATCTTTCAACATTAATTTAAGCAAGAATCCATGTAGTCGACCCTACTTATAGTGGGAGAAGGCTTTGCCATTTTTGTACATTTTCTATACTATAATAATGAAATAAAAGAAGTAATTGACTTTAAATAAACGTTAAGTATATTAGAACAAGTTTGTTTTTAAAAAATTTAAAAAACAAAAAAACTAAGAAATTAAAAATCCTTTATGTAAAATCTACCGACTAGTCGTCCCGATTAGTCGGATTGATCGACTAGGCCTAGTCGAATCGGCCACCCTCCGAGTCGACTAGTCGGTCGGCTTTGACAACAGTGGTTTGATCACGGGTGATCGATCGGGTCAAGTGGGTTGGTCGATTAGTAATGGTCGATCAAGTCAATCATGTTTATCGATTAGAGGAAATTGATCAATCAGATCGAGAAGATTGATCGATAATAATGTCTTGGAGTTAATGTGCTTAATGATATAAAAGCATATATATATATTTGAGACTTTATATATATGTCTATGACAAAAGTCTTCTTTCTTCACTTTATCCACAACGTTCAGCTTGTCCACAGCTTTTGTGCTTCATACTTGGAGTGAGTTCGTCATGAAATATGCAGAGCTATCGATACTCACAAAGATTTGTTATCATTAAAATAATGATACATTTAGTATGCAGTCAAGATACTAACATTCTTCCTCTTTTTGATGATGACAAATAAATAAAACTGGGAGATTAATATCTCCACTTCTCCCCCTTTTGACATATCAAAAAGATTTCATTTAAAATGCTTTTCTTTGAAAACAAATTTTCTTCCCCTTTCAAAAATACATCACCCATTTTACTTTGAAAACATATTTTCCCCTTAATAAAATTTCCTTTTGAAAAATAATTTCCCCCTTTTTAATGTACTATATGATGCATAACTAGTAGTAAAAATTGTAAGATGGAAAGATTGTACCGTACGATCAAGGAGGATAGCCATGGTATGACGGCGGCGGCGTCATCCATCCGTTGAGGGTTTGCCAAGATCCACGGGGATCTTTTTTGTCTTCTTGCTCATAGTTTCTCCAAGTCGAGGCTTCACTACTCGTCGCTTGAGGTATTATTGTTTACTATCACACATGCTTTGGAGTTCTCTTGGAGCTTTTTCTCGACGATGTTTCTTGTGTTGATCTCCATCTACCTGTATTAAAATTTTTTTGTATCCTTTTTTGGATCCAACATAATTAGCTTTGTAATTCCCAACTTTACTTGTTGGAATCCAAACCTTCCTTTCTTTTGGAATAGAAAAAACTATATGCATGATGATGGTTGGTAGGATTATAACCTATTTCAAAATTTAGTAGATTTTTGTGTGGGAGTGCCCGCCAATTTAATTTTTCTTTTCTATTAGTAAATTTAGCAAGATCACCTGTTAAATTTTTTGTTGTCATTTTCAAGCACGCGAATTTGATCTTTTAAAGAACTAATTTCTTTCTGGTGAGATTCTTTTTCTTCTTTACTAGATGTCTTTAGAACTTTAGTTTTATCAATCAATTTTTCTACAAGGCCATGTAATTCTGCGAAAAGAAGTAAATAATTCATCATAAGATACGTTTACCGCATTGTTGTGTCATGTGTTTTCCTCTTCATTGGAACCATGATTGACGACAAATCCAATATGGGCTGTCTTCGCTTGTATCAGAGGTCTTTTGAAATACTATGAGAGTCTTTTCCTTGTACGAACATCTCTTTTAGTTGCCTTGGGAAGAAGACATTCCCATTTGATGTATCCTTTTTCATTGCAGTGGTAACAAATAATTGTTTTTGCTTCCTTTCTTTTTCTCTTCAATCCATGTTTCCTCTTCAAATAATTCTTTAAATGTCGAGTAATGAAAGCTATTTTGATGCAGTATCTCCTAATTGAGGACATCACTGAAATTTACTATTTTTGATGTATTTTTGTAATGTATTATTTAAGGGTGCATGTAGGACATCCTTTGCATCAAAGGGTGCAAGTTGTAGGGGTGTGTTGGTTATTGTAACATCTATAAAAGTTGTAGTTCACTGTGTAAAAGAGTATGAAGAAAGAAAGAAAGCCTTGGGAATACCAATTCTCTCTCAACTTTCCTTCTCACCTATTAATTCACTTGCTTGTAACTTCTTTTCCCCTCTCTCCTTTCTCTTTCCTAGCTACCTCCACCAACTCTCTCTCTCTTTCCCTTCTTTTCTTTTCCCATACCTCTTCCTCTCCCTTTCGTAAACCCAACGACAACATCTATTGAAACGACCACCCACCCTTCACTGAAGCCTCCACCAACGTCAACCACCAGCCCACTGCCCTGCTGAAAGCACCACCAACGACGCACCACCGACTCCTTGACCTTGTTGTCAATACTTACTGCCGAACCAGCCACCATCGTCGGGGTTAGATATCAGTCCCGAGTCGGTTTATTACCCACTTCTCCGCCTTTAGAGATGAGAGTTTGATTGTCTCAATTAATCTCGTTAAAGGTTAGCTCTTTCATCTATATAAGCCACAACTCCTTCATTCTAGGCCATCTACCCGAACTATACAATGTCTAGTGTTGAATAAAACCATCTTATTTGCCATTAAGTTGGTTCCAGTTCTTCCTTGCAGTGCTTAGTTTTCATTGGCAACACTACTAGCATAAGTTAATAACACTACTAGCATAAGTTAATATGGTTTGGGTTCTCCTGCAAGGACATTGGTACACCATTTAATCAATTTGGCTATATCTCGGGTGGCCATTAGTGAAGTTTTCCTTTAATTGCTTAGTTTGAGCCATTCTATTTAACCAAAAGTGTGCATTCTCATCATCGTATCAAGGTTGTCTTCATAATTTGCATCAGTCGGTTGCATTCTCATAATTGCATCAAGGTTGTCTTCAAAACTTACATCGTATTTCTTCCTCTTTATCTTCACTGGAGGTTGAAGCTCCTAGATCATTTGGGTATGTAGTGGCTTCCATTTTATGTTCCTTTTCAACTTCATTGGTAAGGAGCTTTCCGATTACCTCATCCAAAGGAAGTGTATATGTGTCGTTTTCTTCCTTGATCATCGTGGTTGTGGCCCTCCACTCAGCAGTAAGCGATCTAAGGAGCTTCTTGACGAGTATTGCTTCTGTTATCTTCACATCCAAATTTTGGAGTGAGTTTACAATTTCCTTAAAATGAGTATATACCTCCCTGATACTTTATCCTCCTTTCATCTCGAAATGCTCATATCTTTGTTGTAATAGACTCATTCTACTTTCTTTCTACTTCACTGTACCTTCATATGTTACGGTGAGTCGGTTCCAGACAAGCTTGCAAAAGTCGGCCGACTAGGCCGACTAGTCGGCCCGACTAGTCGAGTCGGGGGGGTAGCCGACTCGACTAGGCCTAGTCGGCCTTTAGTCGGTCCACCCGACTAGTCGACCGACTAGTCGGCCGACTAATCGGCCGACTTTTACAACAACCTTTATTATTTTTTTAGTTTTTCACTTTTTTTTTAAAAGCAAACATATTCTATCATGCTTAATTTTATATTTAAAGTCAATTACTTCTTTTGTTTCATTAAGATGGTATATAAAATGTACAAATATATGTATATATATAAGAATATATGTATAAAAAATGATTTATATATTTAAAATAATTAAAAAATTCAAAACCGACTAATGACCGACTAAATCCGACTAGTCGCCCGACTGCTGACTAATCCTTAGTAGGTGACCCCGCCGACCGAGTACCAACTACCGCTTTCTGCAACCTTGGTTCCAGATTTCATAGATGGATTTACATGCAGATACTCTGTTGAATTCGTCCATGCTCAATCCGCAGAATAAACTATTCATCGCTTTGGAGTTGTTTGTTTCCAACTTCTTCTCCTTGTTGATGGTGATGGTTCTCTTGGGTCTTTGATATTTATTCTTGTTGACATCCCATATCTCGTATCCCATGCTTTCCAGTGAATTTGCATGTGGATCTTCCTATAGGAATAGTTATTACCATCAAATAATGGGGGTCTTACTGTGGATTATCTGTCATTGGTGTTGGTGACGGCGGCCATATGCGTAGAATTCAGTTCTGTTTTCTACGCGAACCTAGTTCTGATACCAAATGTGAGTTGTTCTGGATCACTAAACAAAAAGTTATAGTCGACAAATAGATAACACAGATAATAATCACCGCAAATATAATCAATCCACAGAACGAGAACAAACACAGGAGACAAGAATTTTAATGTGAAAATCCCAATGGGTAAAAACTACGACTTGAGCCACCTGACTCGGAATTTCCCGATTGATTGAGTTAATCAACTATTCTACTATCTTGAGTTATTTCACTACAAAAAACTCAACCATTTACAAGTGCACGGATTACACACCAAAGTCTTTCTCACAACTTGGATCAAACACCAGGTCCTTTGTATACTTTGGATCAACCACCAAGTGTTACAATACAATAGTAAAGAAGAGATTACAACAATGTATAAACTTCAAATATAAATATGCAATGCGAATAATGTAGTTAAGAAAATGTATGTTGTAACAAATAATTAAATTGTAAACTGAGCATGTAGATGACTAGATCTCAAGATGTGATCTTGAAGTAGAGAGCTAGAGAGACGACTTCGAATAGAGCTTTGAGAGAGGGGATTTGCCTCGGAAGGTGTTCTCAACAATGGGTATAGGGTACTATTTATAGAGGTAGAGGATGAGCTCTCAAAATATAGCCGTTGGAAACAAATCCAGAAAGAAATCATCAATATTTGATGCACATAATCAATCATATAAAGAAGGTGATCAATCATTTCAAGTTGAACGATCATGTATATCAAGATGATCGTTCATAATATAACCGTTGAAGATTTTTATTCAAATTGTGATTGATCATAACAGTCATATGGTCGATTAAGGGTGATCGATCATGTCAGGTGGGTTAGTCGATCAGTAATGGTCAATCAAGTCAATTTGGTTGATTGATCATAGGGAAGTGATTGATCGGATTAAAAATGTTGATCGAACATAATGGCTTGGAGTTAATATGCCTACATGATGCATACATATATATTATGAGAATTTTTATGTATGCATATTACAAAAGTGTTTCTTATTCTTCGTTTTATCGACAACTCTCAGCTTGACATTTTTTATGCTTCATATTTGGAGTTAGTCATGAAATCTGCAGAGCTATTTGTACTCATGAAGATTTATTATCATCAAAATAATGATAGAATTAGTATGCAATTAAGATACTAATAGTCACATTATGACTGGAGCACGATTTGCCCTGATCTTCCCAAGATGTTATGCGACATGTGCACGATGCAGTGAAGTATCTGAGGACATTGACCATTTGTTCTTTAGATGTTCTGGGTCAAGAGAGCCTTAGGCGGCGACTCGTTTACTCGAAGTACATCGGGTCAGCCTAACCCTCGCCCCCTCCCCCCTCTCGCAATAGCCCTCACGGGGAGGCAACCACCTATTGTGCGAAGCCCCCGCTACTGTTGTCGATCCTCCGTGCGGTCACGCAGCCCCTGTCGCTGTTGTAGCTCCTTCGCATGAAGTTTTTGCACGCCATCGGGAAGAAGGTGAATTCGAGGATTGCCACGCTTTTAGGCATTAATCGTGTTTCGATTTTGCAATGTTTATTACCCCCAAATGTCATTATATTGTTTTCTTTCGGTACATTCGAGGATCACCGCGCTTTCAGAAATTTATATCGTTTTATTTATGTTCATTTTACTTGTCATTATAATTGAACTGTACTCTAAGAACACCCAAATTCTGTTTGCATATTCCCAAATGAACCCCCAAATACATAGCTTTTTTCCAATATTATTGGGGCTTGAAATGAGCCCCAAATTCTATTCGCATTTCCGACCCTACTTAATTGTGGGAAAAGGTTTCGTTGTTGCTGTATATTCCAAAATGAACCCCAAATGACATAATTATTTGATTTTATTTGATTTTGTGAGTTCTGTATCAACAATTTATTTAGCAAATATGAGAGGATGTTTATAAATTTATTTAGCAAATATGAATTTATTTGCAGTACTTTGTTGTAGGTTTTTTATTGTGAGTTGAGTTTGAGTGGTGTTCTCATATGGTGTTCCTTTAGTCATTTGGTCATTGAGATATGTTACTTGATTTCTTCAAATGCAATGCTTTGCTGTAGGTTTTTGTTGTGAGTTGATTTAGAGCATGATTTTATTTGGTCATTGAGATTTGTCATTTAGTGATGTCTTCATTGTTATATTTCTATTCATGTTGATATGTAATATTAATGAATATGTGTGATCCTTGGGCACTCCGTCTTCTGATCCTGTGACAAGTAGTGGAACGAGGATGGATGCATGCATTTTATTCCACAAGGATCTACAAATCCAAGATGGGAGTTTGATTATATGCTTACAAAGGATGATCATATTATAATTGTTTGTAAACTTTGTAGCAAAACCATCAAAGGTGGAATTTATAGACTCAATAAGTATTTGACTCATATTCGTGGACAAGTCTCTTCTTATCCCAAGGTTGATGAAGAGATCAAGAAAGAAATGAAGGAATATGTGGCTGGAATATCAAAGAGAAAGGCTAAAAAGATGAAGGAAATCGATGATATGAGGAATGATGGGAAATGATGTTGATGTCATGGGAGGTGATGTACCAACAATGGGCTCAGCAAAAAAGCCCCGCATATCTGAGTCAACCAATGAGATAGTTGCTCAGCGACAAACACCAATCAAGGATGGATTTTGTAAGGATCAAAGGGAAAAGGCCATCGCATATGTATGTCATTGGGCTTACAAAGCAAATATTCTATTCAGTATATTTCAAATGAAAGATTGCCACAAAGCATTTGAAGCAATTGAGCAATATGGTCCATGACACAAACCTCCCACTCGTTATGAGATGTCCGTTACACAATTGAATAAGGGTGTTAAGGATGTCAACGATGCCTTATTACCACAGAGAAATGTGGAAAAGTGTGAGATGTTCTATCATGACTGATTTATGGACCGATATCCGTGGTAGAAGTATTATGAACTTGTATGTGAATTGTTCACTATGTACAATTTTTTTAAGGTATGTAGTCTCTTTTAATGAGACCTATTCCGCTGAATACATTTTCAAATTGGTAGATGAATGCATCCAAGAGGTTAGAATTGAAAATATTGTCCAAGTTGTCACAGATAATGCTTCTGCAAATATGGCTGCAGCGAGGATGATGGATGCAAAGGATCCAAAATTTTTTTGGAGCTCATGTGCTGCCCATTGTCTTGATTTGGTGTTAGAGGAGATGAGGAAAGAATCAAAGGCGAAAAGTGCAATATCTAAGGCAAGGACGCTTACGGTCTTCATTTATAGCCACACGAAGACTTTAAGTATGATGCGTAAATTTACACAAAAAAGACATCGTCAGACCTGGGCAAACTAGATTTGCTACCACATTTTATATTGCAAAGTATTTTCGAGAAGAAAGAAAAGTTGAGACTCATGTTCTCTCCAGATGAGTGGAGAGATTGTAGATGGTCGAAGACTATGACAGGAGAGGTGGCGACATCAATTATCGAGTCCAACATTTTGGAATCAAGTTCATTTTGCATCAAGGGTTTTTACTCCACTGGTCCGTCTTCTACGCGTTTTTGATTCTGATGTGGAGGTAAAGAAAGAAATAGTTGATTCCTTTAATGGAAATCATTTGTCCTACAAGCATTTCATCGATGCCATCAGTTTGAAGACAAAAAGGACGGCTTGATTCTCCCCCTCCATCTTGCAACATATTATTTGAACCCCTACTATTACAAGGATGATGCTGAGAATGATGTTGTTGTGAAAAAAATGTCTTCTTGAATGCATTGAGAAGTTCTATATCAAGGGTTGTTTGGAAAGCTATTAACAATTAAACAAAGATCAGTATATGATGACCATTTTAATCCAAGTAAATCCCTCTCAAGTTTTCAATATGATTTTACAGTTCATATTGACGACATCTAATTAATATTTTTTTGAAAGGAAACATCTAATTAATATTGAACACGAAACAATTCATTGGTGGTTGTTATATGGAGGTGAAACCCCCAATTTGCAAGCAATGGCAATGAAAATTCTGAGTTTGATCTCGTCATTATCTGGATGCGAGAGAACCTTTAGAGCGGTAATGGCTTTTATATCTGTACACTAACATCCATTATACATTGACTTTTTAGTGTATAACATATATAAATATATGTATGTGTTTTTTAGGTTCATACACACAATAGAGCTAAATTGGATCCCAAGAGGGTGAATGATTTAGTATTTATTAGATTCATTTCATTGATTAAGGATTGCAATGAAAGTAAGAGGAGGGATCCACTTTCTTCAAAGGATCTACAGTATGCAAGGGCATGTATTTCAAATGCAGCTTGTGAAGAAGATGAAGTATTTCCTGGAACAAGACTTACACAAGATTCAGTTGCAGAGGCATACGGAGTTGAAAACATACTTGAACCAGGGAGGAGTGAGCGAGTACATTTGAGAGTTTCAAGTTCATCTGGTCAAACTTTGCATGATGAAGTTGATAATGAGGGAACATATGAGGATGATGATGAGGATGCAGATGAGGCGCCAATGTTGCTCAATGACGAGTCTGACGAAGAATGAATTTTGGTTTCATTATATTTTGGACGAATGAATGCCATGACCTTTGTGTTATCAATGACCTTTTTGGATTCATGCTATTAATTGTAATTGTTTATGTTGTCTATTTTGACATTTGGCTATGGATTTAGTTGTTTATGCTATCTATTTTGACATTTCGATGAAAAATTCCTGAATTTGACTATATTTGATCTATATTGTGAATATGTGATTATATGGTAGCAATTTATTTCTACTTTTTTTTTATAAATTATATATGTAATATTTTTTTTAATTAAAAAATGCAATACCACACAACCGTTTAATTTCCGTTTAAACTCCCGCATACCGTTTAATCAGTAATCAGTGACTCTACCGATTGAATACCAACTACCGCTTTTTGCAATCTTGAAAAGTGTCGTAAAAGCTTATAAATGTCTGTATTTGAGACTAAAAATAAGACCAGACCCTCCTTTATTACATTTGTACCGAATTTGCATTACTCCTTTATTGCATTTGTACCGAATTGGAAATTAGCAAACAGTAGGGGTTTTTTGTAATTTATTATACTTGGCTTGTTGAGTCTAGTTAGAAATGTTCTTCTTTCCCTTTAGGTCTTCAATTATGAGAATGATTTTTTTCAAATATTTTTATCTTTGGGTTTTACTCGTGAAGAGAGCATGTACTTTAAGATTTCTTCCTCCCACGGAACAGATGCTATATTTGCATCAAAATATGTTGTGCTTTTTTTAGTAATGATTAGCTCTGATGCCCCTTTAGTGGGATTAACTTGAACTTTTCTTTTGAAGGTTGATCGTCACCCGGAGTTTAGAGTTTCCAGATGCTTTTTTGTAGTAAGGACTGATGGAGGGTGGATAGATTTTTCTTACCAGAAATGTCTTAGGGCATATATTCGAACTAAATACCCATCAGATGCAGAGAGGTTCATAAAGGAGCATTTCAAACGGACTTAGATTGATATAATCTCCCCTGCAATGTACTTCGACTTGAACATTATCCTGAGATCATCCGGAGGAAGTGGAACCAATGCTCATGTTCTTTCAAGTACCTGAGCCACTGTACAGCCAACAAGTATGGATACTTCTAGATAAAAAGACTTGATTCCGGATCTTATGGATGGAATCAACCCATTTCACTGAGTCATTGTTCCTCGTCTCATGCTTATTGAAACATCCTCACGTGTAAAGATAATCTGAGAATCTTGTATAAATGGAACTACCAATTGTAATTGTATTGTGCTATCTTTTTTTATCTTCGCATCTGGTGTTAAGTTCCCTGCCTTGTTCTTGATCTTGACAAGAAAAATTGGGGCGTAATTTCCGTGCCCTCATGTTAGTCAGATTGACGATGCGGTAAGTGATGTATGTGTTTAATGATGCGGACCATCTTGATTTGTTGGAAGATTATTTCAACAAGCTCGTGACAGATATCTCAGCTTTTGAAATTGCCAGATTTTGTAAATTGACAGTGCTCTGTGGCCACTGATAATGCTTGGCTTTATACCGGCTTTTCCTGCAATAGTTTGACATATCCATCAAGCACAGTAGTCTAAAAGAATCTTCCTCTTTTTGCCTTTGAGGATGTAAGTGGGCTCCTTTCCCTTCCATGGATGATGCGGCTGTGCCATTGACCTTGTTCATCCATCAGCCATTCGAGGTAAGTATGTCCAACATGATGAAGTAATACCTCTTTTTATCTGTTGTTGCTTCTCATAGGCTTTAATGGGAGTAATAATGTTTTTTGCATCCACATCGTAGCACAATGCATCTATTTGAACAGAAAAATACGTTGCATGTTGCACTCCTGCAGACATCTCTATACGATTGCAATTTTACTGACTTGAATGGGTGCACCGTGCTGTTTGTTTATTTTTCATTGTCCTTGGTGAAATGTACAGAAGCGCCTAAAGTCTACTAAGACCAACGTCAAGAATTCTGCCTCTTTTTGATGATCCATCACACACCAATATCTGTATATTGTCCCACCTTTTTGCAAAAGGAATGCTATGCTATTTCGATGCAAATGATTGTGGACGACAGGTGCATGACATGAGGGATCAAACAGACCATGACAAGGCATGCCTCCAATTCCAAGCTCTCATGTCCATTGCCCTTGGAAAGTAGGGCAGGATTGTTAACTAATGGAAGTCTTGGTTCATTGTTGGAGTATGTTGCAGGTGATGATGAGGTAGGAAAGAAATGGGTCTGTGGACAACAGAGCCCTGATAGAAGAAGAGACAAAAAGGTCACAGGAGCCATGTAATGCAATCACATGCATCTCAGAGCTTTCCTTGGGCTTCATCTGATGGTCAGGTCACACCAAGGTATGAGAATATCAACCCTTAGCTGCAACAGATTGTTTTGTTTCACGCTGATTATCGAGTGAACAACGTTTAAGTATAAAGTTTGCATAGAGTAGAGTATGTTAGCTTCAAAGTTCCTGTCACTTCTGGTAAGCAGCCTCCTTTGTATGTATGAACAAGTACATGGGGCCGGAGGTGGTGGTTAGAATTTGTTTCATATGATGTAGGGTCTGGCATGTCCAAACAATTTTGTGACAATTCAAGTCATTTTGAAGTAGCCGCCATCTTTTCTTTTTTTTGCCAAACTTTGTAATCCTTCAGTTATTTGACCGGATTATCTATGGCTCGTTCGGTTAGAAGAATGAGGAGAGGAGGATAAGTTTCGAGTGTAGCGGGATAAGCTTTGTATCGAGGAATAATATGTTTGGTAGGTGGTTTTTTCTTATGGGATGTTCTCTTTGTTTGGTTACACTAGTTAGATGGTTTAAAGTCTACTCCAACCTTGTATGCATACTATATTTTTATATCTTTTATGAGATGCGGTATTAATCATGATTACTTATTCCATTATGGTTATTAATTATTTAATTGAATTGTAATGGAAATTCTTCCCACGAGAGATACTGTGGAGAGTTTTGGAGAAGAGACAAGTACCTGTCCTATACATTAATCTCATAAAGGATATGTATGATAGGGCTTTATCTTGTGTAAGGACCCCGACGGGGAAGACTGACTATTTTGATATCAACATTGGTTTACATCAAGGTTCAACTTTGAGTCCATTTCTTTTTACTTTGATTATGGACGAGTTGACAAGTCACATTCAGGATGAGTTACCTTGGTGTATGTTATTTGCTGATGATATTGTGTTGATTGACGAGACTATAGATGGAGTAAATGAGAAGCTTGAGGTTTGGAGACATGCATTGGAGACTAAAGGTTTTCGTATAAGTAGGGCTAAGACAGAATATATGGAAAGCACCTTTGATGGAAGCAATGGTGAAGGAATCGAGGTGAAGATTGGTGACGATAACATCCAGAAGAGAGATTCTTTTAGATATCTGGGATCTATTTTGCAACATGATGGAGAAATTGATGGAGATGTTACTAATAGAATAAATGCAGGCTGGCTAAAGTGGAGAGGAGCCTCCGCTGTTCTCTGTGATAAGAAAATGCCTTTAAAAATTAAAGGAAAATTTTACAAAGCAGCCGTGAGACCTGCTATGCTTTATGGTTCTGAATGTTGGCCTGTGAACCATAGACATGTGCAGAGAATGGCTGTAGCAGAAATGAAAATGCTAAGATGGATGTGTGGACATACACGTAAAGATCGGATTCGAAATGATGCAATCAGAAAGAAAGTTGGTGTAGCTCCGATCGAGGATAAGATGCGAGAAAACCGCTTAAGATGGTTTGGTCATTTGCAAAGAAGGTCAACTGATGCACCGGTTAGGAGATGCGAGTGTTGGGATGTTGAGCCGGCTAAGAGAGGGCGAGGACGGCCCAAGAAGTGTTGGAAATAGACTATACGAAGGGATCTTAGTTTGCTGGATATAAGTCCGAGATTGACCCAAGATAGATCTAAATGGAGGCGAAGAATCCATGTAGCCGACCCTACTTAATTGTGGGAAAAGGCTTTGTTGTTGTTGTTGTTGTGTAATGGAAATTCTTCCTGTATTAGGTTTACTTTTTATTTTTTTTCTTGAATTTTCCATCACTCCGAGTTAATGACATTGCAAGTGCCTTTTTTTTTCGTAATCCCGTTCTACAAACTTGATGGTTTGATATCAAAAACTAAAATTTTATATGTATTTAAAGCTATTTGAAAACATCATTTGGTTTGGATTTTTAAATAACATTTATTTTGATTTATGAATCATTATTTATTTAACCAATAATGTCATTAAGTTTGTGCTAAATATGCACGCCTAGTTTTCATAACTTCTGCATACTTTTAGTATAAATATATTAGAATAACGTTCGGGTTGGTTTTTGTCCGAAATTATTGTTGGAACTACGTTTTTTAAAATTTGATATACACAGTCTAAACATGTAGAAAACTAGTATTTGGGTTAGATTGTCAAAAAATTAAACAGTTGATATGTAATTTATTGCATATCGGAACACGGAAAAAGATCCCATATTCTGGTCGAGACCAGTAGGCCTTGCTTGGTCACGAATATCATCCGATCGTGTGGATCAGACGGGTCCAGATCATTAGAAAGCCCTTGCACTCTTAGGTCTACATTTCTTTTATTTTGATCCAGACTCAGTTTGATCACATGATCGTACGACCCTTACTGTGTTGCTGCCCTTTTTCTGAATAAATCAATTTTGGCATAAAACAATTCCAAAAGCGGATATATGCTAATAAATAGCCATGTTATTTTTCGTTCTTTGGCTTTTGGCAGTGAATAATTTTATGATCTTTCGTTAAATTTATAACAACGAATATTTTTCGTTGCTTGATGTTGGGAACCGATTCCCACCAATGTTATGGAAGTAGTGTGTGGGCACCACGATGGATAACAAAGATCAAATACTACAGTAACAAGGAAATGGATCAAATACCAAAATCAACCACAATAGCAACCACAAAAACGCACGAGAGATTTTAATGTAGAAATAAATGTTGGGGAGAAAAATCACGGCAACAGCTCGACCAAATTAATCCATTATACTTTATGATAAAAACTGTCTCTCTTAGAGCAACACAAAGCCACCCTTTCTTGTTATATTAGCCAAAGTACAACCACAAACAAGATAAAAAATAGAGTTCAGGGAGATTTCATCAAGAATCTGATTGCCAAAGAAGTTCTCTAGCTATTATCCATGCCGCATTCCAAGAAAATGGAGAAGATGAGAAACTCTTGAAAGAAGAAAAGAGAGCATAAAAGGGGATGTGGCTACTCATTAGGTTTTATTCACCAGTGAGCACAAAAATGGGACAAAATCTCCCAATGCCCCTTAGGGCTTTTGCAATCAGGCACCTGTGAGTTGGAAAATACAGGGCAACCCCCAACAAATCTCTCCCTCCAGTTCATAAAGAGAGATCAACAACCAACAAATTCCACGTTTGGGAAGATGGACTACTAGGTCCAACGTAACGGTTAAGTTCATACGTTGGAAGGAACCCACCATCCAAACTCTCATCACGAAAAAAAGGGAAGGGTCCGCTCCAATTCAGCAAGGGGTTATTTCCAAATTTTCCAAGTGGTAATGGCTTGGTCTTTATGTTTGCACAATTATCATATGTTTAAATCTGGTCTAAAACAAGTTGCTTTTCTTCTAAGATATTCCATATCCAAAGACACCTTTCATTAATGTGCTTTGACATGGAGAGTGAAATTCTTTCCCAAGTGAATGTCGCTACATATGTCATAGTAAATCACATACTTGTCTTGACTATAATCAAGTTTCTGCATGAACTTCTTCATCTACAACAACTCCTTGCAAGCTTTTGTAGCTACAATAAACTTGGCCTTTATAGTAGATAAAGGTACACACTTTTGAAGTCAAGATTGCCATGAAATCACACCACATGCTAAAGACGTCAAGTACCTTCATCTGGACCTTCTTCTATCAATGTCACATGCTATGTCTGAATCCATGTAGTAAAAAGGAATATACTTCTTTGCTCCAAAACAAAGAGAGTTTGTATCTAGTACCTTGAAGATTTCTTAAAATACACTTGCTTCCCAATGCTCTTTCATTGGATTTCAGACAAATAAACTAGCAACTCCGTATGCATGAACAATGTAAAGTCTCAAACCATTTTGTAAGGCAACATGTACTTGATGCATAGGGTATTCTCTCCATATCTATTTTCTCTTCATTGGTCTATGGGCTATGTTTGGAACTCAAGTTTAAACGAGCTTCAAGAATGGTGTTAGATGGCTTTGCCTTATCCATGTAAAATCGATGAAGTATATTCTCAATTTACTTCTCTTGTAGTTGTGAGTTCTTTAGAATGGAGTCATAATCAATCAAGCACACTACAAAAGATGTTATCTTGGAAACCTAACTAGGTAAAAATCATGACATGAGCCTCCTGACATGGGATTTACGGTTAGCCGAGCAAATCGACTACTTCACTATAGGACATGGATCAACTTTCACTAATGTAACCCAACTTCTATTCTACAACCCAATAGAATTGACATCTAGCGTCACATGTGATTGATGATTCTTTAAATGGCTATTCTAATATACTTTCGTCTTAATACGACCGCTAAAAGATCTATCGGAACTGAGCAGGCTCTCCATGAGGAGTGGCTCGGCTAAATTTCCTGGACAAGTCTAGGGTTGAACTCAGGGACATAAGCAAATTAGCTCAATTAAATTAGTAAATATTCAATTCAAGTGATCAAAGGTGCTCTCTACGTCAACCTATACAACATAATGTATGTATTATTTTTTAAATGATTTTTAGATGTAAATAGATATATGATGACCAAAATGATGATTGTACACACATGTAGCACAAACAAGTATACACAAATGCACAATATGCTCATGAATTGTTAAATAATTAACTTAAATAATTAAACAAACATTTATCCAAATAGATATTCAACTAATAGGATCCTACAACACTAAATAATTTCAAGCATAATTATTAAATCAATAAATATTTTCAACTCATATAAACACCCTTAATAGAATTATAATCAAGAAATAATAATTTAGAAGTCAATATATTATTTTCCTAGTCAACTTATAATGAATCACAACAAATCAGGATGTAAATGAATCAATAATTAAGGTTAACATGCAAATAGGGTCACTTAATCAAGATTCAAAGGTCTCCAAGATTCTCTGAATTTTAATTCAACATAGACAGAACATAACAAATATTTAATTTCATAATATGAAAGAGCAATAAATGACCTTTAAAACGATATCAATTCACTTAATTTAGATTTATGATACTCAAGTTATTATAGAGAAATTACAAGGACTTAATTGCAACAAAACATGGATTGAAAATAACAGCAGCCGTCGCAAACATGTCCAAAAAGGTCTAAACTGCAATTAATGAAACCCGCCAGGGCCTTATCTGCAATTAACCATGTGTGATGGTATATTAGAAATTATTGAGAACCAACAAGTCTTGGGCATAAAATACCCAAGGTAGGTATGTGTAGGGTGTGAGGACTCATGATCAGAAGCACGCACTAGGCTCGGGACGCGTGGAGTGTCCTATGCTTTGGGTGAGGCTCAGTCCAATCACACCAATAGGGTTGAATCGAAGGCTCGATTATAAGTCTATATGTAGGATTAGATCTTGATGATCTAATCCAATGTCAACTGTACGAGCTACATGTCTTCTCCTCCTCCACTGATGGCTGAATTAGGGCTATGCTCCGATGACCTAGTTGCTCCTCCGCCGAAGCTCTACTCTGCTCCTGAAGGTCAGGACACGTAGCTGGATGCTTGGCGAAGAAGATGGAGGTGTTGCATCCTGACTGAAGTGTCTGGAAAAGAAAGACGAAGCTACCTCATCAGAGGTGGAGCATCAGACTGGAGCACCATCTACAACTATGATTAATGCAAAATCCCGGTCTTTGGCGGGGATAATAGGATATAGTCAAAGCACAAAGTGTGGTTTTTTTGAGGTGATTTGGAATGAATGGAGGACCTAATCGAAGAGGGAGGGTGGAATCCTACTTGGTTCACTTCCTTTGCATGGAAGCGAAGTGGATCGAGATAAAGAAGGGTATGGAGAAGAGAAAGTGACCGGGAAGATTAACACGAGGTTGACTGATGAATCGTGAAGGTGCGTGAGTGATCAGGTGGGTAAAATGGTGAATGAATTGATGTGAATTAAATTGAGAAATCTAAGGGTTAGACAATGTTGAGAAGCTACCTGGAGATGGGGAAGAAGAACAATGATGAATCTTCATCTGAATTAGAGCTTCTATGGCTTCTGGGTTGTCGCCCAACGCCTCGATGAAGGCTGAGCTCAAGCAGCAAGAAGGAGGTGTGGCTGCAATATAGTAGGATGGTTGTGGATCACACCAGAGGGTGTTCGTCGTCATCGCTCTCAATCCCTCTCTCACACTATCACTATGGAAAAGAAGAGGCTCTAGGTAACCTTCACACGATGGCAGATGGCCTTTTCCAAGGGATGACGTTGGGTTTTGTTTGGAGAGAAGGTGGAGGTTTGGCGGTTGTGGGGTGGAGGTTTCAACCATCACCCCTGGCCGAACACGAGGGGGGATTAGAAGACTAAGGGCTCATGTGAGAGAGGGTGGTGAGGGCTATCATCCGGTGGTAGAATCGAGAGAAGTCGACACATGTTCCGGTTGGAGGAAATGGTGAAGAGACCATGCACAAGAGGTCGTGTCATTTGGGATTCATTGTCTGGAGGTTGATGATGGAAATCAATCATTGGATCATGCGATACAACGGCTTGGAATTAAGCATAGGGCAACGGTCCAGACGACTTGATCAAGGCACAACAGACACCTCTGGTGAGAAGCATGCATGATTGGCTTATGACATTCTGATCAAGATGATCCGACTGTCCAGATAAAGGGCCGACGTGGAGCAATGTGATTAGGCCACATCACCCAATCGGAATCATTCAAATCAGTAAATCAGTGTAAAATCATTAATAAATGATTATTGCCAAAATTAGAAAGTGTTCAACATGAAAGTAGCAGATCTTTCCAAGATCTACAACTTTCGCGTAGAATTTGAAATCAAAATAGTTTATATACACTATAATATTTTTGCAAGCATTTTTAACTAATTAAAAATATTTTTTAATTTATTTTCTTATTTTTTGGAATTTTGATTTATGAATAATATACACTGTATTATATACAACATTGAACTAATTTTTATTTGATTTTTAATAAGAATAAAATACATAAAAATAGATACTATAATAAAATTATATATGTTCAATAATTAGGGTTAATTAATTATATAGTGTTATTTATTAAATTTAATTAATTATTAATTAATGTTATTGACTTGTTTAATCTAGAAGGATAACAAAAACTAACTAAGATGATAAATCATGGGTTTATCAATGATACATCACTAGAGATCGATGCATGCATGTTGTAGATATTACTTCTATATTTCCTACCACAAAAAGTGCTTTGATATCGTTCATCATCGAGCTTATCGACAATGAGATTTATATGCATATCAATTGCATTTCTTACAACTTTAAATGTCAACAAAACTCCATTGCATTCTTGAATGCAACATTGCTAATGCCTACTACATGAGACACAATCATTTTCCATTCTCAAATACCGAAGTCATCGGACGTGTATAAAGAAAAGAATCCATGTGAGAGGTAACATGGAGGGTAGATCCATTGTCAACGAGCCAAAAATTACCATCATATGTGGCATTCATCATCTGCTCATCATAGATAGTGAGAAGGTCATGTTAAGTAGCTGCAATTACATTTTCACCTTTTTTCTATTGCTTGTTGCTTCCATTTCTATTTTCCCTCTTGAATTGAAAAGAATAATTCTTTATGTATGCTTTCTTCTTGCAATATTACACTCCATGCTCTTGTTTTTGAACCTTAAATTACTTACGCTATTGTCTCTACCTTTCTCGTTCATGTTTTTGCTCCCTCCTTTGTTCTTTGTAAGAGGAATCTTTAAATGTGAAGAACTTCCTTGCGATTTTCTTTACATCTCCTGTCTAAGAAAACTTGGCAGTCTCCTAAGAACAACTCCATTAGTTGCTAAATTTGTAAATGAGATACTAAAAGTCTCCCATGAATCTAGCAATGTAGCAAGAATGACAAGCTCAAAATCATATCTTTAAATTTATTTCTCATTCTCGACTATTGATTAATAGAAAGTCCTTCAGAAAATCAAGCATAGGGTTGCCCTCCTTTAATCTCATACTCACTAATCTCTTGAGAAGAAACAATTTGTTACTTCTCGTCTTGGAGTCAAACATTTTCTAACTTTAACCACATGCTTTGAATTTGACTCTATAATGAAACCAAATAGTTACTCGTGTTCAAAATATCATTCCTCATTAGACTTGACTTCATATTTTTAGGTAGAGAACGTCGGAAGGTGCATAGTCTTCATATATAGGAAATCCTTCATCTTTTTGTTCCACGAAATATAATTTATCTTATTTAAACTCTTCATCCTGCTTGAATCAAAATTCGACTTCTAATCCGCTAGCAACTACAAAAATGCAAGGGAATTTTAATGTCAAAAATCCTAAAATGGTGGAGTAAAAATCTTGAGACCAACTCGACCCAATTTAATCTACTATACTTGGTAATAAAATTATTCTCTCTTGAGTGGCTACTCGAAGCCAACCAAACTACAACCACAAACAAAATAAAAGATGGAGTTTAGGGATATTTCACGTGGAATATGGTTGCCCAAATGAGTTCTCCTATGATGTCTCCATGTGATATTCGAGCGATGATCCAAGGAGATGGATGAAGAAGAAGAAGCAAATATTGCAACCCTAATTCTTAAAAGAATAAAAGAGAGCAAAGAGTATATTCCTTGTTATACTTCTAGTAGTGAATCTAATATCAACTATTACCGATGTTATTTTCATTACATCATTATCAAATCAACAACGATCAACATAAATTTTAATGAAAAAAATAATAGATAATCATTGATATATACCAAAAAAAAGTTTAGCCGTGAACACTAAATTCAGTGGGCGTTATTACGAGAATAAAATATAATTTTGTAATATTTATTAATTATTATAAATTTAATATGAGAAGATATATTTATTATTATAAATTTAACAAAAACATAAAGTGGATTATCTTGCATGCGTAGCAGGGTATAAAAAACCGGATCGGACCGGCCGGTCGGACCGGTTGGACCGGGAACCGGCTCCGACCCGGTCGGTTCGGCCGGTTCGTTGTAATTAATTTCCAAAAAAATAAAAAATAAAAAACCGGGTCCGACCAGTGGTCGGACCGGGTTAACCCGGATGGTCGGACCGTGTTGACCCAAATTGACCCAGTTTTGATGGTTTGGTAATTTTCAAAAAATAAAGGTTTAAATAATGAAATAGTGGGGTTCTTATCACATATGTCCTTCTTAACTTCTGCGATATAAGGTATGTCCCTCTCTTTTTTGGAATATACGTTATGTCAATACTTTCTTAGAGTAATTTTCTTGAAACAACTATAAATAAATGATTACAATATTATACCCATATATAATTCTAGAAAATGCGACTAACTTTGTATAGTTTTACTCGAAATAGGCAATCATGTTATTCTATTTAAAGATTTGAAATTTCTAACGATTATTTCATTGATATATAAATATATAGTTACATATATGTATCCGGTTTATTGGTTCAAAAAACCGGTTTGACCGGTCTGACCAGTAAATGAAGCCCGGTCCGGTTTTTTCTGAGTCGATGAGAATGATGACGTCATGCTGACGTCATCACCGGTCCGACCGGTTCGGACCGACGGTTCGATCCGGTTGGACCAAACCGAAGACTGACCGGTTCAATGTCCGATCCGGTTTTTAAAACCTTGACGCATAGTCTAAGGGTGCGTTCTTGTATCGGGTTAAACCACACCAAGGGTGGTTTAACTCCCCTACCCCATATTTTCTCCCTCCATATGGGTCCCATTTTTTATCTTTTTAAAAAAATTAAATAAATCAATTCTCCATCATCAATTCCATCAAAAAATAATATACTATACCATCATATCATATAAAAATTATAAATTACTCCACTTCTACTCACTTTTTCAAACTCCAATACAATTACATCACAATAACTTCTCACTTTTTCAAACTCCAATACAATCACATCACCCCAAACCCACTTCTAACCCACCCCCAGTTTAACCCTCTATTCAAACACCAAAACCCAAAAATGGGTTACCTGCAACCAGTTTAACCCACCTAAACCCACTATCCAAACACCCCCTAAGGCAAAATAGAAAAGAGAGGCAATGTCACCTTGACCTCACCTACCGACAGAAGGGTGCCTTCCATCCCACTCATCACTAGTCAAATCAAAAATAATAACTCTCACCAACAAGAACCCCCCTCCCCTCTTCCCCCACAACATATATAAGATTGATTGATCCTCTCTCTCTCTCTCTTCCTCCATCTCATCCGATTAGACAACTCACAGGAATAGAGTACAGTCGAGTTGCTTCCCACCGGATAAAAGCAATAGATTTCCTCGCAGGCACATACAGGGCAACAGTTGATACGATACACCTGAGATGTGATCATGCATGCTGTGCTGTGCTGTTTCCATTACGACTACAATGGTGATCATCTTTAATATCATGTGGTCGATCTCAAGAACTCTTCCACCAGGTCCAGGGGTGGTCAATCATCGTTACAGCATGGGCTGCTCATGTACAGTACTGGATGCTGCATGGGGCTTTCTGTGCATCATCTTCCTGACCCATTGGTCAAAGATCTGGAGACTGAGGTGCATGATATTTTGTTTTGTTTTTCTTCCATCTTATTAATTATTTTGAAGAAGGTGGGTGATTTCTATGCCACAGTGGTTTGATTGGAAAGGAATATGTACCTAAGAGTGTTGCTGATTTGTTATGTGTTGAGGGACAGGAGCTATGGTTCACGGTTCCTACTACACGTAAGTCCTGCTTTGTTTTGTACTATATATATATCCTCGGGATTTTTTTAAATAATTATTAAAAAATTCATAATTAATTAAATAAGCATCAAGGGAAAAAATAAAAAAATAGGCATCGATCGGCACCTGAGGTGCCGATTTGGGGCGCCCCCTCCAAATGGGCACCTCAGGTGCCGATTTGGGCGGTACCCGTTAGGCTCCACTCGGCACCTCAGATGCCGATTTGGGAGAGGGCCGTTGGAAATTTACCAACGGTCCCCTCCTCCCCATTTCTTATATAAACCGCCCCCCCCTCATTCCACCCTCCTCACAATTTCCCCCTCTCCTTCTCCTTCTTCATCATCTCCCCATTCATTTTCTCTTGTTCACTCATTCTGCATTCTGAAGTGCGATTGCTGCTCTCGATCGACTAATCTTATTCAAGTAAGAATAAGATATTTTTGTTTGTAGATTTTGTTGTGCGTTTTTTGCAGGGTTTTATCAGTGAGGACGCTATATACATCGGATACCGGATTATATTATTAACTTTTGGATAACATTTCTTGTAGAAGACACGCATCTTTCAGGTAATTTTACTCAACATTTTCTTAAAATTTAACAAGTAATTAGTTGTGCAAAATTGATACTTAGTTAAAACATATTTCAAAGTAATTCTTATTTATTTTTAATGGTAAATCATTTGTCTATGAAGTAATCTAATGATGTTGGAAAATAGTAATTTTAAATGTAATATGATTTTTTTAATGTCACTCACATTAGACATTTTATGAACAGATTTTTGTAATAGTTATTAAAATCAAATTTAATTAAGAAGGGAGTAGACATTTTATTAGGAGATTTTTGTAATAATTATTAAAAAAAATGAAATTAATTAAGGACAGTAGACAATTTATTATGAGATTTTTGTAATAATTATTAAAAAAATTGAAATTAATTAAATAGGGGGCATTAGACATTACATTATCATTTCATTCATTTAGATTTAAAAGTGCACATATTCATGTTAAAATTACTGTCATTTAGATTTGGAATCGAGCGCCGAGAGGGTCTCTATACAGCGCTGGCATGACTCACTGTGGTGAGCACCGATGAGCCCCCAAGACCGGACTTTTGGATTCCATTTCTGAGTGATTAGTATATCAATTAAATTATTAATTATTAAAGATAACATCCGACTGAAATGTTAATTAAACTAATTGTTACATCCGATTATTAAGTAATTGTTTTGTGTAATTAAACTAATTAAATCATTATTTTATTCGTATAGATGGCCTCCAACACCGCTCATGTCTTAATATATTGGGGAGGATCGATTGATGTCTCTGATGACCACGTAGAATATATTGGGGGCAAGAAACGGATGGTTACATTACCATGCCAATTAACATACATTGGCTTACTCTCTCGAGTTTTTGAAGTCAGTGATCTCCCGCTCGACCAGTATATACTTACATTAACTTGTAAGTGGTTGTATGAGGGATCAACTTTCTTTGCAGTACCGATTGACAATGATGAATCAACATTAGCAATGTTGAGTTCAATCGTCGATGTCAGATTTATCCATCTTTTTGTACAAGCTACTCCCTTTAATATGGAAAATATGCCGTCATCTTCGAGGTAAAATTATTACATTCAAATTATAGAAAAATTTCACCATTTATATTTAAACTGACAAAAATTTAAATTAATCAGGCCAACAAATGAGGCCATGTTTGAGGATATCGAAGGGTCATCACAAGTAAATGTAGAAGATGACTTAGTGACAGAAATATCTGAACAAAATGAGGAGTCCGAAAATGACGAGTCAGAAAATGAAATTCAAACATTAGAAGAAAATGAGGAGTCTGAAAATGACGAGCCAGAAAATGATACTCAAACATTAGTTACAGGTTTGGGCATGGGAGCATGTACATATTGGACGGCCGATAGTACGTGCTGGTGCTCAGATAACTGGAGGTTCATTAGCGTTGAAGTGGATAGGAGTGCGCAGTTTCAAAGAGAACGTGCATACGGCAACATTAGCATTCTATCGTAACGAGCTCGATACACAAGAACCTCATCAGGTATAAAAACTGTAATACTCATATTAATTTTAAATTATTGTAAACTACAATATCTATTTTTTTTTACTAAAATACAGATGATTTGGACACCATACGCTGAAGTTGAGATATCACAATTGCATCCTATCTGCAGAAGTGGACAGCCTGTATGGATGAGTCGTGTTCCACTTATTTGTTACGATCTTGTAGTGATGCACTTACCTGATCGTGTGATGCGACAATTTGGGATGCGTCAGCACATTCCTATTTCTGTGGAGAGGATAAATGCTATATCTAGACGTAACAAAACCCGAAGTGGGGACATCCTAAACTGGGCTACTATACATCGACAGTACGTGGATCGTTGGGCTGATAGGGAAGCCACAGTTGTTCATGAGCACCCGGATTCCGATACCGATCTTTATATGCAATGGTATTGGAATATAACAAGAAGATGGATCCAAACACAGATTCCTCCTCCTGTAGTAGCTTACCGACCACACGGACTAATGGAAAGACGTCTGGTATGTTTAAAAACTCTACTTATTCTATTGAGATTCAATTAAATTATTCTTAATATATTTGTAAATGGACTAGGTGGATACGATTGTACAAGGAAGAAATAGTATGGAACAACTTAGACGATCAACAGACTTACCTACCCACATGAGGACGACAGTCGAAAATACAATTAGCATGTTCGATGAAACACTGAACATGTTCTCCTTGATGTATCCCTTCCATCAATATGGGCATTAACAATTCATGCCATCACAGGAGCATCATACTTCGGGAGCGTCAGGTTTTGTAATTTTTTTCTTACAAATGTAAACTAATTTCTTATCTTAAAATCGTGAATTTATAAATTTCTATGTTGTAAATTGTACAGGAAGGGAGTACACGGAATATGGTGGGGAGGGGACGCAACCACCACCGATGTTTCCTAGTTCAGGTTTTAGTTATTTGTTTATGTATAGTCAACTCTTATCCATATATCGATTTTTAGACATATAAATACAGCTCCTCATAAAATATCGCAGGACTCGTTGAGCAGGCATTTTCCCAGGGTCAGACAATGGAGGAGTCAATATTTGGCACCTCAGGAATGACGTCTGCAGGATATGGCGGGCAAGGGTACTCATCAGGTCTTCAAGGACTCGCATCTCAATATGACCAAACTGGATTTGGAGCTTCAGGTAATAAAATGACTAAATTAAATAACTAATTTTTATCTTATGTATTATTTTCTAAAAGATGAATATCTAATTCTTGCAGGATATGGAGAAGCTTTTAGTCAATCTCAATTTGCAGGATCATCATTTGCTGGTCCTTCGAGTCAGGGATACAACGGACAGGAAGTTCCACCAATTCAACCAAGATTCGTATCTACAGGTAAAATTGTACTTAATTTATTACATTGCATTCTCCTCTTACTTATTAGGTAATTTATGTGACATATAATGTAATTAACATCTTTCAGGTATGAGCTATATCGAGTATGGATTTAGAGGGTCTCAAATCGGTGAAGCCGGATTTAGAGGTTCAGGTATAAATATATTATAGAATATACAAACTCATTTCAATACGTTATGTTTAAATTTTGTGATACTTATAACAATGAAAATGTCTCAATCTTGTAGGACCATCGCTTGTTGGAACTTCGAGTCAATTTGACTCTGGACCCTCTCAGCTCATACCGTCTACTCAATACAGTTCAGGAGATTTGCAGTCGCAGATATTTGATAGTGTTCGGCAAATGGAGGTAACTGATTATGATAGACAGTTGTTTGGTATATCCACGATACCACAACAACGTCCGGAGCTGTCTCGAAGACCTTCTCCCGGAGTAAGGATCACTGAGTCTCCTCCATCAGAGCCGCCTCGCCATTCAACAAGTGTACGAACGTCAAGGAATCAGGAATCACAAACAATCGAACCGCCACGGAAGTCGTCAGCTAGACCGCATCCTCCAGGGCACGTTCCAACGCATTCAGAACAAATGTCCAAGCAGAAGAAGAAGACAACACATGAGGAGACTCACAAAAAATTGGGTGATGGAGGGAAAGGAAACGACAAGGGAGGTGGTGCAGGAGGTGGAGGAGGAGGTCTGAAGGGATTTCTGAAGATATGGAAAGTTTAAGTTATTGTAAAATTTTTTCTTATTATTTGTAAACTCATATTTCTTCTCTTATGAATTTAATAAAATACTTGTAATTTTTTTTAAATTAATTCATGTCAAGTTGTACCTTGTTGAGTTCACATATATCAATGATAAATGATGTTGTTCACACTCTCAATTTCTTTATATTTACTACAATATTGTTGACATGTCAATTATAAATATTCTAAGTATGTATCAATAATGAAGAATATACTAAAAAAATAGAGATATACTTAACATTTTACAATAACGTTATCGGGAAGAAGATGAGACCAGGAAGCTCTACTGATAGATCAAAAATAGTGTGATGAAGGAAAATATTGATAGTTTATTAAATTTATTTTATTTTTTAAATTTATTTATGCAATTCCTCAAATGTACTCAAATGAACATAAATATAATTGTAGAATAATATTTTGTAAAATTATTTACATAATTCCTCAAAATATTTTTAAATTATTCATATCTAATGAACATAATAATAATTTGTAATCTCCGGCAGTACTGAAATTGAATTACATTGTTAAAAGGATTTGATTTGTAAATTGCCCATCCCAAATCGGCACCTGAGGTGCCGATTTGGCGCCTCTGCCCAAATCGGCACCTGAGGTGCCGATTTGGAGCGGGCGCCCCAAATCGGCACCTCAGGTGCCGATCGATGCCTATTTTTTTAATTTTTTTCCCTTGATGCTTATTTAATTAATTATGAATTTTTTAATAATTATTTAAAAAAAATCCCTATATCCCCAGCATACCTGAGATATATGTACCCATTAAAGGAATCATTTCCAATAAGTATGGGAGCATCTGCGAAGAATTTCGCTTCGATTTAATTAACCTGAACACAAGTCTAGATTTGTTAGCATATACGAATCGAACATGAATAATGTAGGTGTACTCACATGTTTAGTTCATTAAATATTCGATTAAGTTTAACATATGCGTATGGTTTCATCAAGGGTTTGAATATATTTAATATATGCGTATATATGTATCCCTAAATTTACATATCTATACACGAATGTCTTCGTGCGCGTGGATGGAACTTAGGGGGAAAATGAAGTTTTTTTATTACGTATTTAATATTTTTGAAAAACGATGCAAGCACACAAGCAATCCAGAAACAATCAAGAAGAAGAAGACAACTATTTACACGAAAAAAATACACCATGTAGTAGAAAAAAACCATAGGCAAGGAGTGATCACTTTGTGGAAACTGGAGCAAATGATATAGAAAACCTTACGGGCCTGTTTGGTTGCAGGGTTGGGCAAGGTTGGCCCAACCCTGGTTACTATTCACAAGGGCACTTCCTCCTCACAGATTACTATTCCTCCTCATGAGATGGTGTTCTCTCGGAAAGAGGCATGTGTTGATATGTCTTGAATCCTAATCATCCACAGGTTGAACAACTGTTGTATGCACCCCTCCTGTTGTACTATATCTCAAGAAGATGGGAGTTTAACTGACCGGATGCGCTCCCCACTTGCAGGGGTGTGGGCACAGCACAACACCTCAACGAAATTTTTTATGAACGGTTCTATTTATATTCAGTTTTATAGACCCATTTGTTTTAGAGATACATTCGTATGGAGTAGTATATAAACTCCCTCGGGGTTAGCGCTTCTGTATCCCCTATACTTTCTTCTTTCTCCACATAGTGAAAATCAGCCATCTCGATTCGTCGGCCAAGGACGTAACCCAATTACGAACGAACATTGTAAATCTGTATCTTTGCATCTTACTTGTTTGATCTTGTTTATGTGTGTTTCCTTCCACGATTCGTAATATTATATATAAAAGGTACTCAACAAACATATCCTAATTGGATCTTAAAAATCCTTATAAACATGCGAACTAAGATCCATTTCTTAAATTTATCCAATGCTAAATGGGTTGAGTAATCAATGCGTATCTCAATAAATATTATGTATAAAATTTATTAACTAGTAACTATAGAATTATAGACAATCATTGAGTACAATTTTAAAGCTTCATTTCTTTTTCTATCTACCAAAAACTTCCTTCATATTCATATTAATAATGGGATAAGTAAAGCATAATAACATTTTTGTCATGGTTGAATTGGCTTAATATAAAAATATATTTACAAATGCGAATGTTCATTCTCATGATAGAGAAACTTGCAGTAACACAAAATGTTAATACATGAAATTTGACAAACTCTAAGCTTGGTTCATGCTGTGTGCTATGGAAAAGAAGCATGCAACTATTACTACTAGTTTGATACATCCATCGACAAGCCTTTTCGCCAAGGGGTTGTTCGTTTGCAACCAAGAACGAGAGAAAGGGAATTTTCATTTGCATCATAGCATGAGGGAAATGGAAGTATAAGGGTGGGTTCGCCCCCACTTCTAATCCCTCGTGCTATTCTCGTTATTTGCACTACGGAGCCCCCCCCCCCCCCCCCCCACTTCTAATCCCTCGTGCTATTCTCGTTATTTGCACTACGGAGCCCTTCTCACATAAGGAGGAATAGCCTATACCTCGGCCTCTCTCGTTTCTCGCCACCACGCAACCGTCCCCCTAACATTATCCAATCCTTACTTTTCCTAACTTACAAACCTTATCCATCCTTATTACTTCTGTGTCAGACAAACAGAAAATAACAAATAACTCTTATCCATCCTTATTCATCCCTATTTGTCATGCAGGTGTTGCTGCTAAAAAAGAGGCGTCTGTGAACTTTTTAACCGATCTGTATGATGGAAGATCCACACTTACACCTGCTGATATATTGATTTTTGGATGGGTTGGAGGGAAATACGCTTGTGTATATTTGACAGGAGTTTCTCTGCTGGCAGGGTTGAAGAGCGGGACCCTCACAGCAGGACATGCTGCCCTTAAAGTTGCCTCGGCAAAAGTGATAAAGCATGGAAAGCGTGCATTAAGAATTAACATGCCTTCATCCCTTTTGGTTTTGATACTTTTGATTTCTTAGCACTGGAAGCTGTTGAGCTTTTGAAGAGGGTCCAAAAAATCTTGAGAGTAATGTTATGATTCCTAGGTTTATGGATGTAGTGTTTAGAGGGATTGGTTTTGCATCTCAAAAAGGACTAGCATCACAGCTTGTTTCCCGATTGTCTCCTATTTCGATGTAGTTGAATCAACAACTGCAGTATACACTAATTGTCGTTATCCTCTCCCTCCAATTGAACAGAAATAATGCATTATCCTTCCTTATCCTTTCACCCTTACTCCTCTACCAAACGACCCCTAATAGTAAAAATCAAGAAGAGAAGATAGACGTGGAAACATGAGCTCCTTGTCTTAAAAAGAAAGCAACATATATACAAAGGGGATTCGGCTACTATGTTATTGCCTATACATGCATTATTTTCTTATCATTCATTTCATTAATCTAGTAGTATTAGCCACCTTGGATGCTGCACACACGTCAAACCCAAGTCAACAAACACATATCCCATTCCAAAGCAAGCTATCATCTTCTCTTCTCCCTTTTGTTCTGTGTATTGGCAAATCTCATGTTGATTATAAAACTATACGATTACGTTTGATGGGGGAAAATGTTTCCTCATTTCTGCATACGAGGGTTTCGTTCATGATAAATTATTTCAAAATAAAGGGATCACATTATAGTTAAGGATGAAGGATATTAAGGAAAGAATAAGTATTGTAGCATGAGAGGTAATGACTGATTTGATAATGGATAATATGATGTTATTACTTTGAGATTTTTTTACTCTCCAATGAAGTCCCCTCACGTTAGCGTAAAGCAGTTTTATTTCTCATCCAAGCAAGAAGATACATAGCTAGGGTTGTTAAAAAATCAAGAAGATATATAGCTAGGGTTGTCGAAAAATTCCAAGGTTTGATTCCTTAAAAATTGATCAGTATGTCATTCAGAAAAAAAATACTGAACATTAACAAGTTTAGATTCGTACATATAAGATAGGTTCATTCTCGGCTGATTAAAATTATATTTAATTTAACATATGTTTGCACATATGTATGCATGAAAGTACATATGCATGCATATATACATGCATATTTTGATGGATATTATGAAAAGTTGGCTTTTCTTACATCTTAGTCATTAAATATAAAACTTCTTATAGATTGGATGTTTCAAGCAAATATACAAACCTCAATTGAACCTTGATTAAAGTAAAAAATAGTATAAAAGAAGCCTCGATTAAAATGAAAATGGGTATGAATCATATATTGTCCAAGGCTTGGTATAAATCAAACTTTTAACAAACTGAATCAAGTCTTTGCAAATGTGGGTCGAGTCGAACCAAACAATAACATTATCTTATTCTTGTTAAATTAAACAAACATGAATCATGAAATATGTTACATTGTCACTCGTAGAGATAGCTATGAAGACAAAAGTCATCATCCCCAACGTAAAACTTAATCTCATAATCTCATCTCGAGAAAACTATCAATGTTAAAGAATTATAATGAAAAAAGTTGTGCTGAACATATAACTTTAGGGATGGGAAGCATTGATTAGGGCTTGTGGGGGGGAAAAGACTTGTGATGTGCCATCTTTCAACTTTAGATTATGAAAAGAGAAACATGTTGCAAGGAAATAAAGATGTGAGAGGAGATGGAGGAGTGACATAGGGAAATGGGTTTTTTTAAAATATTTATTTGATATCTTGAAGATCATGCTAATTTATGTGCATGGGGAAGCGAGTTTTCCTTTTACATCATCCATTTGAGTGAAAAACGGGGACGGGGGAATTTGCGATCCTATTTTGAATTTTTAATGTCAAACGATAGAGGTACATTCGGAACAAAATCCTTGATCCGATCCAATCGTTGGATGGGATTGATTTGGTTTTATCATTCTAATAGATTTGATCGGATTGGAATTTTTCAAATTCATTCAAGTATAGATTAGATCGAATTGGATCAGATCTTTATTGAAATTCGATTCGATCCTATCCATTAATCTGGTAACACACACATACACACACCCATATATACATACACACATATACATATATGCAAACAATCTTACATACACACGTATATAATGTTGAATACCAATCATTGAGAAACACAAGGAATGACACAAGGATTTACGTGGAAAACCCTACGATGAGGGAAAAACCACGGGGGCACACATGAACCCTAATCTCTTTCTCTAAGAGATTAGGATTCTTTCTTCACTCGGTTAATTGTAAAGGAGGGGGGATGAGTACATTTATAGAGCGGCAGGGTAAACGGTCCCTCATCCAAAGATCCGTTTACCCAATTACAACTCAACACTCCCCCTCAAGTTGGGCATATATATCGACCATGCCCAACTTGCCTACATTCAGCTCAAATATCGCCGTAGGCAGCCCCTTTGTGAAGAGATCCACAATCTGATCACCAGACTTCAGGTAGGGAAGACACAATTGGCCATCTTCAATCTTCTCACGGATAAAATGTTTGTCTATTTTTACATGCTTCGTTCTGTCATGCATAACAGGATTATTTGCTAAGTTTATGGCAGCCTTATTATCACAGAACATCTTCAATGGCAAGATAGGTGCAACACCCAATTCGGCTAAGAGAAGTTTCAACCATACGATTTCAGTGACTCCATTTGCAAGAGCCCTATATTCTGCTTCAGCACTAGACCTGGAGACAACATTCTGTTTCTTGCTTCGCCATATGACCAGGTTACCACACAGATAAATAGCATATCCTGACGTTGACCGCCTATCATCCACAGATCCAGCCCAATCCGCATCAGTGTAACCTTCAATGTGCACGCTATCTTGTTTTCTAAACACAAGTCCTTTGCCTGGGGAATTTTTCACATAGCATAAAATTCGGTTGACCGCATTCATATGAACAGTTGTGGGGGCATGCATGAATTGGCTCACCACATTGACAGCATAGGTAATGTCAGGTCTCGTAAGAGTGAGGTAAATTAATTTCCCCACAAGCTTTTGATACCGCCCTGTTGAAGCTTCATTGAGAGGTTCACCATCCCTTTTGCTCAGCTTATGGTTAGCGTCTATAGGAGTAGTAACGGGCTTGCAACCAAGTAGACCAGAGTCCTTGAGTAAATTGAGTGCATAGTTCCGTTGATTCAAACACAAGCCACCAGGTGAAGTTGCCATCTCAATACCAAGGAAGTACTGTAACCTGCCCAAGTCCTTAAGTTCGAATTCTGTAGCGAGAATCTGTTTTAGACGGGATATTTCTTCATCATTATTACCTGTCAGAATCATATCATCCACATACACCAAGAGGATAGAGATTTGGTCGCCCCTCTTTTTGATGAAGAGGGTATGGTCTCCATTAGCTTGCTGATAGCCATTAGTGATCATCACAATCCTCAGTCTCTCGAACCAAGCTCTAGGTGACTGCTTGAGACCATACAACGCTTTCTTCAATCTACAACACTTGCTTGGTTCCCCGTATCCAGGGGGCATCTTCATGTAGACCTCTTCCTTTAAAGTTCCATTTAAGAACGCATTCTTGACGTCTAGCTGGTACGTTTTCCAGGAGAATTGTACCGCCAGGCAGATAATAACACGGATCGTATTCATTTTGGCCACCGGAGCAAACGTCTCAAGATAGTCAATCCCGTACTTCTGGCTATACCCTCTTGCAACAAGCCGTGCTTTGAATCTGTCCACTTTTCCAGCAGAGTTATACTTGATTGTGTAGACCCATTTAGAACCTACCAGATGGACACCTTTGGGAATGTCCACAACATCCCAAGTGTTGTTCCTTTTTAGAGCCGCCATTTCATCGTCCATAGCACACACCCATCTAGGATCACCTTTTGCATCAACCACATTCCTAGGAAGATCATAAGAATCAAGAAGAGTAAGAAAGCTTTTATACCTTGAACTCACCTTCGAGTAGGAAACGAAATCCTCCACGGGATACCGAGTAGAGGGCTTGATTGTCCTGGATGCCTTGCGCATAGCAATGGGACGGTTATCATTCATGCTTCCATCATCCTCGTCCACATCATTATCCACAACATTAGTGTCATCAATTTGAATATCAGGAGAAGATGAACTACTTACAGAGTCTTGTGAACTTGGGTCATCCGGGGAATGATTGGGATGTTGATTTGGTAGTTGATTATTCACACAATCTCTCGTAGCAGCTAATATCTCTTCTCGTCCATTCGGGTCGTTCGTATCCCTGGCACTATCACTGTTGCTATCAGAGGTAATTGTATCTCCATGATCATCATATGGATTCAGAAATTCATCCAAAAAATAAGTGTTTGTAATACCATCCATGGACTCCCCCTGAGAAGGAGACTTCCCATAGTAAGAGTCACATTCATGAAAAGTGACATCTTTACTCACAAATAACTTTTTGGATACCGGATCATAACATTTATACCCTTTTTGTCTAGAGGAATATCCAAGGAAAATGCACTTGAGGGCTTGCGGATCCAACTTCCGTCTTCCAGGACCAGAAATGTGAACAAAGCACACACAACCAAACACACGAGGAGCAAGAGCAAAGGGTAATTTTTCGGGATGCAAAACCGAAAAAGGGACCAACCTTTTAATAGCAATAGAAGGGCGTCTGTTAAGAAGGTAAGTGGCAGTAAGCACAGCATCCCCCCAAAAACTCTTGGGGACATTATGTTGAATTAAAAGAGCACGAGTGACTTCTAACAGAGATCTGTTCTTTCGTTCAGCAACACCATTTTGCTGAGGAGTGTAGCTGCACGAAGTACCATGCACAATCCCTTTTTCTCGAAGAAAGGTCTGGAGAGATATTTCCAAATATTCCTTAGCGTTATCTGATCGTAAGGCTTTGACCTTGGTATCATGCTGGTTTTCAACCATAAGAATAAAATCTTTAACAATTTGAGGAACTTCAGTTCGATTCTTCATCAGGTACACATAGGTATAGCGGGAGAAGTCATCGATGAAAGTAAGAAAATATTTGTGCCCTCCTAAACTTGTCACACTTGATGGACCCCAAACATCCGAATGAATCAATTGAAAAGGCGCAGTACTTCTATTATTAGAAATAGGATAGATAGTTCTAGTGTGTTTAGATAACTGACACACTTCACAAGATAATAATTCATGATCCACTTTATTGCAAAGACTAGGAAATAAAATAGAAAGGGTGGAGTAACCAGGATGTCCCAGACGAGCATGCCATTTCTTCAGTTCACCAACATCTTCATGTCTTTTACCAGGAGCGGCAGCGACCCAAGCTGATACGATCCTAGCAGGAAGACGGTACATGCCATCAACTACCAAACCAATCCCAATCTTCTTCCCCGTCCCCAAGTCCTGCAGGACACAAGCATTTTCATCAAAAATTAAACGACAGTGAAGATCCTTAGCAATGCGATAAACAGACAATAAACTGATTGGAAAATCGGGAACATGGAGAGCATTCTTCAGAATAAATCTATCGATGATTGAGATACTTCCTTTGCCAGCCACAGATACAGAAGATCCATCAGCTAAATTAACTCGATCCCGTCCCGAAGCGAGTTTATATTCGTGAAACATCTTAGAATTTCCTGTCATATGGTCAGAGGCTCCACTATCAATAATCCATTCATCATGAAAAATATTTGTACCTTTGTATGTTGCAGTAGCCATGGCAGCGTTGATGACATCAGCATCGCCCTTGGTGTTATCAGAAACTGATATCTTCTGAACGTATGCATGCAAGTCCTTGATCTGGTCAACTGTCAATTTCTTTCCTTCAGCAATCATTGCCAGTGGTTTCTTTCCTTTGTTCAATTTCTTTTCAGGATGGAGCTGATAACCCGAATGACTGACCAAGGCAAAGGTCTGGAAGTGGTCGTTGCGACCTCAATCACTCAGACGGAGAATATCAAGAAAAATATCGAACCGCGAAAGAAATAAGAAATCAAAACACGAGGTGCGGTCCTAGCTATGGGATTAACCTGGTATAGCTCCCAGGGTCGAACACAAGGAGCACGGGTTGGCCTAGGGCCTACGAAGTAGTAAAAAGAAAATAAAAGGAAAAACAAGGATTTTTAATGGTTTTTAATAATTTTTATATTTTTTTGGATTTTTAATATAAAGAAAATAAAAGAAAGTAAAATCAAGCACACTTGCACAATTTATTTAACACACCAAAAAGCAAGCAAAAATTAAAGAAAAATTGTTTTTATGTTTTTTAGGTTTTTAAATGTTTTTGGTGAATTTTTGGTATTTTTCTAATGTATATTTTATTTTATAAAAATCAAACAGTGCTCAAAGGCCTAGGTACTGTCCAGCAAGGCTTGAAACCCAAAAATAAAATATTTATGGATCTCAAAAGCCCTGGAGGTAATTTTCCTGTAATCTAGAAAGAATAAGGAAAATTTGGGCACTAAATTATTGTTTTTGGATTTTTATATTATTTATTATAATTTTTATGAGTTTTTAGGGGTTTTTAGATTTTTAGGGTTTTTAAGCAATGAAAAATAGCCAAAATTGGCTAGAAAATCAAACAACACACAAGAAACAGTAACTAATTTTTTTGGAATTTTTGGGGGTGATTTTATATTTTTTTGGTATTTTTAAACCTAGACAGTAGCTAAAAAGGATGTTTTTGAATTTTTAAAAATACTAAATGAAATCAAAAATGTCCTCAAAAATTCTCAAAAATCCAACAACATGGCAGGAGCCATGTGTCAAATTTTCATCGAATTTGGAGGTGGTTTGATATTTATTCAAAAATTAAAGAGGGGGCACTGTGCACAGGGACGTAAGTGCAAATACCCGCAAGTCTGGGGGCCAAGGTGCAAAAATCCCAGCTAAACACGCGCGTGGCGCGTGCCTGGGGCACTCAGGGGCCTTTTGGTAATAAAAACCAAGTTCCTGGACCTTTTGGTAACTCGTACCAAAAGTCCAGGGGCTTGGATGCAAAAATCCCACTAAAATCCGCACATGCGTGAATAAAATGCTCACAGGGGCATAAATGCAATTACCAAAAAGTTATCATTCATTCACTAACCCAACAGAAATACAGGATAAACGACGCAAATATCCCAAACAAGCACGTGGCGACGCACGTGAGATCACATACACAGGGGTATACATGCGAAACTAAACAAGTCCAAGGTCCTCAGTGCAAATTTCACAAAAATAAAAGAACTGAACTACTTATTTACAGGATTAAAAACTAAATGCATAAAGTAAAGGGGCCTACAGATAATTTACCCCTTTATTAATGTCGAGGGACGGATGCGCGACGCGTGGCGGATTGGATGGACGTGATGGCGCGCCGCAAACCCAAAGGACCCCTCGTCGCGATCCGACGGCTGGTGTGTGTCCACGTGGATGATCGGACGAAGGAGCTGCGACGTGGGTCTTCGAAGAGAACCGGGCTCGGATCGGATGGACGAGGTGCAACCACGTGCTAGATCGAATGGCTGAGGGGTGTCGTGGCTTAACCTCGTCGCTCAACGGTGAAGATCGATCCTCGCAAGATCTGGCGGTGGACGTTGCTCCGAGGATGGACGGCTACGATCTGAACTGGAGCGTCGAGGTCGATCTGACGGCGGACGAGGATGCTGGAAGAACTGGCGGCCGGCGAAGTTCACCGGCCCTCTGCGTGTGCTGGAGTCCTCGTCCGGTGCTCAGGAGATGCTAGAAAGATTCGCCATGAAGGTCCGCACCTGATGCACTGCTCCGATGGAGGCGAGGAACTCAGGAGAGCTCCGGCGACGTCGAAGAACGGGAGCTACTGTGCTCTGAAGCTCCGACCTCCAGATGAGGTCGATGGACCTGAAGACCTGCACAGAAAGAAAGAGGGGTCGAGGGCAAACTGCCTCGACCCGTCAGAGCGGGCGGAAAGTGAACGGTGAGGCGGAGTGGAGGGTCTCCGGCGAGCGGCGGAGGGAGGAGACCCGTAACCCTGCTCCGGGACGAGCCAGGGGGAATGGAGGGGCGGAGCAGGTGGTGAGGAGTTAGACGAAGGTGGTGGGCTGGTCGGATGGTCAAATGCGTGGACGGAGACGACTGGCGGAGGCGGCGGAGC
This sequence comes from Ottelia alismoides, assembly GCA_037367405.1. Taxonomy (NCBI): domain Eukaryota; kingdom Viridiplantae; phylum Streptophyta; class Magnoliopsida; order Alismatales; family Hydrocharitaceae; genus Ottelia; species Ottelia alismoides. The sequence continues at coordinate 509,417 of JAZKJV010006373.1, forward strand.
TACACTACCGGAAATGGAAAAATCTAACGCTACGCTAATCTACGGCCTAACTAAGTTACCTGATGGCTGTTGTCGACTGGGCTGGAGCCAAGGAGGCTCCCGGTCGTTGCCTCAAGGGGTCGTCGAGCTCCCCGAGGCTCAGGCGCGCTCGCGGCGGCGCACGGCGGCGATTACCACCGGATCAATGGAATCCGTCCAACTCAGGCCTCGCTTCCACTCCAAAACACTCGCCTGTCACTCGGGTGGTCTGGAGGAGCTCCTTGGCGGCGAGCAGGGGTCCAGAGATCGCGTGAATAGGTCGCCGGTGACGACACTAAATAGTGTGGAAGATCCGAGAAGATGGTGATCGGGCGAGGTGCTCGGGCTTCGGATCTGGCAAAACCACCCCGGGCGAGGGTCTCGGATGTACGCAGAAGGATTAGGACCCGGGGTTTACGCGATTGGCAGGCGGATCGAGCTGGGAAAAATCAAGGAAATCGGGTCGACAGCCCGATCCGTGAAAGGGGAAGGTCCGCGGGGGGAGTTGACCGGGGGTCAACATCCCCCGTGGACCAATCAGGAGTCGCCAATTATTGAGTTTTTATTTCATTTTTTTGGGCATTTAAATGGCCGAATTTTCAAAAACTTAAAACACAAAATATTTTTATTTTATTTTTTTCTATTTTTTTGTGATTTTTAATTAATTTTTGAAAATAAAAATAAGGTATATACAATATATAGCTATACATAGGTATATATACAATATATGGTTTTTAATTTTGATTTTTAATTAGTTATTTTTATACATTTTTATTCCTATTTTATATTTTATTTATTTATAGGATAAAATGAGGAATAAAAGGCTATTTTTATTTTATTTTAATTATTTATATACATAGGTGAAATAATTAGTTATATACAACTATATACATGGTATATGTACACATATATTTTTGTATTTTAATTTTGTGATTTTTATTTGATTTTTGTTTTGTTTCTTTTTTATTTATTTTATTTACAATATATACATAGATTATTTACAAAAAGTTGTGGAGAATAATTTTATTTATTTATAAGGTTAAATAAATAGGGAAGGTGGTTTATGTACATGGTGAAGGGGTATTTTTGGTCTTTTTAATTTTTGAATTTTTATTTTGTTTTTAATAGTTCTAAATATATACAAAATATATACAAGCATATTTTTGGTTGAGGAAAATATAATTTTATTTATTTACAAATATATACATGTGTGAGCCCCTATCTCCCTCTACTTGGCTTTTATGCGGTCAGGCCCATGTTGAGCCCTCCCTTGGGTTAGGTTGCTCAATATTTATTCTAAATATTTCCCTCTTTTTCTTTTTCATCTTTATTCTTTTATTTTTGCACAAAAACATGCTAATTATCTATATTTACAAACATGCATGCTTTTGCTAACTTTTCCTATTTACACATATCTACATGCATTTGCATAGGTTTTTGTAGCTAAAATATAAGAATAAAGAGTGATGAATGGGTATTCATCACCCCCCTATACTATACTTTGCTAGTCCCTTAGCAAACACTTATTTGAAAAAGAAGTGAAAAAGAAAGAAAGAAAAAGAAAAAGAGAATGTACATGGATCAAGGTTGATTATTAAACTTGCCTTCATTAAATTGAGGTATGGAGCTCAATCAGATCTTTGGATTATTAATGTGTCGGAACCTTATTCAGACTTAAGCTTAAAACCTAACAGCCTCTAAGTTCCACTATCCTATAACCAAGACTCTTCAATGCTCCAGATCAGAACAAGTCATCAATCACAAACCCTGAAGACCATGAATCCTTTCTTGTCCTGTGAAAGTGAGGTCTAAGCTCTCCACCTCAGAAATGGCAACTTGACAACCCTCCCTAACAAGGTAACTCTATGACCTCAATCTGGCCACTCTTTCCTCGAGGAGCGGGGTATTCCCTTCTAAGTTCAAGTACAACCGGCTCGAGAAGAGGGGGAAGAAGAGAATGGGTCAAGGCCAGTGTAGCCAAGTACCCTTGGGAGCTTGACCAGTGTAGCCAAGTCTCCCTGCTGCAAGCTACAACAGGTGGATCATGAAACCAAGCTTTGCTTATTGCACTTATATACATACTCCGGTGGGATTATCATTTTCTCTCAGACCCACCACTTTTTTGGAGTTCTTTTCTTTTTGCATTTTTTTTTCGAGTGCACCTATACAACATGTACATGTGCAGCCTATATACAAGGAGTTTTTCCTCTTGAGCCAGTAGACTATCCCTCTTTTGAAGCTTTATTGCAACCCACAACTCCCGTCGTTAGACCTCATGGCAACCAGACCAAGTTGAGGCGCACTTCCTTCACTAAATGAAGAAGAGAGGTTCCGCCTAGAAGTACTACCCTCATATGCTACCCCAAGCCAAGGAAGACTGCCTCCTCACCACCTCATCCGTAGAGAGCTCGGTGCATAGTGCGGTTGTCCAAGTAAAGCCATAATCTATATGAGTCATGTGTTGTTGTTAAGTGCTCTACTTAGGCTCATTGAGATGACATGTGATCATAGCCTAGTGGACTCAAAGAATTAAGTCACCATGGACCTGAAAAGCCTTAAACCTAAGCCCTATAAGGTTCCTCTTAGAAATTAGGTGGATTAAGATCTTAATCAAGCTCCATTTCTCAATTTGATTCCAGGTTAGTTTAAATGTCAACTATCATCCAGAAAACTATATACATATGTACAGAAAGATGCATATTTACACACTATTTTACAATCATGCAAAATTTTTGAAAAATGTTTTGAAATCATGAATGATGATGCATGAAGTGCAAGTTTTGCAAAAGATATTTACACACATTTACACAAGATTTTTGCAAACTTTTGATTTTTCAAAACATTTTGGAAAAATTTTGTACCATATACATAATTTTGATACAGAAAATATTTACACAAGCTTTACACAAAAGATTTTTGAAATCATTTTTACAAAAATAATTTGTACACTAGCTATGTATGTGCAAATAAAAGAAGATTATGTACATGAAAAATTTTTAATTTTTGTGGTTTTTAGCCATTTTTATTTATTAACACACTCACACAAAGTACGAGTTATGGCTAAAGTATATATGAAATATATACACACCCCCCTATACTTAGCTCGAACGATGTCCTCAGAGTCAAGAGCGATGAAGAAGACATAACTCGTGCTATGTATAGGGAAGTGAAAAGGAAGGCTATACAAAAGGAGAATGAAAAGTCAAGAGGGACTCGGGTCTTCCCCCTATACTTAGGATCAAGTAATCCTAAGTATAGCAGGCTGTACACGAAGGGAAAACCGAGTGGATAATGTACAGGGTCTACCCCCCCTATACTTAGGGTAAGGTATCCCTAAGTATAGGCAGCAAAAACAGGGGTAGAAAGACACGAAGAAAGTGACGAATATATACAAGAAGGAAGACATCATTCCCCCTATACTTAAGGTGAAGAACCTTAAGTATAGGCAACAACAGGAGTGATGGAACAGAACGAAGAACAACCCGGTGTTTTCACCTCCCTATACTTAGGATGAGCAATATCCTAAGTATAGCAAAGATAATCCTAGGTGAGACCTGGGGTGAAAACAAGAACGGAAGAAAGAAGGATCGAAATAAGACGAAACACGTATATACAAAAGAGTACAATGTTGAGGTGCCTCTCAACAAGCGCTAGATTTTACGCCCCTAGCTGGGCGCAAAGGCTAGGATAATGCAGTATCAAGGTTCAGGACGGCATCGGTAAGGCGAATGCCGTACTGTCGCCGCAGTCTCGGTGTGAGAACAACGACGAACTCAACAGTGTAAAGTATGACACCCAGGTATGCAATCAAGCGGGTGTCTGCTACCGGCCAAAGATATGGAAATAAGTGATCGGGATCCGGTAGCACAAAGGAAATCATCGACTCTGGTTCAGACTGGAGTAGAAATGTGGAGCCGAAGAAATCAAACGTGGAGAAGGATGGATCAGTCATGGAATCCTCCACGTCAATCACCGTCTCAAAAAGATGTGGAAGGTCAGGATTAGGAGACTCTCTAAGAAGACTGATATCCGATGAATGAAATGGAAGAAGATCAGGCAGATCATCGAATATCTCCAGGATGGGCTCATCCTCGCGAGGGTCGTCGAGGTGAGAAGAATCAGAATCAGAATGATCTAAGGACTCGGTTTCGTGTTCCGCCAAGTCGGAAACACTCTCAGTCAGTGAAACCGAGTACTGATCGAGTGCGGCATTCTCCCGCAGATAACCCTCGGGGAGAGATGCAGGCTCAGAAGTGTGAAGAAGAGGATCAGGATCTAGATGGGCATCTGCGCTGCTATGAAGTATCCACTCAGTGCACCAGGCTGCATCATCATCTGAAGTGTAGGTCTCGGCAATCTGGAAGCAGGAGAAGGAACTCGTCAACACCGCGGAAGCTGGCAAAGTGTCTGCAGCTGATCCTCGCTCTGCGGCTATGCTGGCTGTCAGCTGGTCCTCAGGAAGTGTATGTCTCTCACCAAAGTGGAGGACCAAAGGCTCGAAGACGGGACTCTCTATATCTGTGCTCTCAAAGTGCGGTCCCTCCTCAAGCTGTGGCTGCTGGGCCGAGTCCTGGTAACTGTCTGTATCCGAGAAGTGTCTCTACAGAAAGGAAACTGATGAATACCCATTCATCACTCTTTATTCTTATATTTTAGCTACAAAAACTTATGCAAATGCATGTAGATATGTGCAAATAGGATTATTTAGCAAAAGCATGCATCTTTGAAAAAATAGATAATTAGCATGTTTTTGTGCAAAAATAAAAGAATAAAGAGTAAAAAGAAAAAGAGGGAAATATTTAGAATAAATATTGAGCAACCTAACCCAAGGGAGGGCTCAGCTTGGGCCTGACCGCATAAAAGCCAAGTAGAGGGAGATAGGGGCTCACATATGTATATATTTGTAAATAAATAAAACTATATATTTTTCTCACCCAAAAATATGTTGTAAATATTTGTATATATTTTGTAAAAGCTATTAAAAACAAAATAAAAATTAAAAATCAAAAATCCAAAAATATCTTTTTACCATGTACATATACCACCTTCCTTAGCTATTTCACCTTGTAAATAAATTTATTTATTTCTAAAACTTTTTGTAAATATTCTAGATTATATTTTGTAAATAAAATAAATAAAAAAGAAACAAAACAAAAATCAAATAAAAATTACAAAATTAAAAATACAAAAACATCTTGTACACATACCTATGTATAGACCTATAATGTACATACCTTATTCTTATTTCCAAAAATTAATTAAAAATCACCAAAAAAATAGAAAAAAATAAAAGAAAAATATTTCATGTTTTAAGTTTTTCTTAATTCGGCCATTTTCTGCCTTAAAATAAATAAACAAAAAAATCAACTACGTGGCAGCTCCTGAATGGTCCACGGGGGATTGTTGACCCCGGTCAACTCCCCCGCGGACTCTTTCCTTTTGGGGAGACCCGCGCCCGACCCGACTTCGCTGATTTCTCCACGCGTCTCCAGCCTGTCGCCTCCGCAAATCCCGTGCCCGGATCCTTCGCCAATCATCCGACATCCTCGCCAGATCCTTCGCCGAAGGATCCACGCCTTCCATAGCCGTCTCCACCCAACCCTAATCGGCCCTGCCTCCATATATATCTCGACCTCCGTGATGAATCTGTGATTCATCACATCAAAAGTCAAAAATAGAGCCTTGTTCCCGAGAAAATAGAGGCATATTTCCTTTTATCTTGCATAAATAACACTCATGCATGCATCCATAATTCATGCATTTTAGCAGCTCATCTGCATTTAAATAAGAATGCCTAAAATCACCCTTGTAAAATAGCCCAAATATCCTGAGAACCCTTGTACATTAAACACACATAAAGCCCTCATACAAACCCCTAATTAGGTCTACTCACTCTTAGAATACTACATATTAAAAGACCTTTAAAATGAGACTAATTTCAATGCAATTGGAGCTTGTATGAGAAACTTGGGTTTTTGGGTCATTTTGTATACTACATATGTACATTTATGTATCCTTGTATTTATGTACCATATTTGACCTTATCTCCGTCTTTGGTCAACATGAAACTTGTAGATCTCATCAAGATCTACAACTTTCATGTTTTGAGTTTTTCCAAATTCGGCTTCCTCTTCGATCTACACACATTTTTCCCTCCAGCCATTCACAGCAGGCCACGTGGCGCCCTCTGATTGCGCCACGCGGCCCGCTGCCCTTCGCCTCGTCCGCCCGCGCCCTCCACCGTTGGATCGCGCTTCAGATCCAACGGTCCAGGCCCTTCCATGCTCTTAACCACCTCCCAGCCACCCGATCCGCTCCACACTTCATCTCCACCGTCCCTTAGCGTCGCGCTCTCAGCCTTCCACGTGGCGCCATCCACGCCGCTCGATCGCGCCCCCCGATCCTCTCATCACAGCCGCCCACCTTCCAGCGAGTCTCGACCCTCAGATCATCTCTACCCTTTCATCTGAACCATCCGCTCGCGCCTCGCCACAACGCGCCACGTGGCGCTCTCATAACCCCTCATCTGGGCATCCCAGATCTAATCCTAACCGCTCGCTACGCGCTAATCTCCATCGTTGGATCACAAGATCCAACGGTGGAGACTTCGTCTCCTACCTCGGGTGCCCCCTCTCTCCCACGATCTCTGCCTTGCGGGAGGGGCACCCCCTTCCTATTCTTGGAAGCGCTCCCTCCACCCTCGCCGGCCGCTGACCTCCCCACGACACACCCCACTCATCCCTCTCCCTCGCCAGCTCCCTCAAACACCACCATCTCCGCCACACTCGCCCCACGACAGCCACCAACTTCGCCACTCACCCATTCCAGCCGTCACCTTCATCCTTTAAATACCCCCTCTCCGGCCACATTCATCCCCATCCGCCACTCCAGAGAGATCCCTCGAGCTCCAAGCTTCCTATTGGTGACAGCAATTGGCTGATTTGTCGAGCGACGACAGAGCTTCTTCTCCGGCGAGATCCTCGGCCCACCGCCGTGTCGCAGCCACTCCTCCGAGCAGCTGCTAGAGCTCGGGACCTTACCGACCCCTTGAGCGACGACCTGGAGCTCAAAGCTGAGCCCCAAACCCCAGGTAACCCCCTCCATTCCTCCTCCGATCTTGTTCTTATTTTCCCTTTATCTTCTCCGCTTTTATTCGTCGTCATCAGCCATCTCCGCACCTCCTCAACAATCCGACGAGCTTCGCGATGAAGCTCTGATTCTCGCTGGCATCTCTACACTTTCCGATACCCTATTTCACCAGCCATCGACCTGCAGCTCCGCCACCTGGCCGGAGCTCCGCCATCCGACCACCTCCCCTCGCTTCAGGCCTCGCTGATCATGCCACCCTCTTCCACGATCACCTGCACGCCTCGGCTATACTTCTAACCTTTTACAGGTACTCAATTCATCATTGGCCGGAGCCTCGTCGGAGCTCTCCTCGAGCTTCATCGACTCCGAGCTCCAGCCCTCCTCCAGGGATCCAGAGACCACCGGAGGCTTCGCCTTTCACTTCCGCTTCTTCCGAGCAAGGTGGGAGCTGACGAAGCTCATCACCGGAGCTTGGCAACCGAGGCGGAGCTCGGCTGCCTTCACCGGAGCGCAGCCCTCTCCTCCGCAGGCGGCGGAGGATCGTTAGAGAAGAAGGAGCAGCAACCGTTCGATCATCTGATCGAACGGTACTCGCCTCGCCACGCGTCCCTTCGCCGCCCTCATCCTCGACCGTTGATCACCCCTCGGATCGGACGCCTCACCAGCCGCCACGCGTCTTCATCGACATCCCTTGGATCCATCTTGATCCAAGGGCCTTCAGGCCGCCACGTCGCCTTCTCCGAGCCTCGGCATCCAAGCCTAGGCTCGGGTAACCCGAAGCTGCATCGAAGCTGGGCCGAACCTCCAGAAGACCCGAGCCTCGCTCCGAGCCTCCGACGCCCTCCGAACCTAGGTCCCCCCACGTGAGGAGCACGTGCGACCTGGGTTATTTGCACCGACGCCCCTGGAGCTTTCAAAAATTGCGAAGAGGTCCCTGTGAAGCAGACACCACGTGAGGAGCACGTGTCTTGTGGAAAAATTGCATAGAAGTCCTGCATACTATCGGTAATTGCATTTTAGTCCCTGTCAGCACGTTTACTTATTGAAATTTTATTTTCCAGTATTGCATTTACACCCTTGTGTTTGCACGTGTCCATAGCATGCATTTTTCATCATTTTGAAATTCTAAAAATTGCAAGTTGTTGAGAATTTTGTCCTCTACCTGTTAGTACACGTGTTTGATTTTTGTTGGTATGCTTGAATTATCAATGAATTAATTGGTTCATTTGAGACATATTTTGCCCAGTGATGCCTTTTGATTTTTAATTAATTATCAGTGCCTTCAAAAATCACCAAAAATTCACAGTAGCTTAAGGACATTATTTTCAACACTCCATAAAAATTTCATATCATTTGCACGCATAACGAGGCCTCAATAAATAGTTTAGTGATTTTCTTTAATTAATTTTAATTAATTCATTTCACAGTGAATTTTAGATCTGTTAATTTTCCTAGGTCCCTGATCATTAGACCTTCCTAGGATAATTTTAGTTCTTGGAAAAATTGTGATTTGATATTTATTAAAAATTAAGCACTGAAAATCACTCTGTCTGTTTATTTAATTCACAGAAAAATTATTTTGAGTCGAAAAATTCCAAAAAAATTAGTGTCGGTCATTTTCATCATAAATAATCTTCTGGCCAATTTTCATTATTTTTGGACTTCGTTTGACACGTCAATTAAATTTGACTTTAAATTGGCTAAGATTTGTCTGCATATGTCTGCATAAGAAGTAAAAAGACCAAAAAAAATTGACCCTCGAACATCAACACTTGAAAATTGCTGTGATCCACCTAAGGAGACAGTTGCCTCCCTGAGATCGACCTTGGACTCCACCAAGTAAAAAAAAAATATCACCGCTTAAAATTGACCAAAATCTGACTTAAGTGGTTTTTGATCAACCTCTCGTATCCGACTGCAACGAACACTTAAAAGTAATTTGGACCATTAATTTGACCGAATTAACTAAGGGTGCGGGAGCGATGTCACTCCGCCTCCTCCGCGCCTTATCTTTGGACCTTCCCCTTCTTCCCAGTGAACTCCAGAGGCACCGTGAGAGTGACAGCAAGCGATCGCCCCTGTTGCAGCGAGGCGAGGAGGTGAAACCACTGATCCGGCGTGTGTCGCCGCCGTTGCTCCGCCACTAGCGTGAGCACCGAGCCTCGGGCCGAGACGACCCTTGAGGCTAAGACCAGGAGCACCCCCTGCTCTTCCCCAGTCTCTCCGACCACCCAGGTAGATCTCTTAGGCCGTAGATTAGCGTAGTTTTCGATTTTTAGCTTACTGGTAGCGTAGCTCCGCCGCCGTCGCCAGCCACCTCCGATCTCCCATCTGCCATTCCGACCCGACCATCATCTTCACCAGACTTCTCCGCATCTTCTTCACCCATTCACCCAACCCAGATCGCACAGGATCTGGGAATCGAGCTCCTCCGCCGACCACCTTCGCCGGAGCTCTCCATTCCGACGCACCATGCACCTTCACGCCACCTAACCGGGTCGAGGCAATTTGCCCTCGACCCGTGAGTCTTCTGGTTCGCTTTTCAGGTCAAGACAAGGGTCATCTGAGACCCTCCGCCATCCAGCCAGGAGATCCAGCTCCGCCGCCTTCGCTCGAGCTCCTCGGAGCTCGGGGTGCTCGTCGGAGACCACCAGCAGACGCGGGAGCCTTCCGCGATTCTTCTCCGACCTCCAGAAGGCTCTCCAGAGGACCCTAGCGCACGCTCGAGCCCGGCGAATCTCGCCGGCGACCAGTTCTTCCAGGATCCTCCAGAACCGTCAGATCATCCTCCTCGCTCCAGATCTGATCTGAACCATTCATCTACGGAGCACTGCCACCATCCGATCATCCCGAGGGTCGATCTTGACCGCTCGCGCAGAGAGAGAGGCACCAGCTAGCCAGAACCGTCAGATTCGCCACGCGTCCTCCTCTCAGCCGTCGATTCACCAAGAGTATCTCCACCACGCTTCGTCACCGTCAGATCTGCCACGTGGAATATTCTCCACCGTTCGATCAGGCCAGCCCTTCCAGAGTTAAAGTCGCCCCCGTTCTCCACCGTCCGATCAGCCACGTGGCGCACATCAAGCCGTCGATGATAATAAAAGGGGTAAATTCATCTTAGGCCCCTCTGTTTGTTTTATTTCATTTTAGTCCTGTAATTATTAAATTAAGTTGTTTATTTTCTGGGATATTTGCACTAAGGACCTCGTACTTACTTTATTTGCACTTATACCCCTGTCTACGTGGACCACGTGCTTCGTCACGTGAACTTTATTGGGTTATTTGCGACTTAAGCCCTGTAGTTTTGGATGTTACGGATTGAATGAAATCTTTTACTTATTTGCATTTATACCCCTGTGCGTGATTTAATTCCCCATGTGCGTTTTATTTAGGGTATTTTGCAGATAAGCCCCTGGACTTTTGGTACTTGTTACCAATAAGCCCTCGAAACTTATTTTTCTTACATTTAGGTCCCTGAGTGCCCCAGGCACGCGCCTCGCGCGTGATTTCTTGGGTATTTTGCACCAGGACCCCAGAACTTTTGGGTATTTGCACGTAGGTCCCTGTGCACTGTGCCCCTCCTTTATTTTTGAATAAAATATCGAATCACCTCCAAATTCGATGAAAATTTGATACATGGCTCCTGCCATGGTGTAGAATTTTTATGAATTTTTGAGGACATTTTTGATTTCATTTGCTATTTTTAAAAATTCAAAAACCCCTATTTTTGCTACTGTTTAACTTGAAAAATCACAAAAAAATATAAAATCACCCCCAAAAATTCTAAAAATTTTAGTTACTGTTGTTTGTGTGTTGTTTGATTTTCTAGCCAATTTTGGCTATTTTTCATTGCGTAAAAACCCTAAAAACTTAAAAACCCTTAAAAACCCATAAAAATTACAATAAATAATCTAAAAATCCAAAAGCAATAATTCTGGTGCCCAAATTTTCCTTATTTTATTTAGAATATAGGAAAATTACCTCCAGAGCCTTTTGTGATCCTTAGATATTTTATTTAAGGGTTTTGGTTCTGGCTGGACAGTACCCTGTCTTTCTCTCACTTTTTGATTTTTAGAAAATAAAATATACCAAAGAAAATTACCAAAAATTCACCAAAAACACTTAAAAACTTAAAAAACATAAAAACCTTTTTTCTTGAATTTTTGCTTTATTTTTGGTGTGTGAAATAAATTGTAGAAGTGTGTTGATATTTACTTTCGTTTATTTTCTTCACATATTAAAAATTCAAAAAAATATAAAAATCATTAAAAATCACTAAAAATATCTTCTCTGTGTTTTATTTTATTTTGACTACTTCGTAGGCCTTTGGCCAATCCGTGCTCCTTGTGTTCGACCCTGGGTGCTATACCAGGTTAATCTCATAGCGAGACCGCTCTCTTTTGTGCTTGATTAGTTTTACATGTCCTGAGTGGTTGATTTTTCTTGATTGACTTAGTCTGAGTGATTGAGGTCGCAACGACCTATTTTTCTACACCTTTACCTTAGTCATTCGGGCGGTCATCAGAATGGCGCCGTTGCCGGGGAGCACGGCTTTGTAGTCATTTTACCATATTGTCTCTCTATATTTTCATTGTTTTCTGACACTCTCTCTCTTTGATTTTTGTGCGAGGTACTGCGTGGACAACTTGGAGTTTATTTTTGAGGACCCGCACGGGAAGAAGAGCAGGGAGAGAGAAGAAGAATTTTATTTTCTAAGAGAGAACAATATTGTTTGTAATAATTTAGAACTTGGACATTTGTGGACACTTGTAACTTAGCGGGTCTGTTTCGCCGAGTACCGGTATGCTCGGGGGACCCATTAGGACCTCGCGGTTTTTCGCGGTTTTCTCGCGGCTTTTCTTTTTTCTTTCTTACTGTCATTTTCCGGGTTTTTCGCGGTTTTTGCTCGAGCCCCTAGACATAGGATCTTTGTTGGTTGTGACGTAAGATTTCTAAGGCCCAACACTTAATAGAATATCTGTTCCTATAGAACGTAATTGGACCTTACTAAAATTCACTAAAAAAGTTAGTTTAATTGGATTTGAGACCACGTGCCGTTAGGAGTCACATACAACGCTGGCAGGACCCGTTGTGGCGGGCACCGAGTGACTCCCAAGATCGGACTCCGGACTCGATTCGGTTAACTAACTATTGTTCTTCACGATCAATAGAAGTTGCTTGTCTTAGGACTCGGCTTTTTACCGTTGCATCATATAGCTTAGTTTACTTTTCTGTCTTTATTTTATGCGCGGATCACTCTGCATGTAGAGAGCTGGAGGCAGGTACGCTTTTCTGACTTTGCATGCATCATTGATTTCTCGTGCATCGGCTTTTTCGACTTCTTCCCCCGTTTTTGACTTAATAATCAGGAGAATCGGAAAATTCGTTAGACCGCTTGTATTTATTTTGAAAAAAAAAATTAAAAAGGAAAAAATAAAAAAATTTGGGACTGGATAACACTATTGACCCTAAAAGACACTCACATTAAAAAAATTTTGTCTTGGGGAGAGCAACCCCCTCATTGTATGGTTTGGATGCGCGAGAGAGTGACCCGCACCCTAGGTAGAGCCCTCCGGTGCTATTTCTAGCTGACTACCGACTCTTCCGTGCGGGCCAGTCGGTTGGAGTAGCATCGGGTATCCTAACAGGTCACGTAAGCGCTCTGATATTCTGTATGTTCACCAAATAAAATTGACAAGATAAATTGACCGAGCTTTCACGGTCTTCAGATTGTGTTGCGTTGGTGAACCGGGGGTTTGCTTTGCGATCATATTTTCTCCAGATCCCATCCGCCTAACTCGTCAGATCAAGATGATGGGTAGACGATCTCTTAGGCAGCCTTTGGCTGCACCGCTTTCAGGTGCGTCTACTTCACCATCTAGGTTGGCCCGTGAAAGTCGAGACCAGCTCTCCGGGCCCGAGTACGATTCCACCCTGTTCCCCCTCGATCCCCTTTCTTTTGCTACTGAGAGACATGAGCCCGAGGAAAGACGAGTTGATTTGACAGAACCTGAATTGGGCTCATCTGATTTTGCAGACGTCACTATGGCCGGAGCCGGCAGTTTAGATGATCGCCAACCCGAACATTTTGTACTAGACCAGGGAGCGATCAACTCCACCCTGATCGCGTCATTAGAGACAGTACAGAAGCAGCTACGCGATCAGGGAGCTTTCATGATTGAGATGAGAAGGGAGCTGGAGCGACTCAGAGAAGTGAGAGATCAGAGCGAGCCTGAGGACATTCCTGATGCTGATGCCGAGGCAGCAGCCGCAGCAGCAGCTGCCGCAGCGGCAGCCGCCGCAGCAGCGGGACCACCAAGACCGATGCGGGAGTTACACAACCCCGGATCTACACTGATGCACCATTGGGTGGTGGTACCTGCCATCGTGGGGGATTTCAAGTTCCCTCCAAACACCCTGCAGATGCTTCCTCATTTTCACGGACTTGCCACTGAGGAGCCCCACCTCCATCTCCAGGAGTTTTTGATGATCTGCAGCACTGTCCACGACCGTCATGTGGACCAGGATACGATTCGGATGATGGCCTTCCCTTTTTCACTGGCAGATAGAGCAGCCGCCTGGCTGAAGCATTTAGGGAAGTTTGTTTACACCTGGGAGCAGCTCCGCACCGAGTACTTGAACAAGTACTATCCACTCGGGCGGACGAATGCAGCGAGGGCCCTGATCAACAACTTCTCCATGCTCCCTAACGAACAGTTTCACGAGGCATGGGAGAGGTTTAGAGAGCTTCTGGATAGATGCCCACACCACGACATTTCCAAGCCGAACCTAGTTCAGAGCTTCTTTAGTGGGATGACGCCAGAGCTTCAGGGTCTGGTGAATGCTTCTTGCGGCGGGTCCTACTTTGCCAAGGACCACGACCAAGTCTGGGCCATTTACGAGGAGATGGCCGAAAATTACATGGTGATGTCACAGACTCGGTTGTACACACAGAGATCTCAGCAGCCGCCAGGACCCGTGCAGTACCAGCGGATAGCACGGGTTGATGCAGGTTCATCCAGTTCGTCCACAGTTGCAGCCGCACAGGCAGAGTCGGCCGCTGCGGACATGGGGATTATCAGCGAGAAATTGGACCGCATGGAAATAATAGAGAAGAAGCAGTGCCAGGGCATAACTCAGATGGAGCAGATGGCACAAACTCTGAGCGACATGAAGACCCATCTCTTGTGTCTTCAGGAGGCACAGACGGCTTCTCAGCCCCGTCTTCAGTCGCGAGGCGATTCCGGCAGTAGCCGCAGCTCGTCCCAGCGCTCCAGCTCCTTGCAGCAGCCTAGACAAGTTCACCTTGTACAGGCGGAGCCGTACCAGCAGCAGCAGCCCTCTTACCAGTCACCACCATCTCCAGACTTACAGATGGTGGTATATCAGCCGGATCAGCCTCTGGCAGTACTACCGCCAGACCCCTTCGATGCAGAGCTGTTGATGGATGTCAACGGGATTTGGTATGACCGTCCTCAACCTGGAATCCGACGAGACCATCCCGGATTCAGGTGGGGGAATGGGGGTAACCAGTTCCAACAGCAGCCAGCCGGTCAGGGAGGGCATTACTCCCAGCAGAGAGATCACCAGCAACCCCCAGCATACCAGCCACACCAGCCATCATCCTTCGTACCTCGTCCCTACCAGCAGCAGGGACAGAATTGGAGACGTGAGCAGCAAGCTCACCAGCAGCATCATCCTTCCTCTTACCCCTCTCAGCAGCAGCAGCACCAGGTCCAGCAGCCTCATTTCCAGAGAGGCAACCCGTCGGGCTCCCATGAGAGCCCCGCCTTGGATGATCTAGCCCGCATCTTCACAGAGCAGCAGGCTACATTTAGACGGGAGATGGACGGGTTCCGCCAGGAGATGCGGGACCTGATGAGAGGGAAGGCCGCCATCCCTGCACAGATCGAGCCTAATCCGAATAGCTTGAAGAGGAAGTCTGAGCAGGTAGTTCACACTGAGCCTACCACTCCTAGTGACTCATTTGATGATATGTCGTCGGATCTATTTGATGCTGATTTTGTTACACTTAGGAGCGGTAGAAGACCAGCAGGCGGCGCCTCATCTGAGCGACAACGCGAGGATCCATCCAGAGCGCCAGATGAGGAAGAGGAGAGCGGTACTGAAGCCGCACATGATGATGACGGTGGTACTGATGCCACCCGAGATGCTGATTCCACCGGCGGTACTGAGGCCACCACTTCACCATATCGAGGAGGTGGTACTGACGCCACCCGCAGAGCCGAGCCAGCCCGCGGTACTGAGGCCGCAAGACGTCTAGTTGTAGAGCCAGCTAGAGGTGGTACTGAGGCCACCATTATTCATTTTGATGGAGATGTTGTCTTTCCTCGTATGAATGTATCTCAGGACTCTATTTTGAATAAAGGAAAAGGTTTAGTTTCTTCTGATCCCACAGTGGTGAATGATGTATGTGAGGATCCGGTCATCGAACCGTCTAGGCCTATTCCTAGTCCTTCATCTGAGAAGGACCCTGTGATCCCCTTTCCTAGAGCCCTTGAGTTGGGGAAGGGGAAGAAAAGAGAAAAAGATCCAAAAAAGAGAGAGCAGGAGGAGTTCAGCCAGAGCATGATAGACCGATTTCACATCCAGCTGACCCTCCATGAGGCTTTGCAGCACATCCCTCTTCTTCAGCGATCCTTGAGAGACAGGACCACAGTCAGGAGGAAGAAGAGGAACAACACCGCAGAGATTCATGTGTTGACAAAAGCCACGTGTTACGCGATCCAGAACCATCTGCCTACCAAGAGGCCGGATTTAGGAGCCCCATATGTCAGATGTCAGATTAGTGAGCAGAGGTTCGACCGTACTCTATTAGATAGCGGATCGTCGATCAACCTTCTTCCGGCAGCCCTTCTCAACCACTTAGAGTTGGGCACTCTTAGACAGAGCAGGACATACCTTCAGTTTGCTGATCGGTCTGTCAAGAGGCCAAAGGGGTTGTTGCGAGACGTTGTCGTCACGATTCAGGGTTTGCAATTCCCCGTGGACTTCGTAGTGCTGGACATGGAGACCCCTGACTCGTTGACCGATTCCCCCATCATCCTCGGTCGCCCGTTCTTGGCCACAGCCAAGGCGGTGACTGACCATGACAGTGGGAAGGTATTCTTTCGCGTCCAGGGCGAGAGTATACAAATAGAGACGGTTAAGGATCACAGAGCCAGAGATAGATCCCGCTCAGAGGGCAGTACAGATTCAGAACATCTGACAGATACAGAGCCAGACATTCACCAGGACTGTGATTTTGTGATCACAGATGATGAGGCAGCTTGGGCAGATCCTGCAGCACAGACCATCCTCTCATATTCAGACACAGCTGATGCACAGATGATAGCAGAGGATAGCCTGGAGAGCACAGCCCTGGTTCAGGATATTATTGAGTCAGCAGAGTCGGACCTTGATCGCAACACAATTTTCAGTGATGGTGGTACTGAGGCCACCCTACTCTACGGTGGTACTGATGCCACCGCAGTTGATACAGATCCCTCGGATTCAGAATCTGATTGGGCAGATTGTGATGATCAGATACCAGACCTGGATCCACTTGAGCCTACAGATGAGGAGGAGGTAGAGGCAGAGCAGATCATAGACAATGTAGAGGACCCGCCTTCTCCAGATTCAGTTTGTGAGAGTTCTTTATCATTTTCCCAGGCAGATTTGGCAGAATTGTCAGCATACACACATCTTCTTCAGAAGCCAGATTTTCCAGCACCCAGCTGTACAGAGCTAAAGCCGCTCCCTACTTCGCTGAAGTATCGATTCCTTGCGGGAGAGTCTGAGATGTACCCAGTCATCATCTCTGCCGATCTGACTGGAGAACAAGAATCCCGTCTGATGGGGGTTCTTGAAAAGAACCGCAAGGCAATTGGATGGAGCGTAGCAGATCTCCACGGGATTAGTCCCTCGTTGTGCTCCCACCATATCTATCTCGAGGAAGGGGCAAAGCCGTCGCGTGAGTTCCAGCGGCGACTGAACCCCAACCTAAGAGAGGTTGTCATGAAGGAAATATCAAAATGGTGGAGTGCAGATTTTATTTATCCCATTTCCGACTCCAAGTGGGTTAGCCCCTTGCATGTGGTGCCCAAGAAGACGGGCATCACGACTGTGATCAGTGAGTCGGGAGAGGAGATTGCTACACGAGTACCCACCTCTTGGCGGGTCTGTGTTGACTACAGGAGACTCAACCAGGCCACCAAGAAGGACCATTTCCCCCTGCCTTTTATTGATCAGATCATAGAGAGACTGGCAGGGAAGAGCCATTATTGCTTCCTGGATGGGTACTCGGGCTACAATCAGGTGGCCATCGCTCCTGAGGATCAGGAGAAGACTACCTTTACCTGTCCCTTTGGTACGTACGCCTTTCGACGCATGCCATTTGGGTTATGCAACGCCCCTGCGACTTTTCAGAAATGCATGCTGTCGATCTTTTCGGACATGGTGGGGGAGTGTTTGGAGGTCTTCATGGACGATTTCTCGGTTTACGGCGACGGATTCGATTCCTGTCTTGACTGCCTAGACCGAGTGCTCCAGCGATGTATTGCTACCCGTTTGGTTCTGTCTTGGGAGAAGAGTCACTTCATGGTGACTCAAGGGACGGTGCTTGGCCACATCATCTCCAACAGGGGCATGGAGGTTGATCCGGCCAAGGTTGACGTCATTAGAAAACTCGCACCGCCGTCCAATTTGAAGCAGCTACGGTCATTTCTGGGGCACGTTGGTTTTTATAGGAGATTCATTCATGATTTCAGCAAGATTGCCCGACCGTTGACTGACCTCTTGACGAAAGACACCGAGTTCCTTGTCAATGATAAGTGTCTTTCGTCCTTTGAGACTCTCCAACAGTGTGTTATTGAGGCTCCTGTCCTTCAGCCACCCGATTGGTCTCTTCCCTTCGAGATCATGACGGACGCCTCCGATTTTGCCGTAGGGGCAGTGCTGGGACAGAGGAGGGATGGAGTTCCGTTTGCCATACATTATGCTAGCCGCACATTGGATTCCGCCCAGCGGAATTATACGGTCACAGAGAAGGAGATGCTAGCAGTAGTGTTTGCCCTAGATAAGTTCAGATCGTATATCATTGGATCTAGAGTGACTTTATAGCCTGACCAGTGACTTTATATACTGACCACACCGCCATCCGGTACCTCATGTCAAAGAAGGATGCCAAGGCCAGACTTACTAGATGGATCCTTCTACTTCAGGAGTTCGACATTGAGATCAAGGATAAGCCTGGAGTCAAGAATGTGGTGGCGGATCATCTCTCCCGATTAGAGCAACCTGAGGATTCTGAGCAGATTGATCCCATTAGAGATACCTTCCTAGATGAGGCGATCCTTGCTATCGCCTCACTCCCGTGGTATGCCGATATAGTGAACTTTCTCGTTGCTGGGAAAGTCCCACAAGATTGGCCCAGGCAGAGGCGTGAGACCTTCCTAGCGAAGGCCAAGTCTTACCATTGGGAGGATCCCGTCCTTTACCACGAGGGAGGGGACAGCGTCTGGCGTCGGTGTATTCCTCAGGAGGAACATCATAGTGTCCTCACTTACTGCCACAAGCTTGAGGCAGGAGGACATCATTCTGGGAGGAGAACGGCACAGAAAGTGCTCCAATCCGGCTTGTGGTGGCCTACCCTCTTCAAGGACTCTGATGAGTTCGTGAAGAGGTGTACTGACTGTCAGAGGATGGGCACTTGTGGACAACGTGATATGATGCCGATGCAGCCCATTCACTTCTGTGAGGTTTTTGACGCATGGGGCATCGATTTCATGGGTCCATTCCCCAAGAGTCAGGGATTTGAGTACATTCTGTTAGCCGTAGACTATGTGAGTCGTTGGGTGGAAGCTATCCCCGCCCGAGCCGCTGATGCGAGGACAGTTTGCAGATTTTTGAGGAAGCATATCATCACGCGGTTCGGGGTTCCACGAGTTCTGATTTCTGATGGGGGATCTCACTTCATCAACGACCAGGTGAAGGCACTTGCTAGCGAGTTCGGCATAGACCATCGTGTTGCTACACCATACCATCCACAGACGAATGGTCTAGCCGAAGTGTCGAATAGGGAGATCAAGACTATTCTGCCGAAAGTCGTCCGCCCTGACCGAAAGGATTGGTCACAGCTATTGGACTCGGTCTTGTGGGCATATAGGACGTCTTTCAAGACACCTTTGGGCACATCTCCCTTTCGCCTCGTATATGGCAAGCCGTGCCATTTACCTGTTGAGTTGAGGCACAAGTCACTTTGGGCAGTTACAGATATTCTTATGGATCCAGATGGTGAAGGAGACCAGAGGAGGGCAGAGTTAGCCGCCTTGGAAGAGCTTAGAGATGCAGCTTTCTCAAGCAGCCTACATTATAAGGGGAGAGTCAAGGAGTGGCATGATTCTCATATCAGCCACAAGCATTTTGAGATTGGACAGAGAGTATGGCTGTTTGATGCGAGGCTTAGATTATTTCCAGGGAAGCTACAGAGCAAATGGAAAGGACCTTATCTGGTTCGGAAGGTACACGACAACGGTAGCATCGACATATCTGAATTGTCTTCTGAGAGTACCTTCCGAGTGAACGGCCAGCGGCTCAAGCCATTTCTAGATCATGAGCCGCGGGTCGCTGATCTTGCCCCTATTCATTTTGCGTGAGATGTGGTCTTTGACTCACATCTAATGCATCTCACGCCTGAGCCTTACTGATCCTCCGCTGTATATAGATCCAGATGTCCATATCACCACATTCCTTAGTCCCAGATCCCTTTCTTCATCTTGTGATTATGCTATACTTAGGGTGCACTTTACCCTAAGTATAGGGGGGATGTGAGACCTTTCGGGTATTTCTTTTTGTTTCTGTCTATCCTTGTTTAGCTGCCTATACTTAGGGATATCTTACCCTAAGTATAGGGGGGTAGACCCTGTACATTCTCCACTCGGTTTTTCCTTTCGTGTACAGCCTGCTATACTTAGGATTATTTGATCCTAAGTATAGGGGGAAGACCCGAGTCCCTCTTGACTTTTTCATCTCCTTTTGTATAGCCTTTCTTTTCGCTTCCCTATACATAGCACGAGTTATGTCTTCTTCATCGCTCTTGACTCTGAGGACATCGTTCGAGCTAAGTATAGGGGGGTGTGTATATATTTCATATATACTTTAGCCATAACTCGTACTTTGTGTGAGTGTGTTAATAAATAAAAATGGCTAAAAACCACAAAAATTAAAAAATTTTCATGTACATAATCTTCTTTTATTTGCACATACATAGCTAGTGTACAAATTATTTTTGTAAAAATGATTTCAAAAATCTTTTGTGTGTAAAATTTGTAAATATTTTTGTATCAAAACTATGTATATAGTACAAAATTTTTCCAAAATGTGTTGAAATTCAAAAGTTTGCAAAAATCTTGTGTAAATGTGTGTAAATTTCTTTTTGCAAAACTTGCACTTCATGCATCATCACTCATGATTTCAAAACATTTTTTCAAAAATTTTGCATGGTTGTAAAATTTGTGTAAATAAGCATCTTTTTGTACATATGTATATAGTTTTTCTGGATGATAGTTGATATTTAAACTAGCCTGGAATCAAATTGAGAAATGGAGCTTGATTAAGATCTTAATCCACCTAATTCTAAGAGGAACCTTACAGGGCTTAGGTTTAAGGCTTTTCAGGTCCATGATGACTTAATTCTTTGAGTCCATTAGGCTATGATCACATGTCATCTCAATGAGCCTAAGTAGAGCACTTAACAACAACACATGACTCATATAGATTATGGCTTTACTTGGACAACCGCACTATGCACCGAGCTCTCTACGGATGAGGTGGTGAGGAGGCAGTCTTCCTTGGCTTGGGGTAGCATATGAGGGTAGTACTTCTAGGCGGAACCTCTCTTCTTCATTTAGTGAAGGAAGTGCGTCTCAACTTGGTCTGGTTGCCATGAGGTCTAACGACGGGAGTTGTGGGTTGCAATAAAGCTTCAAAAGAGGGATAGTCTACTGGCTCAAGAGGAAAAACTCCTTGTATATATGCTGCACATGTACATGTTGTATAGATGCACTCGAAAAAAAAATGCAAAAAGAAAAGAACTCCAAAAAAGTGGTGGGTCTGAGAGAAAATGATAATCCCACCGGAGTATGTATATAAGTGCAATAAGCAAAGCTTGGTTTCATGATCCACCTGTTGTAGCTTGCAGCAGGGAGACTTGGCTACACTGGTCAGGCTCCCAAGGGTACTTGGCTACACTGGCCTTGACCCATTCTCTTCTTCCCCCTCTTCTTGAGCCGGTTGTACTTGAACTTAGAAGGGAATACCCCGCTCCTCGAGGAAAGAGTGGCCAGATTGAGGTCATAGAGTTACCTTGTTGGGGAGGGTTGTCAAGTTGCCATTTCTGAGGTGGAGAGCTTAGACCTCACTTTCACAGGACAAGAAAAGATTCATGGTCTTAAGGGTTTGTGATTGATGACTTGTTCTGATCCGGAGCATTGAGGAGTCTTGGTTATAGAGTAGTGGAACTTAGAGGCTGTTAGGTTTTAAGCTTAAGTCTGAATAAGGTTCCGACACAGTAATAATCCAAAGATCTGATCGAGCTCCATATTTCAATTTAATGAAGGAAAGTTTAATAATTCAATCTTGATCCATGTACATCCTCTTTTTCTTTTTCTTTTTCTTTCTTTTTCACTTCTTTTTCAAATAAGTGTTTGCTAAGGGACTAGCAAAGTATAGTATAGGGGGGTGATGAATACCCATTCATCACTCTTTATTCTTATATTTTAGCTACAAAAACTTATGCAAATGCATGTAGATATGTGCAAATAGGATTATTTAGCAAAAGCATGCATCTTTGTAAAAATAGATAATTAGCATGTTTTTGTGCAAAAATAAAAGAATAAAGAGTAAAAAGAAAAAGAGGGAAATATTTAGAATAAATATTGAGCAACCTAACCCAAGGGAGGGCTCAGCTTGGGCCTGACCGCATAAAAGCCAAGTAGAGGGAGATAGGGGCTCACATATGTATATATTTGTAAATAAATAAAACTATATATTTTCCTCACCCAAAAATATGTTGTAAATATTTGTATATATTTTGTAAAAGCTATTAAAAACAAAATAAAAATTAAAAATCAAAAATCCAAAAATATCTTTTTACCATGTACATATACCACCTTCCTTAGCTATTTCACCTTGTAAATAAATTTATTTATTTCTAAAACTTTTTGTAAATATTCTAGATTATATTTTGTAAATAAAATAAATAAAAAAGAAACAAAACAAAAATCAAATAAAAATTACAAAATTAAAAATACAAAAACATCTTGTACACATACCTATGTATAGACCTATAATGTACATACCTTATTCTTATTTCCAAAAATTAATTAAAAATCACCAAAAAATAGAAAAAAATAAAAGAAAAATATTTCATGTTTTAAGTTTTTCTTAATTCGGCCATTTTCTGCCTTAAAATAAATAAACAAAAAAATCAACTACGTGGCAGCTCCTGAATGGTCCACGGGGGATTGTTGACCCTGGTCAACTCCCCCGCGGACTCTTTCCTTTTGGGGAGACCCGCGCCCGACCCGACTTCGCCGATTTCTCCACGCGTCTCCAGCCTGTCGCCTCCGCAAATCCCGTGCCCGGATCCTTCGCCAATCATCCGACATCCTCGCCAGATCCTTCGCCGAAGGATCCACGCCTTCCATAGCCGTCTCCACCCAACCCTAATCGGCCCTGCCTCCATATATATCTCGACCTCCGCCGCCTCCGCGCCTTATCTTTGGACCTTCCCCTTCTTCCCAGTGAACTCCAGAGGCACCGTGAGAGTGACAGCAAGCGATCGCCCCTGTTGCAGCGAGGCGAGGAGGTGAAACCACTGATCCGGCGTGTGTCGCCGCCGTTGCTCCGCCACTAGCGTGAGCACCGAGCCTCGGGCCGAGACGACCCTTGAGGCTAAGACCAGGAGCACCCCCTGCTCTTCCCCAGTCTCTCCGACCACCCAGGTAGATCTCTTAGGCCGTAGATTAGCGTAGTTTTCGATTTTTAGCTTACTGGTAGCGTAGCTCCGCCGCCGTCGCCAGCCACCTCCGATCTCCCATCTGCCATTCCGACCCGACCATCATCTTCACCAGACTTCTCCGCATCTTCTTCACCCATTCACCCAACCCAGATCGCACAGGATCTGGGAATCGAGCTCCTCCGCCGACCACCTTCGCCGGAGCTCTCCATTCCGACGCACCATGCACCTTCACGCCACCTAACCGGGTCGAGGCAATTTGCCCTCGACCCGTGAGTCTTCTGGTTCGCTTTTCAGGTCAAGACAAGGGTCATCTGAGACCCTCCGCCATCCAGCCAGGAGATCCAGCTCCGCCGCCTTCGCTCGAGCTCCTCGGAGCTCGGGGTGCTCGTCGGAGACCACCAGCAGACGCGGGAGCCTTCCGCGATTCTTCTCCGACCTCCAGAAGGCTCTCCAGAGGACCCTAGCGCACGCTCGAGCCCGGCGAATCTCGCCGGCGACCAGTTCTTCCAGGATCCTCCAGAACCGTCAGATCATCCTCCTCGCTCCAGATCTGATCTGAACCATTCATCTACGGAGCACTGCCACCATCCGATCATCCCGAGGGTCGATCTTGACCGCTCGCGCAGAGAGAGAGGCACCAGCTAGCCAGAACCGTCAGATTCGCCACGCGTCCTCCTCTCAGCCGTCGATTCACCAAGAGTATCTCCACCACGCTTCGTCACCGTCAGATCTGCCACGTGGAATATTCTCCACCGTTCGATCAGGCCAACCCTTCCAGAGTTAAAGTCGCCCCCGTTCTCCACCGTCCGATCAGCCACGTGGCGCACATCAAGCCGTCGATGATAATAAAAGGGGTAAATTCATCTTAGGCCCCTCTGTTTGTTTTATTTCATTTTAGTCCTGTAATTTTTAAATTAAGTTGTTTATTTTCTGGGATATTTGCACTAAGGACCTCGTACTTACTTTATTTGCACTTATACCCCTGTCTACGTGGACCACGTGCTTCGTCACGTGAACTTTATTGGGTTATTTGCGACTTAAGCCCTGTAGTTTTGGATGTTACGGATTGAATGAAATCTTTTACTTATTTGCATTTATGCCCCTGTGCGTGATTTAATTCCCCATGTGCGTTTTATTTTGGGTATTTTGCAGATAAGCCCCTGGACTTTTGGTACTTGTTACCAATAAGCCCTCGAAACTTATTTTTCTTACATTTAGGTCCCTGAGTGCCCCAGGCACGCGCCTCGCGCGTGATTTCTTGGGTATTTTGCACCAGGACCCCAGAACTTTTGGGTATTTGCACGTAGGTCCCTGTGCACTGTGCCCCTCCTTTATTTTTGAATAAAATATCGAATCACCTCCAAATTCGATGAAAATTTGACACATGGCTCCTGCCATGGTGTAGAATTTTTATGAATTTTTGAGGACATTTTTGATTTCATTTGCTATTTTTAAAAATTCAAAAACCCCTATTTTTGCTACTGTTTAACTTGAAAAATCACAAAAAAATATAAAATCACCCCCAAAAATTCTAAAAATTTTAGTTACTGTTGTTTGTGTGTTGTTTGATTTTCTAGCCAATTTTGGCTATTTTTCATTACGTAAAAACCCTAAAAACTTAAAAACCCTTAAAAACCCATAAAAATTACAATAAATAATCCAAAAATCCAAAAGCAATAATTCTGGTGCCCAAATTTTCCTTATTTTATTTAGAATATAGGAAAATTACCTCCAGAGCCTTTTGTGATCCTTAGATATTTTATTTAAGGGTTTTGGTTCTGGCTGGACAGTACCCTGTCTTTCTCTCACTTTTTGATTTTTAGAAAATAAAATATACCAAAGAAAATTACCAAAAATTCACCAAAAACACTTAAAAACTTAAAAAACATAAAAACCTTTTTTTTTTGAATTTTTGCTTTATTTTTGGTGTGTGAAATAAATTGTAGAAGTGTGTTGATATTTACTTTCTTTTATTTTCTTCACATATTAAAAATTCAAAAAAATATAAAAATCATTAAAAATCACTAAAAATATCTTCTCTGTGTTTTATTTCATTTTGACTACTTTGTAGGCCTTTGGCCAATCCGTGCTCCTTGTGTTCGACCCTGGGTGCTATACCAGGTTAATCTCATAGCGAGACCGCTCTCTTTTGTGCTTGATTAGTTTTACATGTCCTGAGTGGTTGATTTTTCTTGATTGACTTAGTCTGAGCGATTGAGGTCGCAACGACCTATTTTTCTACACCTTTACCTTAGTCATTCGGGCGGTCATCAGAAACTGACTCCTCCGGGACTGGAATCTGAAGTATCTGAATCAATGGCTGCAAAAGCTGGGGCTCCTCTGGCTCCTGGAGTATCAGAAGATCTGATATCCAAGACTCGTCAACAGTGAACTCTGGGGCTGACTCGAACTCCAACTGGAAGGCCAACGGGAACTCAAGTAGACTCTGGGTCCGAACCTTTGCTATCGCGGTCACCTCCTCTGTCAATGGTGCGTCATCATCCAAATCCTCGGGCTGGTGTGTAGAAGCTGAATCACCATGTAAAGTGACACACCGTACTGGTACAACATCGTCCACATGTGTTGTCCCGACCAAGGCATCTCGTGTAGAAGAACTCTGTGAAAGTAGCATCGAGATGGTATCCAGAAGGTGAATGTCGGAACTGCGGTGTGAACCGCCACATGTGGTAATCACCAGTGCAATCTGCTCTACGGTCATCCCCCGCATGGAGATCTCTATCAAGTCTGTCAGTGGAAGTCCGTGCTCTGGAAATCTCCTCAAGAGGTCAAGAAACCTCGGCCATGCTTCGTGCAATGGCTCCAGGGGGTCAACTGAAAAATCCATGATCAAAGACCGCATAAACTCTGCTCTACGTGGGGGGAAGTATTTTAGTAGAAACTCTCGGCGTAGCTCTCCCCACGTCTCGAATGTCCTCCCCAATCGTCGGTGCCATCTCATGGCTCTGTCGTGAAGCGTAAATGGGAAGGTCCTGCTCATCAGCTCCTCTGCAGTGACGTCTGAATATCTCTGTGCTCTGCAAAGCTCCTCGAAAGCGGACAGGTGAAGATAAGGCTCCTCGTGCGCCTCTCCTGAAAATGTCGGCAGTCGCTGAACGTAATCCAAATCCAAGACGAATGGACCTAGTGTAGAAGCTGACTGAGCTCCATGTGCTATCTGCTCCTCCATCCTTCTGGAATAGGATCTGTCTGCTACTCTCCACTGCTCTCTCGGGTCACCAACGGAGTGCACTCTCAACTCAGCAACAACATCGTCCGGGTCTCGCATCTGCTCTAGCTGGTATCCTCGGACGTCTATCACAGCATGCCCAGAGTGATAAGATGAAAGGGAGGGAGGGAGCGGGAGGTTGGTCGGAGATCCGACCTCCCGAGAAGGTGGACCGGAGTGATGGTCAGAAGACGGAGAAGAAGCCGTAAGAGTTGGCTCAAAGTGAGGGGGATCCACCATCCAGGGGTAAAGGAGAAGAGAAATGAAGGGAGGTGAGGGAGGGGAACAAGATCGAAGGGATTTGGCAATCAAACAAGATGAACAAGCAAACCCCCAATTCACCTACGCACACAGAGCTGAAGACCGAAGGGATCGGTCAATTATCTTGTCAATTTTATTTTAGGTGATCATCCAGTCTATCAGAGCGATTACGTGAGGTAAATAGGTGTCCCAAATCTCTCTCAACCGACTGTCCCGTACTGAAAGCCAGTAATCAGTCAAGAAAAGATCGGAGGCTCTATCCTAATGTGCGGATCACTCTCTCGCTCATCCAAACCAGACAAGGAGGGGGTTACTCTCCCCAAGACAGATTTTCAGTGAAGTGTCTTTTAGGTCAAGTAAGATTAGCAGTCCCGATTTTATTGTTTTTGTTTTTAGATATTTTTCAATAAAAAGAAACGCCTAACGAATTTTTCGGTTCTCCTGATTATTAAGTCCAAAACAGGGGGGAGAAGACGAAAAAGCCGATGCACGATAAATCAATGATGCATGCAAAGTCAGAAATGCGTACCTGCCTCCAGCTCTCTACATGCAAAATGATCCGCGCATAAAATAAAGACAAAAAGTAAACTAAGCTAAATGATGCAGCGGGAAGCCGAGTCCTAGACGAGCAACTTCTAGCGAAGAACCGTCTAACCGGTCACCGACCTCCAAGTCAAAGGGTCCGGTCTTGGCTCGTCCCTCCCCTGCCCGACAAATCGGGGGTAGGAGTAAGCGCTTTACAGGACGAGCTACGACACGTAGGCTACGGAGGCTAGCGAGTCGGTTATTTTTATTATTGATTTTAAGTAGGTCCAATTACGGTCTATAGGAACAGATAAGCCTTAGGTGTGTGGATCCTACTCAGTTACGTCACAGTCACCAGAAAGTCCTAAGTCTAGGGGCTCGAGCAAAAACCGCGAAAAATCCGGAAAATGACAGTAAGAAAGGAAAAATAAATCCGCGAGAAAAGCCGCGAAAAAGCCGCAGGTCCTAATGGGTCCCCCGAGCACGCCGGTGCTCGGCGAAACAGACCCGCTACGGTAGTCAAGTCCAAACAGTCTCAGAAGTCCTGTCCCTATATTATTACAATGATGAATAAATGAAAGAAACTACCCTAATACCTCACCCACTCAACTCTCTCTCTCTCTCCTGCTCTCTCCTGCGGCTTCGTAGAGAAAGAAGCCGCCTCCGAACTCCGCGGCTGCACCGGCTCCTCGAAAGTCGCCTCCGCGGTCCTCGGGCCCTCACAAGAAAGACAGAAGAGTGGTCAGACCAATAAACAATAATCAAATAATGAATGAAAATAAAAGCAAGGGTATATGTGCAAAAATGGAAATAAAATAAACACTCAATAGAAAACAAAAATAAAAATAAAAGAAAATCAAAATAAAACAAAAATAAAACAAAAAGAAACTAAATACAAAAGCCGCGAAAAAGCCGCGAGCTCCGAAGAGCCGCGAAAAGCCGCGAAAACAAAAATAAAAAGAAAGTCAAAAATAACTACTAAGCCGTGCTCCCCGGCAACGGCGCCATTCTGATAACCCGAATGACTGATCAAGGCAAAGGTCTGGAAGTGGTCGTTGCGACCTCAATCACTCAGACGGAGAATATCAAGAAAAATATCGAACCGCGAAAGAAATAAGAAATCAAAACACGAGGTGCGGTCCTAGCTATGGGATTAACCTGGTATAGCTCCCAGGGTCGAACACAAGGAGCACGGGTTGGCCTAGGGCCTACGAAGTAGTAAAAAGAAAATAAAAGGAAAAACAAGGATTTTTAATGGTTTTTAATAATTTTTATATTTTTTTGGATTTTTAATATAAAGAAAATAAAAGAAAGTAAAATCAAGCACACTTGCACAATTTATTTAACACACCAAAAAGCAAGCAAAAATTAAATAAAAATTGTTTTTATGTTTTTTAGGTTTTTAAATGTTTTTGGTGAATTTTTGGTATTTTTCTAATGTATATTTTATTTTATAAAAATCAAACAGTGCTCAAAGGCCTAGGTACTGTCCAACAAGGCTTGAAACCCAAAAATAAAATATTTATGG
Organism: Ottelia alismoides; assembly: GCA_037367405.1. Lineage (NCBI taxonomy): Eukaryota > Viridiplantae > Streptophyta > Magnoliopsida > Alismatales > Hydrocharitaceae > Ottelia > Ottelia alismoides. Next base: position 538,085 of record JAZKJV010006373.1, read on the forward strand.
ATCTCAAAAGCCCTGGAGGTAATTTTCCTGTAATCTAGAAAGAACAAGGAAAATTTGGGCACCTAAATTATTGTTTTTGGATTTTTATATTATTTATTATAATTTTTATGAGTTTTTAGGGGTTTTTAGATTTTTAGGGTTTTTAAGCAATGAAAAATAGCCAAAATTGGCTAGAAAATCAAACAACACACAAGAAACAGTAACTATTTTTTTGGAATTTTTGGGGTGATTTTATATTTTTTTGGTATTTTTAAACCTAGACAGTAGCTAAAAAGGATGTTTTTGAATTTTTAAAAATACTAAATGAAATCAAAAATGTCCTCAAAAATTCTCAAAAATCCAACAACATGGCAGGAGCCATGTGTCAAATTTTCATCGAATTTGGAGGTGGTTTGATATTTATTCAAAAATTAAAGAGGGGGCACTGTGCACAGGGACGTAAGTGCAAATACCCGCAAGTCTGGGGGCTAAGGTGCAAAAATCCCAGCTAAACACGCGCGTGGCGCGTGCCTGGGGCACTCAGGGGCCTTTTGGTAATAAAAACCAAGTTCCTGTACCTTTTGGTAACTCGTACCAAAAGTCCAGGGGCTTGGATGCAAAAATCCCACTAAAATCCGCACATGCGTGAATAAAATGCTCACAGGGGCATAAATGCAATTACCAAAAAGTTATCATTCATTCACTAACCCAACAGAAATACAGGATAAACGACGCAAATATCCCAAACAAGCACGTGGCGACGCACGTGAGATCACATACACAGGGGTATAAATGCGAAACTAAACAAGTCCAAGGTCCTCAGTGCAAATTTCACAAAAATAAAAGAACTGAACTACTTATTTACAGGATTAAAAACTAAATGCATAAAGTAAAGGGGCCTACAGATAATTTACCCCTTTATTAATGTCGAGGGACGGATGCGCGACGCGTGGCGGATTGGATGGACGTGATGGCGCGCCGCAAACCCAAAGGACCCCTCGTCGCGATCCGACGGCTGGTGTGTGTCCACGTGGATGATCGGACGAAGGAGCTGCGACGTGGGTCTTCGAAGAGAACCGGGCTCGGATCGGATGGACGAGGTGCAGCCACGTGCTAGATCGAATGGCTGAGGGGTGTCGTGGCTTAACCTCGTCGCTCAACGGTGAAGATCGATCCTCGCAAGATCTGGCGGTGGACGTTGCTCCGAGGATGGACGGCTACGATCTGAACTGGAGCGTCGAGGTCGATCTGACGGCGGACGAGGATGCTGGAAGAACTGGCGGCCGGCGAAGTTCGCCGGCCCTCTGCGTGTGCTGGAGTCCTCGTCCGGTGCTCAGGAGATGCTAGAAAGATTCGCCATGAAGGTCCGCACCTGATGCACTTCTCCGATGGAGGCGAGGAACTCAGGAGAGCTCCGGCGACGTCGAAGAACGGGAGCTACTGTGCTCTGAAGCTCCGACCTCCAGATGAGGTCGATGGACCTGAAGACCTGCACAGAAAGAAAGAGGGGTCGAGGGCAAACTGCCTCGACCCGTCAGAGCGGGCGGAAAGTGAACGGTGAGGCGGAGTGGAGGGTCTCCGGCGAGCGGCGGAGGGAGGAGACCCGTAACCCTGCTCCGGGACGAGCCAGGGGGAATGGAGGGGCGGAGCAGGTGGTGAGGAGTTAGACGAAGGTGGTGGGCTGGTCGGATGGTCAAATGCGTGGACGGAGACGACTGGCGGAGGCGGCGGAGCTACACTACCGGAAATGGAAAAATCTAACGCTACGCTAATCTACGGCCTAACTAAGTTACCTGATGGCTGCTGTCGACTGGGCTGGAGCCAAGGAGGCTCCCGGTCGTTGCCTCAAGGGATCGTCGAGCTCCTCGAGGCTCAGGCGCGCTCGCGGCGGCGCACGGCGGCGATTACCACCGGATCAATGGAATCCGTCCAACTCAGGCCTCGCTTCCACTCCAAAACACTCGCCTGTCACTCGGGTGGTCTGGAGGAGCTCCTTGGCGGCGAGCAGGGGTCCAGAGATCGCGTGAATAGGTCGCCGGTGACGACACTAAATAGTGTGGAAGATCCGAGAAGATGGTGATCGGGCGAGGTGCTCGGGCTTCGGATCTGGCAAAACCACCCCGGGCGAGGGTCTCGGATGTACGCAGAAGGATTAGGACCCGGGGTTTACGCGATTGGCAGGCGGATCGAGCTGGGAAAAATCAAGGAAATCGGGTCGACAGCCCGATCCGCGAAAGGGGAAGGTCCGCGGGGGGAGTTGACCGGGGGTCAACATCCCCCGTGGACCAATCAGGAGTCGCCAATTATTGAGTTTTTATTTCATTTTTTTGGGCCTTTAAATGGCCGAATTTTCAAAAACTTAAAACACAAAATATTTTTATTTTATTTTTTTCTATTTTTTTGTGATTTTTAATTAATTTTTGAAAATAAAAATATTTTTATACAATATATAGCTATACATAGGTATATATACAATATATGGTTTTTAATTTTGATTTTTAATTAGTTATTTTTATACATTTTTATTCCTATTTTATATTTTATTTATTTATAGGATAAAATGAGGAATAAAAGGTTATTTTTATTTTATTTTAATTATTTATATACATAGGTGAAATAATTAGTTATATAGAACTATATACATGGTATATGTACACATATATTTTTGTATTTTAATTTTGTGATTTTTATTTGATTTTTGTTTTGTTTCTTTTTTATTTATTTTATTTACAATATATACATAGATTATTTACAAAAAGTTGTGGAGAATAATTTTATTTATTTATAAGGTTAAATAAATAGGGAAGGTGGTTTATGTACATGGTGAAGGGGTATTTTTGGTCTTTTTAATTTTTGAATTTTTATTTTGTTTTTAATAGTTCTAAATATATACAAAATATATACAAGCATATTTTTGGTTGAGGAAAATATAATTTTATTTATTTACAAATATATACATGTGTGAGCCCCTATCTCCCTCTACTTGGCTTTTATGCGGTCAGGCCCATGTTGAGCCCTCCCTTGGGTTAGGTTGCTCAATATTTATTCTAAATATTTCCCTCTTTTTCTTTTTCATCTTTATTCTTTTATTTTTGCACAAAAACATGCTAATTATCTATATTTACAAACATGCATGCTTTTGCTAACTTTTCCTATTTACACATATCTACATGCATTTGCATAGGTTTTTGTAGCTAAAATATAAGAATAAAGAGTGATGAATGGGTATTCATCAGGAGCTCCCAACAATAGTCGATTCCATGCCCAGTCTTCTTGCAGTGTCCACATTTCTTATCCTTCCAATACCCACTCTTACCCCCTTTCGTTAATAGGGCTGGTCTTTCAAACTGAGATGCCTGATCATCTTTCATAACAGTACGTCGTTGTTCCTCAGACTCAATAGCATGATAGATTTCTTCAATATCAGATCCAATCCCACTTGTCAGGAGTTGACTTCTGGTTGCCTCAAACTCAGCATTTAGTCCTCCAAGAAAGATAAAAATTCTCTGCTTCCAAGTCTCATCCCAATATTTCTTTTGATCAGTCGGGCTGGTCCAGGTATCATCACAATAGTAATCAATTTCTTCCCACTTGGTCTTTAACGATGCATAGTAGCCAGCTACAGTCATCTCCCCTTGTCTCATAGTATACACATCCCTGCTTAATTGGTACATACGGATGTCTTGCTTCTTCTGCCCATACATGCTCTCAAGGGTGAGCCATTGGTCTCTGGCAGACTTCTTCCGAAGAATGAGCGGTTGGATGTCAGAGGATACGGCATTGATGATCCAATTTCGGCATTGGCTATCCTCAATATACCATTGTTCATATGATTTATCAGTAACCGCAAGAATCTTTTTTTCGACCATCTATATAGCCTCCCCTCCCACGGGAAGCTAAGGCAACCTCCATCGCAGCGGACCACATCAGATAATTATTTTTCGTTAACTTCATAGTTGTAACATGAGCCGGAATATTATCCATTTTAATAGTCACCACATCCGCAGTATTTTCCGAATCCATGAAAACTACGACAAGTACCCCACAAATAAGAAGGGAGGAGAACTCACAAAAAATTGCAGCAATATCCACGCACAGCAGGTGCTTCAGCACAGATAACGAGGAACATGAACTGCTCACAGTAACCTGCTTTCACAGGGGCTGCACAGGAAGGCCCGCGCACCTGGAAAGCTCTGAAGGGCACGCGCAGGACCTTCGGGAAAGCCCCAGCAGTGACTGCACAAGAAGGCTCTCAACTAAAGCACCAGGAGGTGCTCACACACCAGAAAGCACCAGAAACAGGGGCTCGCACTGAAGGTCCAGCACAAAGGCGCGCCAGGAAGACTCGCGCACAGGAGATCACGCACCGGAGGGCTTCGCGCGTGCGGGCTTCGCAGCACGCAGGGGTCGCAGGTGATCGCGCGCGCAGGGGTACCAAGGGGGCACGCAGGGGTACCAAGGGGTACCAAGGGGGTACGCAGGGGTACCAAGCGCGCAGGGGTACCAAGGATCGCGAGGGGGCACGCGCACCAGAGATCTTCGCGCACCAGGGAGACTCGCGCACAGGGGGGTTCGCGCACAGGAGAGAATCGCGGGGGGGCACGCGGGGAGAATCGCACCGAAGGGGAGAATCGCTTGCGGGGGCTTCGTGCACAGGGGATCGCGAAGAGGGGCACGCGGGGGAGATCTTCGCGCACCAGGGCTTCGTGCACAGGATATCTTCGCGCACCAGAGATCTTTGCGCGGGGGAGGCTCACCAGGGATCTTTGCGCGCGGGAGGCTCCCAGCAGCCACACCAGGGATCCCACGCACACAGGCGGAAGGGCTTCGTGCACAGGGACCGTGCACACCAAGGAGATGATCGGCAAGAGCAGAGACGGTCTCAGGCGACGAAGGCTTCTCCACGGCGGTGCGTCCTTCGGCAGGGGCGGCAGGACAGAACGTGGCTAGGGTTTTTTTCACACCGATCAAAAAAACACGAATCTCAATGTGGCTCTGATACCATGTTGAATACCAATCATTGAGAAACACAAGGAATGACACAAGGATTTACGTGGAAAACCCTACGATGAGGGAAAAACCACGGGGGCACACATGAACCCTAATCTCTTTCTCTAAGAGATTAGGATTCTTTCTTCACTCGGTTAATTGTAAAGGAGGGGGGATGAGTACATTTATAGAGCGGCAGGGTAAACGGTCCCTCATCCAAAGATCCGTTTACCCAATTACAACTCAACATATAATATATACGTGCACTCATTTTGAATTCCCTGTATGACCATAATCAATGTCATTCATTTTATTTTTTTATCATATCAATATTGGATACAAGTCCTACTACCACCATCCTCTCTTCTCTTTTGAAAGCCAAATGTTAAATCTCTAAACTAATAAAGGTGTGAGTATAACTGGTAAATTGTAAACCATGTTCAATTATTCCCCTCATAGTTCCCTCCCCCCTCTCATTTAACTCTTGGCTGCCAATATTCCTCCCAGTTCCTTCTCATTCCATTTCGATGTTGTCCGTCGTGCATATGTTATTCTCCTCCAGTATAACCCATCGCCCATTCCCTCGTGATGTCGCCACCCATCCCATACAACGTTCACTCCCCTCTCACGTGACGATATTTGTCCTCGGCATATTGTCACTTTTCTGATGTTCATTAAAAGAAAATAGTTTCAGGATAGTTTTCTAGTATCATTGTTAGTTATTCTTGACCACTTTGGTTCTTGTATTTTACTTGATGTAGCTTGCAATCCTATTGTAGGGATGAATCTGGATCAGTTACATGATTAAATGTATTACTCCTATTTAAGAACAAATATGTATTACTTAATTCCTTTCATTTTTGAATTGACATACGATTTTGATTCATATTTTCATAAAATCATATATTTTTATTATATATATGATCTTATAAATAAATTTCATTTCAAGTCTATTTTAAGTGAGAGGCATGTTACTCATCTACTAGGTTATATTTAAGTTAGTTTTGTCTTGGATTTTCAATTGAGTATGGATATTATTTGATTATCATTTGTTAATGATATATTATAGAGATTTGAAGGGTTTTCTTGGAAATGTTTGGGCTTTGGCATAGACTCTAAATTAATTATGGACTTCATCAATACCCGATTATAGAGATTGCAGTTTTATTTACCTAATTTAGATGTATATCCTTATTTGTTAACTTCTATTATTTTATGTGATCTTTCATTTTTTGCATCTATTCATATTATCGACTTTTAAGATATTATTCAAATGTCGAGAGCTATTGTGCTATAAAGTACATACACAAGAGAGTATACTATTTGAGTATGTGTAAATGTAAAAATCCGATCCAATCCGTAATCCGATGGATTAAATTTGATTGAATTTAAGTATTTGACGGATTTGATTGGATTCAAAAAATAAAAATCCGTTAACACTGAATTCGATACGGATTATGCTAAACTCTGATCCAATCCAATCCATGTGCACTCCTAGTAAATGAAGTGCGATTTCATTAATAATCTAGGTAAAATGTACAGTAAAAAAATCAAAAGTAGGGGTGACCCCAAGTCTAAAACACTGACAACGGGTAAGAGTGAGATTAAGAATAAATAAAAAAACAAGTGATTGCTTTAAATCAATTCAGGAGGATCGGTATGTCCTTTGAGATGCTCCTAATCAGCACTCGGCTAGACGCACTTGACATTTTGGTCCAACGCAAGTTTCGCTCTCTCTCTATTCGCCAGATAGTAACATCGAATCTGGTTCTTAGCCTTCCACCTTTGCATCCATCGCATGCCCCCTTTGCTTCTTATATTACACTTGCTTTAGCTTGCAATCTTATTGTAGGGATGAAACTAGATCAGTTACATGATTAAATGCATTACATCTATCTAAGAATAAATATGTATTACTTAATTCCTTTCATTTTTGAATTGTTATACGATTTTGATTCTTATTTTTCATAAAATTTATATATTTTAAATATGTGTATGATCTTACAAATAAATTTCATTTCAAGTCCATTTCAAATGAGAGGCATGTTGCACATCTACTGGCTATATTTAAGTTAGTTTTGTCTTAGATTTTCAACTGAGTATGAATGTTATTTGATTATCATTTGTTAATGATATATTACAGAGATTTGAAGGGGTTTCTTGAAAGTGGTTGGGCTTTGACATAGACTCTAAATTAATTATGGACTTCATCAATATCAGACTATAGAGTTCACATTTTTTTATCTTTGTATCTTTATTTGGTAACTTGTATTATTTTATGTGATCATTCTTTTTTAGATCTATTCATATTATCGATTTTTAAAATATTATTCAAATGTCGAGAGGTAGTTTTCTATAAAATACATACACAAGAGACTACACTATTAGTTTAAAAATACGATCCAATCTGTAATGTGATGGATTAGATTAGATTTAAGTATTTGATGGATTGAATTGGAATAAAAAAATCAGTTAACATTGGATTGGACACGGATTATGGTAAAATCCTATCCAATCCAATCCATGTGCACCCCTAGTAAATGAGGTGTGATTTCATTAATAATCTAGGTAAAATGTACAATGAAAAATCACAAGTAGAGGTTACCCAAATCGGAAACCCCAACGAGTGGGAGTGAGATTAAGAATAAATTAAAAAATAGGAGATTGTTCTAAATCAGTTAAGGAGGATCATTATGTTCCTCTAAGATGCTCTTAATCAGCACTTGGGCAGGCGTACTTGACATTTTAGTCCAACACAAGTTTCATTCTTTCTGGATTCGCCAGATAGTAACAACGAAGGCAGTTCTAAGCCTTCCTCCCGTCTGTACATCCAACGCATGAAACCTTTTTATCCGAGTAAGGACGTTCAAGATGCACTCCCCATACCTAGATAAGGGAAGGGAAAGCAATGCACATACTCCTTCTCAAACATCAATGCAGTAGGGACATTTCCAAAACAGATGATCCCTAGACTCAAGAGGGTGGTCACGAATGTCTCTTATCTGAAGTTAAGTTGCTTAGTTTTTGGTGAGAAGCACTTTATAATATCATTCATGTGACCTTTATCCATACCTATCTTTGGATAGTGAAGTATTTAACATGGTTTGATATGTCATGGATGTACCATACAATTATTTGTGTCTACTTGTTTTCTGGGGCCTTTATGTATAGTCGAAGAAGTAAAAGATCCAAGTTTGATGCAAGACTAGACAACCCATTTTTGTGATATGTCCAAGTTGGATTTAGTTACAAGTTGTATGGCTTAATTGAGAAGAAGCTTGTAAGAAATAGAGATGTGATGTTCTTTGAAGATCAAACTATAAAAATACACTTATATGTGATGCCACTCTTTAGAAGGAGATCCTTCTTATGAAGGAGATCCTTCTTATGAAGGAGATCTTATTTTGTAGCGGTATCACTTCCAAAAGATTACATTAACATAACATAACTAAAACCAACAGATTTTTATTTTATAGAATTTCAAGATTTCTATAATTTCAAATTTATATTCTCGAGAGTTCCTATTTTTCAGAATTTCAAATTTAGATTTAGAATTTCGAATTTAGATTTTCAACCTTTGTTACATAGTGTGAATTATGAGCTGTAGTCTTGTAAAAGACTCTAAGTTGAAAATCTAAATTCGAAATTCTAAATATAAATTTGAAATTCTGCGGACATACAAAAGTGGCAAAGGATTAAATGATGTGGAGATGGTTCCTTTATAGAGCATTGCAGATATAACTCCAGATGATGCTACTGAGCAATGATCGGTTGTAGAAGAAGAAGAGGTTGTGCTTGAAATTTGTCTAAAATAGCGAGGATAATAATGATGACAACCAAGCTAGTAAGAGCTTTTCAAATACAATCCTACTACAGAGAACCATGAGAGAGAGAGAGTCATCCCTCCACCATATTTCGTGTACATGAATATGCCTTGTTGAAATATAAAGGTGAGCTTGATTGCTGAGATGATGTTTTGAAAGATGTGCATAAATAAAAAAAATGAATAAAGGCCATGTAAGATGAGATGAAGTCTCTTTATGATAATCGCATCTTTGAGCTTGCAAAGTGTCCAAGGCAAGATATCATTAAAACAAATGCTCTTTTTAGTGAAGCACGACGAAAACTCTTCAAATCCTAAATACAAAGTTAATTTTGTAAAGGGTTTCTATCAAAGAAAGGGAGTTGATTTTAAGTAGAAATTATCTCATGTGGTCAAGATTTCTTCTCTTAGAGTCGTTCTCAACCTGTGTATCAATCTTGAAGATTGAGTAAATGGATACGAAGATAACTTCCTTCCATGGAGATCTTGAGGAGGGAATTTACATGAATCAACTTGAACACTTGATGGTTAAAAATACAAGAAGTTTGAGTCTTTTAGAGGAGAGTATGGCTATGCAAAATTGCTTCACTTCATTATGTTTTCATTAGAAATACTCAACTGATGGTTTCATCATTTTGTTGGTTAATGATGATGGCATGCTTATCGTTGGTGGCACTGGTTCGAGGATTTCAAACTTGACAAATAAGCTGAGCAAGTTCTATGAAGGGCTTGGGACATGATGGTCATATCATATGCTATAATAAGAGAATTACATTGAAAAGTACATCATAGATTTTTCATGGACAAGACAAAGCTTGTTGGCACCCTCTTCGAGAACACTTCAAGCTCAACTCCAAATAGAGTCCAAAGACTAATCAAGAAAAGAAAGAAATAAAGATAACTTGTTGGACATGCGAGCCCACGGCGAGCCATTATGTAATAAATGTTATTGCAATTCACTCCTTAATCTGAAATAAAGAGTAAATAATTTGCATAATAGGTCCCTTAGTACAATTAGGGTTATGTACCATGGCCATCTTAATGATCATACAGCTGTTGATTCAATTACTGAATCATAGAGGATGGTGCTTAGATGAATATCTAATGAGTTAGATTGAGGACTCATCAAGCACCGTCAAATGATTATTAAGAGATGATCTCCAGCCTGAGTAGGAGATGGATCCTTTCTCAGTTAGGCTGATATCTGACCGACCTCTTGATGCAGGTCCTCTGCATAGGAATAGAGATTCGGAGGTGTCAGATTAGTTAGGTCAAAGAGTTGACTTAACGAGATTGAGATAACCAAAGTCCTATATTGTATGCTGTCACGATACAGGCACGCATCCTCTGACCGGAGACAGATGTGCTACTATATGTTTGAGTATGTACATTTGGCAGACCAATAGGTTGATGACCTAATCAAGGTCTATACACCGGCGCGCTGGTGTGCATATAAGAGCATATGAGTAATACGATCTCTCAAAGGGATCATACAAGTTCAGTTACTGAATCGGAAGACATGAGCTCACTCATGAGATATTGGGAAGAATCAAATTCCATGCGCATGGTCGTCTTGCTTTGGAAGCTTGACTGAATTTGTAGGTTTGATATATATACTTTTGGAAAGTATATGATCAAGACCTAGGTATGATATATGCTTTTGGAAAGTATATGATCGATACCGACTCCCAATGATCGAGTGAGAAACTTACTGATAAAAACCCTGAAGTAGACAGTGTAAAGTTGATCTAATACTTCGGGTTTATTCTGAGTCTTCCAGTATGCAGGATGTACATGTATTGAGAATACCTGAGGTTGATGCGATCATAAACGATTGTATAACCATGGCGCTTCCATTCTTAGGGAGTGATGAAACGGGTCTGGATTTTAGTGACTCCTCTCAATAGAGAAGTAATCTGATCTTAGTCCAAATGTTGGACATTGATCTGAATGTGATTCAGTTTCAATGAGAATATTAGATTTACGGTCTTGATTTAATCAAGCATCTATGGGAGGCCCGAGATCTGGATTTGAGATATGATCTCAATATCCATGTCACTATACGTGGAACAATACAATCGCCCTGTCCTTATCTCCAACTATTCGCGGATAAAGCGCATTATCCTTGAAAGAGTTCATGGATAATTTTATTGTTGATATTTGTATCTGAGCATTGAGAAAATGGATAATTAAATGTGATTTAATTATCATGAATAATATGAATTTGATTCATATTATAAGGAGAGTTATCTTAGATAATTAAATGTGATTTGATTATCAAAGATGTAAATAATGTGAATGTGATTCATATTATTTGAGCACATGAGAATAAGTTATCCAATATAATTAAATGTGATTTAATTATTATGGATAATAATAATGTGGATAGTAATATCCAATTATTCATAATATATTATAAATGTGATTTATAATGTATTAGAGAGAGCTAATTATATTTTATATTTGTTGATTAATTATTAATGTGTATTGGATACACATTGTCTAATTAATTGACAATGTAAATTATATGTTGTTTTGGGTTGTGAATATGATTCACAAATTTCCAATGTCAAGATTGCAATATTCTCAAATATAATTGTGAATTATTTTTAATGAATAAATAACCAACAAAAGTTGTTGGAAATAAATAATGGAGAAAATCAAGGAAGCATGCAATCTCATGGATTTCCATGAGATTGCCCCCACATGCATATTCTCTCCTTATTTGTTGGATTGATTATATTTGATTTTGTCAATTATATTTTAATCTAAAGTTGTTGCTTTTTACCAACAACAATCTTGACCATTGGATTGACATAAATCAATCTCATCCATTGATTTTATATGTCCCATGGATTGAGATCCTTGGATCCCACTCGACAGCCCTCTCTCCCTCTCATGTGGCCGTCCATCATAGATGACCTAGAGAGGTTCTCCATCACCGCGGCATCGTCGTTATGCTGCCTGTTCGTCTGCTCGTGGATTTCCGTCTCCTTCGGTGCGCCTCGCTCTTGAAGAAGACGTCGGATCTCGTGTGTCGAGATCAGGAGATTCGCCGCTTGGATCATCAACATGGATTGCGAGAAGCACGCGGTTCATCCCCACGCTCGCAAGCGTCTCCTCCGTCGGATCGGACTTGAGACAGGAGGTCTCTTCGTTTAGAGACTCGATCGCAACCACGCTTCAAGAGGTAATCCTATTACTTGTTTGTGGTTTAGACGAAACGATCCGAGAAGTGTTTTTGGATCATGTGGTTTCGTCGTAAGAAAAATTTTTAAATTCCGCTGCATCGAGCAACTAGTGCGACTAGTCGCTCCTCGTTGTATTCGATACGACGCTCACGCTTCCGTGATGCGCTTGAGGATCTAACCATATCCTTCAAGTGGTATCAGAGCCTTAGGTCGATGATTTCGAATATGATTCGCTAACCGAGGACGACTTGGGTTCGTTAAGGTCGCGAAAGTTTTTATCGCATTTGATTTCGCAGATCTGTTTAGTGTATTTTTTCGGCCCTGTTTAAATTGTTTAAACACGAAAATAGCACTTGAATTTTGTTCCCCATTAAATAAGGAAACCATAGGATCTGAGTTTGCGTAAATCGGATTTCGTATGCTCGAGATATGGTTGTTTTAATGAACATGTATTCACTGTTACGGGAACTGCGAATCTTAACGTAATTAAGGAGTTAATTACTGTTTAGATATGCCTCAAAATGCATGCAAATCACATATATTCTGTTGTAAATCAAATTAGCAAACTATAGAAACTTACTTTGCTTAATTTGGATTTAAATTGATTGAGATATGCTAATTTTAGTAAGCAGGGGTCACTGCTGAAATTACTTTCCTAATCAAGAACCATGTGATTGTCAATTAATGAAATTAATTGTTAATTTCAAGAAATAATTATGGAAAATATTTGAGAAATATTGGAAGATGATTATTTCCTTAATTGACTTGACCTCAACCAATTAATTGATTAGATGTGATCTAGATCATAATTGGATACACAGTTATCAAACTCCTTGCTTGAATAGGATTGGGAATTTGTCTAGCAAATTTCCTTATAATCAAAATTGTTTTGATTACTATATAGTATAATTTCGGTTGAAAAACCGATGATCATCTCAAGTACAAATTAATCAATTTGGCATTATATTTTCCCGAGGCGGATATGGTGTCTAGTCGGGGATCGCTGGGGTAGCGGGTTGCAACGTATGCGGTCCGTCCCACTCCCGCCGGTACTGACCATGACAACGGGTAGGGCCAGGATAATGTCCGAGGGATTAAGTTGTATTTTTCTAATTATTAGAATACGAATTAATACGTACTTTGAGAATAATACCATATATATTCAAGTAAGACAATCAAGTTTGATTGATTGAATTGGATTGATAATTACTTTAATATGATTAAGTTAATTATGTCTAATTAAAATATTCTAATATGATTGGAGTTAATAACTCCCTTGGAAGAATTAATCGTAATGAATGTGATTCATAATGATTAATTATAATTTGAATATGATATGGAGGATCACATAAGTGACATCCATGGTCTTCCGTCACGGCGAAGGGTTTCGTCGCCAGATATTATATGTGGGAGACGCCTGTCCGAAGTGACAACTCCTGCATATGATCCATTTGGATTAGGCTCGTCGCTTCTCGAAAGAGTAAGGACGTATGCGTAGTGACCCCAATATCGGGTCCTCATATTATTGGGGTGATATTGGATTGCGCATAGCGAGTTGTATTCCTGTTGACGGTTGGTTCAATTAATGACGGGTCAACATCACCTTAGGGGTGGTGGGCCCGGGTGTTAAAGACCGAATTGGGAGATGCAAGTTGGACTTGCAAGGCGGAATGTGTTCCCGCTTCTTTTTATCCAAGTTGTAGGTTCTCATATTATTGGGATGCAACAAAGATAAGGAAGGAGATCCCAGATCTTGCTTGAGATATAATGGTAAGTATATCTCTTACATTGAAAGTGATTAAGGGAATGAACTTTCATTGTTGACATGGCCAGACAACTTTGATATAAAAAATCCTAAATCAAAGTAAATTATATATTTATATAAGTTTATGTAAAATTTTTTAATTTCAGATAATCCTTCATTAAACCCACTCAATGATATACTCAATAATAACCAGTAAAATATCATGGATTGGACCCTTGATCCAGATATTGTACTTGCAATTGGACACATAATGTATGTGATTGCAATGTGCAAGTTTCCTCATAATAATGAGAAGTGATAATTAAATAAGACTATAGGACTAAAACCCTAGGGTTTGTATGTATCTATAAGTCTTGATCTCATTGAATGTACTTTGGAGGTGACATGTCGATGATGATCGTAATTATCAAATAATCCTTATAAAATCAATAAAGATTTTCTGGCATACATATGTGCTCTTGACATTTAATCATGAATGACATGGTTCTCTGCATCATGTAGAATGGTAGCTCTATAAGAGATGATGTATTCAAATTATTTGAATACCTACCTGAACCTATGTTTTAAGAGTTCAGATGGATGTAGATGATGAGTGTCATTATTCTACTGTCTATACTCTAGTCATTCATGAAGCTTCATAATATTCATATTGTATGAATTGGGTGAAGCATGTATAAATGTCGAAATGCTCTTACATTAAATTCTTTTGAATTTAACATAAGAGGTCCTTAGTCTTAAGCAATGGTTGTTTATAGATAAAGGGAGCGCAGTGGAAGCATGGGTTGGACCCAAGCAGGAAGTATAATCAAAGAGTTGATTGTACTTCTGTGACCTCCATATAACATCCATAGAGTTGGATGAATGCCAATACTGCAATATATTTATGTGTTGATAGTATGACTATCAAATCTATCTAGAATCCTTAGAGAAGTAATCGGATAATACATCCGAATAACCTACATATAATCATTGAAATTGACTTACTTATTTGATAAGGTAGAGTCTAATAAATGTATCTCAATCTTCTAAAGACACTTGCAATTGGTTGCATATGAATTAGAATATTAGAAATCTGATCTTAAGGTTTATTGGTCATCCATGTTGAAAGTGATGCAAGTGTTGCAACAATTTCCATTGGATCAATGAACTTCATATTCAGTGGGAGCCCTTAGTCTTAGAGAATGTCTCTATGACCTAGATATTAGAATACACTCATTGTTTATTTCTAATTGTTGGATATAAACATGAATTCTGTAATAAATCTATCATAAAGAGTTATGATGGAGATATTTCAGATAGTAATATAAAATCTAGTGGACTCTACTAAATTAGAAAATTAATGAATGGTTCATTGAGATTTCTAATACTGAAAATTAAACCTTTAAAGATCAATAGGAGGATAAAAGATCATTTGACAATGATCTGGCATCAAATTTTGGACACGTGTCTGTTGATGAAATCAATGGACTAGTAAGACATGGAACTTTAGATTGTCTAAAAATTCAAATCTCACATACTTATGAATATTGTATTCAAAGTAAAATGTCCAATACACCCTTCCTTGGGAAAGGTATAAGATGTTAAGGTATTCAAGATCCCATACATATTGATGTATGTGAATCACCTATATCAGAATAAACATTATGGATATGTGATATCTATTAGTGATTATTTGTGATATAAGATTTCTTCTCTTCACTTAGAAAACTTTGAAATGTTCAAAGATTTCGCAATTTTGGTTTAGAACCAGAGTTTGAAGGAAGATGAAATGAATTTGATCTAACCAAGGTAACCTGTACCTATTAGATGAATTCAAGAAATACTTTATTGAGATATGAATATCATTCCTATCTCAATCCTCCTAATGAACCTTAACTCAATGGAGTTGTAGGGAGATACAATTAATCATGTGTGACATGATTTAATCAATGATTAATCCTAGCATAATTATATATTAGTTTCCAAGGTATATGTGTAGTAGAGACTACATTATATACTTAATAAGGTTCCATGCATGTAAGCTGGAATCTAGCACTAGAGAGTGCTACTTCATTAGGAAAATAAAGGATGGTATTGTATACCTACTTTATGACCTTGAGATTTTTAAAGGATCTCATCTCTGAGAATGTGATTCTTAGAGGATGACTCTCTTAAGAATCAAGATAAAATGAAGTGAAGGAACTCATTTAATCTTGAGATGATAATGAGGCTCCTGAAATCAGAAACTAAAAGAATAATTGAAGATGAAACATTAATACTTCTTCAAATAAGTTTGAGGATGTATTCTATGTGGAAATGATCGGACTTCATGTGATGAAGTTCCTGAGGATCATGACATGGAAAGATGGATGTTAGCAATAAAAAGTCTAATGTAGACTTCATATACAAGTGTTGTATATGGACCCTCGAGGATCCACCTATATGGGTAGGACCCATTAAGGTGTAAATGGATCTTCAAGAAAAAGAGGGAATCTGATGAGAAGGTAGAGACCTTCAAAGCACGGTTCGTAGCCATGAGCTACACACCGAAGATAAGACATCGCTTGCGATGAGACTTCCTCTCTAGTGACCTTGCTTTAACCCATCAGAATATTGCTAACTATAGCTACACAACTTGACTATGACATCTTCATGATGTGAGTCAAGATTGCATTCCTCTATGAATACCTTTCTGAGGATATTCATATGAAGTAGCCCCAGGGCTTCATGGTTGAGGAAAGCAAGGTGTGCAAGCTAGAGAACTCCGTCTTTAGACTCAAATAATGTTCTTGTAGTTGGAACATTAGATTTGATGAAATTATAAATGTTATGATTTCAAATAGAATCTTGATGAACTATGTGAAGCTTAGTGGGAGTGCCATTGTGTTCATCGTGCTAAATGTAGATATTATCCTGATCATTTGGAATGATCTAAGAATGATAATAATAAGTGTTTTATAATCTGGTTATCCCATACCTTGAGATATGATCTCAAGGATACCTCTTAGATCTTAGTTTCTGAAGTCATTCATAAGCAAAGAGAAGAAGGTATTGGGATCAACACATTAGTAGTACACCTTGGTCTTATTCCAATTTCTGGAAAAATCTAAGAAAGGCTTCCTTCCCTTAGGATATGGTACTAACCTATCTAAAGGGATAGCACCTCAAAGAGTTGAGGATGTGAATACAAACTGCTTGCACTTGTGCATCAGTTACGAGAAGCTGAGTGTATGCTGGATGTGTACGAATACCAGATGTCTGCCATGTAGTGAGAGTAGTAAACTGTTTCTAATCCTACTGTGGAAATAAAACACTTGATTGCAGTAATAACAAAATCTTCATAGATGATAAGATAGTCGTATCTTCAAGCACTTAAGACTTTATAGATAGTGATAAAAAAGGTCTTAACTTTGGATACCTCTAGAGATAGTGATCTCCAAGGATAAAGGTATTCTGATAAGGATTATAGAAATACTGATTATAATAAATTATTAAGCTATAGTGTCAAGGACCCTATAATAGATTTACCAAAAATTGAGTATTGGTTGCATGAGATGCAACATTCGTATTAGATGCGAGCACTGTTACTGGGGATATGCAAGTTCCGTAAAAGGACTTGGCGTAATCTCGCGGGAATAGAGTGACTGATCAACTTACCTAGCGATTTTCTTAATAGCCTATGATTGTCACATGAGTGTGGGTTTAAATGATTAGCCCATTAATGGCTCTTTGGGCTAGTGGGAGATTGTTGGACATGCGAGCCCACGGCGAGCCATTATGCAATAAATGTTATTGCAATTCACTCCTTAATCTGAAATAAAGAGTAAATAATTTGCACAATAGGTCCCTTAGTACAATTAGGGTTATGTACCATGGCCATATTTATGATCATACAGCTGTTGATTCAATTACTGAATCATAGAGGCTGGTGCTTAGGTGAATATCTAATGAGTTAGATTGAGGACTCATCAAGCACCGTCAAATGATTATTAAGAGATGATCTCCAGCCTGAGTAGGAGATGGCAATCCTTTCTCAGTTAGGCTGATATCTGACCGACCTCTTGATGCAGGTCCTCTGCATAGGAATAGAGATTCAGAGGTGTCAGATTAGCTAGGTCAAAGAGTTGACTTAACGAGATTGAGATAACCAAAGTCCTATATCGTATGCTGTCACGATACAGGCACGCATCCTCTGACCGGAGACAGATGTGTTACTATATGTTTGAGTATGTACATTTGGCAGACCAATAGGTTGATGACCTAATCAAGGTCTATACACCGGCGCGCTGGTGTGCATATAAGAACATATGCCTAATACGATCTCTCAAAGGGATCATACAGGTTCAGTTACTGAATCGGAAGACATGAGCTCACTCATGAGATATTGGGAAGAATCAAATTCCATGCGCATGGTCGTCTCGCTTTGGAAGCTTGACTGAATTTGTAGGTTTGATATATACTTTTGGAAAGTATATGATCAAGACCTAGGTATGATATATGCTTTTGGAAAGTATATGATCGATACCGACTCCCAATGATCGAATGAGAAACTTACTGATAAAAACCCTGAAGTAGACAGTGTAAAGTTGATCTAATACTTCGGTTTTATTCTGAGTCTTCCAGTATGCAGGATGTACATGTGTTGAGAATACCTGAGGGTGATGTGATCATAAACGATTGTATAACCATGACGCTTCCATTCCTAGGGAGTGATGAAACGGGTCTAGATTTTAGCGACTCCTCTCAATAGAGAAGTAATCTGATCTTAGTCCAAATGTTGGACATTGATCTGAATGTGATTCAGTTTCAATGAGAAGATTAGATTTACGATATTGATTTAATCAAGCATCTATGGGAGGTCCGAGATCTGGATTTGAGATATGATCTCAATATCCATGTCACTATACGTGGAACAATACAATCGCCCTGTCCTTATCTCCAAGTATTCGCGGATAAAGCGCATTATCCTTGAAAGAGTTCATGGATAATTTTATTGTTGATATTTGTATCCGAGCATTGAGAAAATGGATAATTAAATGTGATTTAATTATCATGAATAATATGAATTTGATTCATATTATAAGGAGAGTTATCTTAGATAATTAAATGTGATTTGATTATCAAAGATGTAAATAATGTGAATGTGATTCATATTATTTGAGCACATGAGAATAAGTTATCCAATATAATTAAATGTGATTTAATTATTATGGTTAAGAATAATGTGGATAGTAATATCCAATTATTAATAATACATTATAAATGTGATTTATAATGTATTAGACAGAGCTAATTATAATTTATATTTGTTGATTAATTATTAATGTGTATTGGATACACATTGTCTAATTAATTGACAATGTAAATTATATGTTGTTTTGGGTTGTGAATATGATTCACAAATTTCCAATGTCAAGATTGCAATATTCTCAAATATAATTGTGAATTATTTTTGATGAATAAATAACCAACAAAAGTTGTTGAAAATAAATAATGGAGAAAATCAAGGAAGCATGCAATCTCATGGATTTCCATGAGATTGCCCCCACATGCATATTCTCTCCTTATTTGTTGGATTGATTTATATTTGATTTTGTCAATTATATTTTAATCTAAAGTTGTTGGTTTTTACCAACAACAATCTTGACCATTAGATTGACATAAAGCAATCTCATCCATTGATTTTATATGTCCCATGGATTGAGATCCATGGATCCCAAAACCCTATAAATAGAGAGGCATACCATGCTCTCTATTTTACACACAATGCTTGAGAAGCATCTCTCTCTCTCTCTCTCTCTCTCTTCTCTCTACTCGACAGCCCTCTCTCCCTCTCATGTGGCCGTCCATCATGGATGACCTTGTAACGTCCCGGGCTTAGATCCCCGGTCCGTTAGCGGAGCATTACTGGCCCTAATAACCTCTTGGGATCGGGCCCATGCGAACCCGATTAACCACCCCCAAAATGCTTAAGCCGGGTTGACAAGTAGTAAGTTCCTCACTATTTATCCCACCCGGGAATTTTATATTCCACGGTGTGAGACTATTCATTATTTTGGGAGGTGTTACAATCTCCCCCACTTATATTCGCAACGTCCTCGTTGCGACATGGCACATCACTTATTCCCAGTGAAAGTGGCGGCTGCACGCTCCGGGTAGCCATTTCCTCCTACCTCTTTGTAGGGGTGGATCCACCTCTCGGGTAGCCCTTTCCACTATCAGAGGGAAATTGGCTCTGATACCATTTGTAACGTCCCGAGCTTAGATCCCCAGTCCGTTAGCGGAGCATTACTGGCCCTAATAACCTCTTGGGATCGGGCCCATGCGGACCCGATTAACCACCCCCAAAATGCTTAAGCCGGGTTGTTTCGGTAGTAATCTCCTCACTTTTTATCCCACCCGGAAATTTTATATTCCACGGTATGGGACAATTTTGAGGGTTTTACAACATTGTAACACCTCCCAAAATAATGAATAGTCTCACACCGTGGAATATAAAATTCTCGGATGGGATAAATAGTGAGGAACTTACTACTTGTCAACCCGGATTAAGCATTTTGGGGGTGGTTAATCGGGTCTGCATGGGCCCGATCCCAAGAGGTTATTAGGGCCAGTAATGCTCCGCTAATGGACCGGGGATCTAAGCCCGGGACGTTACAAATGGTATCAGAGCCGAACGCCCTCTGATAGTGGAAAGGGCTACCCGAGAGGTGGAGCCGCCCCTACAAAGAGGTTGGAGGAAATGGCTACCCGGAGCGTGCAGCCGCCACTATCACTGGGAAGAAGTGATGAGCCATGTCGCAACGAGGACGTTGCGAATATAAGTGGGGGAGGTTGTAAAACCCTCAAAATTGTCCCATACCGTGGAAATATAAAATTTTCGGGTGGGATAAAAAGTGAGGAACTTACTACTTGTCAACCCGGCTTAAGCATTTTGGGGGTGGTTAATCGGGTCCGCATGGGCCCGATCCCAAGAGGTTATTAGGGCCAGTAATGCTCCGCTAATGGACCGGGGATCTAAGCCCGGGACGTTACAGACCTAGAGAGGTTCTCCATCGCCGCGGCATCGTCGTTATGCTGCCCGTTCGTCTGCTCGTGGATTTCCGTCTCCTTCGGTGCGCCTCGCTCGTGAAGAAGACGTTGGATCTCGTGTGTCGAGATCAGGAGATCCGCCGCTTGGATCATCAACATGGATTGCGAGAAGCATGCGGTTCATCCCCGCGCTCGCAAGCGTCTCCTCCGTCGGATCGGACTTGAGACAGGAGGTCTCTTCGTTTAGAGACTCGATCGCAACCACGCTTCAATAGGTAATCCTATTACTTGTTTGTGGTTTAGACGAAACGATCCGAGAAGTGTTTTTGGATCATGTGGTTTCGTCATAAGAAAAATTTTAAATTCCGCTGCATCGAGCAACTAGTGCGACTAGTCACTCCTCGTCGTATTCGATACGACGCTCACGCTTCCGTGATGCGCTTGAGGATCTAACCATATCCTTCACAACTTACTATACATCAATTGCATTTAACTAATATATGCCATGGTATGCACAATGCATGATATTTGTCATGTTACTAGACTTGTCAATAGGTTTATCTCAAATTTGGGGAAAGACCATCGCAAAGCAGTCAAAGGTCTTGAAATATCTTTGGGACACTAGCAACATCTCTCTTTTTTTGGAGCAAAAAAGTAGTTGTTTTTTTATACAGATTAAGACATGGTAGGGGATGTTGATAGGAGAAGATCGATACCAGGTTATTTTTTTTATCATTTGTAGGAATGATGTTTCTTGATAATATAGACTTCATAAGTGTGTGACTTTGTCTACTAATAAAGCAAAGTTTATTGCAGCTAAAGAATCAAGCAAGGATATGTTATAAATGAAGCAATTCATGTAAGAACTTGAATTTAGTTATACAAGTATATGGTTTATTGTGACAACCAGAGCATAATGCCTCTTCATGTAGATATGACAATCCAAAAACTTCTACTCATGAATTTTGAAGATCACAATTCCCCTTTCTAGATTGGAGCAATTATTACTTTGTTGATGAGCGAGAATTTAGATGGGTGGGCTCCGTTCCATGTTGGAACTCAACAATTATTTGAACCTTGGCAATCCATATCTCAAACACATAATTTGTTGCTTGTTGCTGTTGGATAGTAGGATATTAATCCAACTCATGTTGGTCATGAATGATGTTTGCCCAAATATACGTACCTTTGTCATTTACCCCATCATTCCTTCTCAAGGAAGCATGCAAGATGTGACAACCCTATTTCAATTCATGTATGCATGGGATGATCTTCTATACTCCATTTTCTTGTCCTCCATCAGACTGAAGCTCGAGGTTGAGCACTATAAGCATTAGAAGGTGTTGTTGATAGAAAGGAAGGTGTGACAATATCATCCATTAATTGATGATATTTCTCGATCCATCTTTAACTTTGTTTGTGGTGATTTTGGTTGATATGCCATCTTGGAGGATTGGCTTCATGCATTCTCTTGTAGTAGAACTTTGAATCACCTTTTATAGTGGTTGACTTGGATTGAGTTGACACCCTAGTTTTTTACCCCAACATTTTCTAGTTTTTCCAAGTTGGAAATTATCGTACTTGTGTGATTGTGATTTGTTGCTTGGTTTGCTTGCTTGATTATTTTTATAATATATCTCATGTGATTATTCTCTATTTTCTTGCAGCAGGCTTCGAGTAAAGGGTTTTTCTCATTTCCCCGATAGTTGGGAGGAAGTGAGGTGGTTGGAAGAGTGGCCAAGTGAGCTTGATTAGAACCCGAAGTCAAAAATCATGAAGTAGAAGTGTATATTTCATCTTTTCATTGAAGAGATTGGGGAAATTGAAGAGAATGGGTCCCATGAAGTTGCATATTTTAGATAAAATTTTAAATTGTAATTTACCCCATCATCCTACTACATCATATACTTATAACTCTATGTATATTAGTGAATTTAATACTTATGCCAATTTATCAAGACAAGTTAACGAGATGAGCATTACTTACCTTGAATTCGATTCAATAAGGATAACGAATCTATCATCTAGCTCAAACATGAACTCATTAACCACTTGAGCCTAAATAACGAGACTATATCGGCCTGAGTATGAGTCAGCGAAATGGAGTCCATGCTTTTTTGTAAGTTGTAACCCATAGATACAGTGAATTGGTGAGGCTACATAAGGACTATATAAATCTACCACTTTGTCAAAAGAACATCTAGTGTATATAATTCTTTTGTTATTTAGATGATGATTTCATCAGCGACACATAATCGCAAAACTCCCTTATCAATTTTGTTCTATTTTTCTCTTTTATGCTCTCTTCTCCGAAATTATTATTAATGAACTCCATAAGCTTACAATATGAGCAACCACTCGTGTACTCTTTAGTCTCTACTTGTGGATAATATGTTGATTTCAACTAATTTGAATAAACTTCAACCGTTTTGTTGGTAAAATAATCTGCATTTTTACCATTTCCTCATGAAAACATATTTCTAGTTTTGCAAATAAACAATTACTATTCGTGGATTCTCTTTGTCCCAAATGGGCCATTTATTTTATTGCAATAATGACCCTTGAAACATTCATCCTTAATTACAGAGATAATTATAAAGGTAATAATTAATCCACAATCACATAGCCATCATTGGATTCCTCTTCGTGGCCTCCACCTCATTCCCCATTGGAAAATCGCACACCACAATGGTAATTATAAAAAGACATCATTTAAATATTGGATGTCCGTCTTCCCAAAGTTTAGAGGTTAGTTATTTTTAATATCTACTTTAAACATTGGAGGAGGATTGGCTACGGTGTCCTAAAGAAACGTGCCCCAACAATTCTGCCGGTCAATACAAGTACACTTGATTTATTAAAGATTTTAGGGCCTTTGTGGTACTACAAAATTGCATCTCCCCTTTTGCTATAACCCATCTCTCAATAAAGTACCCTATAATCCAATTTAGGTAGGTTGACACTTATTTAATAATAATGATAATAATCTAGTAATGGGGCAACTATGGTGGCAGGGTTTAAAAAACCGGATCGGATCGGTTGGTCAGACCGGTTGGACCGGGAACCGGCTCCGACCCGGTCGGTTCGGCCGGTTTTGTGTAATTAATTTTAAAAAAATAAAAAAAATCGAGTCCGACTGGTGGTCGGACCGGGTTGACCCGATTGACCCAATTTTGATGGTTTGGTAAATTTTCAAAAAATAAAAATTAAATAATGAAATAATAGGATTTTTATCACATGTGCCCTTCTTAACTTCTGCGATATAAGTTATGTCCCTCTCCTTTTTGGAATATACATTCTGCAATACTTTCTTAGAGTAATTTTCTAGAAACAACTATAAATAAATGATTACAATATTATATTCATATATAATTCTAGAAAATGTGACTAACTTTTGTAGAGTTTTACTCGAAATAGGCGATCATGTTATTCTATTGAAAGATTGGACATTTTAAACGATTATTTCATTGATATATAAATACATACTTTTATATATGTATCCGGTTTTATCTGTTCAGAAAATCGGTTCGACTGGTCTGACAATTAAATTGAGCCCGGCCCGATTTTTTCTGAGTCGATAGGATTGATGACGTCATGCTGACATCATCACCGGTCCAGACTGACCGGTTCAACGGTCCGATTTTTAAAACCTTGATTGGTGGTGCAATGAAAGTATTCGAAATAGATGGAAGTGAAAATCATATCGATATTGAATTAGGTCGTCGGTCTGTTATCAAGGAAAATTGATCTTATAACGTTTCGAGCTCGAGTTCAATCGAATCCGTTGACAATCACGCAAATGCTTAATTCTAAGTTGTTAAACCCCCTCTTTTTATATCCCATTCTCACACTTAAGATTTTTAGATGTGAGACTATGTTTGGGGTATTACATCTTCATCTTGACCAGTTCTAATGATGACATAAAAATAAGCGGGATTTATACTTTACTCTATTTCGATTGTTTTGAAGATAATATATGAATATATATTCTAATCAAATATATAATAGATGATATTACGATGGTGTGACCATATATCATATCCTTTCTATTCTCATTGTATATAATCAATGCTTCTAAGTACTCTGAGACTTAACAAACGCCCACTACTAAGAATAGTGAAGAGCTGGCGACTGATGATGATTGCGATATTCATGACGCTGAGTGACGATACAAGTGTATGCTTACTATTGTCGGATTTTAATTTATGTGAAAATTCTTGCAGATTTTAATTTAACCAGAGTATATATGAATTCTCTTTGATTGATGATCTAAGAATTTATCTAGAGCATAATTGATTAGATGTTCCATGTGAATTGTGCTTAATTTATCTAGAGCATAATTGATTAGATGATCCATGTGAATTGTGATTATTTCTTAAACCATATGTTCATCCCATTGAGGTAGATTTGAAGTGTTTCCCATTTACGGAGATATAGTGTCTGCATGTGGTACTACATGAACTCTCATGAGATTAGTATCTAGAATCATCCTCTGACATTCAGTTCTATCACCATATTGAGCGAGATCACTGACATCGTTAGGGATATAACATAGTTACAAGTGAACCTTGTAAGTCATATCTTGTGCTTGTTTTCGTGCTTGCTTATCCGTGTGTTAAATTCTGTGCCCCACTTTCGCTAGGCGCAATACATGCATTCTGATGCATGTGATGAACAATCCATTTTGGGCAGTATCAACATGGAGAGATCGCAAGAAGATGAAAAGCTTCTCATGTTATCCCCTCGTTGTTTGATAATCTCACACTTAGCCATGCCAATGAAGTATTTTTAAACAAAGTTACTTGACAATCAACTCATCGATTTCTTTGATCGTCATTCAAAACATCTTGAGCTAGGATGCAAAAGAAATCCAACAAAAAGATCATATTTCAAATCTCACCGCTTAGGTAAAAAAACAATTCTCAAGGCTATAAAAAATAGAGTAACAATTCATTGATGCATTTTTTTATGGGATGTTTACCTGGCAGCCCATATAATCTTTTCAAATTACCTCTACGAACTTTGAAACATCGTAATTCCTCCCCGGACCCTGTAAAATTGCTAACCCTTACCCTACAGACCCTGCGGTTAAGCCCCGTTAATTTACCCGTTAAAATTAACCAGATTCCATTATGTTCATTTATATTATATCCATTTTGTTTATTAAATTTACAATGTGTGCCACTCCATCATCCGAGACCCCCCCGCGCCCCTGGCGATGCTGCTCCCCCTCCCCCCCGCGCCCCGACGATTGCTGCTCCCTGCCCCCCGGCCCACCGACGATGGAGGCCCCCCCTCTGCGGCTG
Source organism: Ottelia alismoides (assembly GCA_037367405.1). Taxonomy (NCBI): domain Eukaryota; kingdom Viridiplantae; phylum Streptophyta; class Magnoliopsida; order Alismatales; family Hydrocharitaceae; genus Ottelia; species Ottelia alismoides. The sequence goes on from JAZKJV010006373.1 coordinate 564,149, forward strand.
CTGCTTGCCCCCCTCCCCCGCCGACGATGGAGCCCCCCCTCCCCGGCCACTGCTGCCGCAGACGATGGAGCCCCCCTGCCGGTGCTTCGCCCCTGCCCCCCATCCCCTCCTCCGCTGCTTCGCCCCCCCACTCCCGACGATGGAGCTCCCCCTCCCCCCCGATGATGGAGCCCCCCCCTCCTCCGCTGCTTCGCCCCCCTCCCGCCGACGATGAAGCTCCCCCTCCCCTTCGGCGATGGAGCCCCCCCTCCTCCGCTGCTTCGCCCCCCTCCAAGCCGACGATGGAGCTCCCCATCCCCCCCGACGATGGAGCCCCTCCCCCCCTTTCCCGCCGACGATGGAGCTCCCCCTCCCTCCCTTTCCCGCCGACGAGGGAGCTCCCCTCCCCCCCTTTCCCGCCGACGATGGAGCTCTCCCCCCCGCTGGAGGCCCTCCGCCTAACTGCCGCTGCTTCGCCCCCCCGCAAGAGCATGATTTTTTTCCTATTCTTTTTTTTTATTTTGGCTAATCCTAACCGTTCGATGGCAAATTGGTCAGGTTAACTCAAGACTAACCTGGGTATTTAACTCAGATATAGTTAAAATTGACGGCAGGGTTTGTTGGGTAAGACAGGGCAAGTTTACGAGGTCGGAGGAGGAATTACGATGTTTCAAAGGTCGTAGAGGTAATTTGAAAAGATTATAGGGTCTGCCGGGTAAAAATCTCTTTTTTTAACCAACAACAATGTGGTATCCAATTTTTAAAACTTGTTTCATTATGATTTGAGAGTAATAGTATTGAGTTGATTATTCTATCTTTCTTGCCTTAAATTATGTCAGTTTAAAATTACTGTAAAACATATCTTATAGGTATTAGATTGGTACTTTTTAGAGTTCAAGTAGATACTAAAATTGGATGTGTAAGTCATGGACTTTTGTGTATTCTAATTTATAATCCAAAATAAAACATGTCTAAACAGACAAAAAAGTTCTAAGAGATTAAAATTACAAAAAGCACCCCAAGGGGGTTGTCCATGCAAATCCACCAAAAGCAAAAGATCGAGAGACAGAAGAGGTGGGAGAGGAGGAGACAGCAAAACCCAAAACCCCTCCAACCCAACACAGATATAATACAAACCCCACTCCACTCCACACACTCCATCTCTCTCTCTCTCTCTCTCTCTCTCTCTCTGCTGCTGCTGCTGCTGCTTCTCCTCTAACAAAGAGAACCCATCACCACATCAAACGGCAACACAGAGCCAGAGAGAGTCCACCTCTCTCGTTTCCCACAACCACCACCACCTCCACTCTGCCACCATGAGATGATCACGACCCATCACCGAGGAGAAGCCAATGTCTCTCCACCTCCTCGACCCCCTCTGCTGCCTCGAAGACCACCTCCACTTCCTCGAGGAAGAAGCCGAGGAAGACGAAGAAGAAGAATGCTGCCAACCAGAGCTACAACTATCCTCCTCCCAACTCCCCACGGAGGAGCTCTGCTGCCTGCTCACCAAGCAAGCAGAGACCCACCTCCACATCTCCAACGGCTACCCAAAGGCCGAAGCTTTCCTCTCCTGGGCGAGGAAGGAGGCCACGCATTGGATCCTCAAGGCCTCCTCCCACCTCGGCTTCACCCCTCACACCTCCGCTCTCGCCGTGGACTACCTCGACCGCTTCCTCTCCAACCAGACGGCGCGGGAGAGGCAGCCATGGATGGCCCAGCTCACCGCCGTCGCCTGCCTCTCCATTGCCGCTAAGGTGGAGGAGACCTACGTTCCTCTGCTCCTCGACCTTCAGGTGCTTCAACGATCGACTCTTTCTTCTCTCTCCTTCGGTATTCCGACGATTCTCATGGTTGATCATGGTGGTTCTCCAGGTGGAAGAGAGCAGATTCGTGTTTGACGCCAAGACGGTGCAGAGAATGGAGCTTCTAGTGCTCTCCACATTGGGTTGGAGGATGAACTCGATCACACCCATGTCGTTCGTCGACCACATCGCGAGGAGGATGGGCTCCGGATGCGACAAGAAGCTCCAGGCGAGGTGCCAATCCGTTCTACTCTCCGTTATCTCCGGTAAAGATCTCATCTTTTATCCATAAAGCAACTCAAATATACGATCTTCTTGTTTCTAATCGAGTTACGATCATCAGATTCGAAGTGGGTCGAGTTCCCTCCATCGATTTTAGCAGCATCGGCGATCCTTTTCTGTCTGGAAGACCTGGGTCTTGTCTGCGACGAGAATCAGCTCCTATCCCTGATGAACACAACCATGGTAAGCAGCATTTGATTAATCCAATCGGAATCTACTGATCACTTTCGACAAGAATTGATCATCATGGTTCTTTGTTCACGCAGGAGGAAGTGCGCGATTGTTCTCGGTTCATCGCGGGATCGGTCGGCGTCAGCGGCGCGTACGTCGTGGGGCGCAAGCGGAAGCTGTCGCCGCCGAGCCCGACGGGGGTCGTGAGCTCGACGTTCAGCTGCGAGAGCTCCGACGAGTCGTGGGAGGCGGTCGTGGCTGTGGGCTCTGCGTGGGATTTTCCGGTCATCAAGAGGCCTCTGAATCGCAGGAGTTGACCTTTTTGGGTTTTGATCTCTGTGGAATCTCTGGAACAGCAATCGATCGGCAATTGGATATGAAGATGCAGAGTTGGAATCTCGGTCACATATTTGTTCTTTTTCCACTGTTCCATCTGAAGGCAAATAGTATTATTATTATCTACTCTGAACATTTTTTTTTCATCTCCTCCTGCTCTCAATCTATTATCCAAAATCCACGTGGGAAAATCCATGTGGTTTTTGGATTCTAGTCTTTTAAGTTTGACCTTGTTATGTTGATTTCATAATAATCTGCTATTAAGGGAGAAGATCTGGTCTGCTGGTTTCTCTGCATCTTGAGATCTTTATAACAGCAATGGTGTAATATATGTGATTTATGTAAATATTATATTATCACAAAGGTTTTTGTTTCTTTGGAATCTTGTAAATAGTTTTGATTCCTTTGGTGATGGCAGAGAGTGCTCGAGTGAGTCTATGGGCAGCATGATTTGATGACACATTCAAAACTTTGACTCATTGATTACTTATAACAATCATTGTTATCTCTCTTTTTTAATGTTAAGAATGATATATCATTTTAATATGAGAAAGTATGGATATTTTTTAATGATCCGATTTTTTATTTTTATTTAGTGATAAATGTAAATTAAATTAAATTTGAAATTCTTATTCTAAATCTGCTTGTGTTTTGAATAGATAGATTCTAAGTTCTAATGGAATTATTGGTTAGAAGCAGATTAAAATGCTTATTTTAAGGTAGCATTTGGATGTGAATACTGTATTCCTATCTCATTATAATAGACTTTATCTTAAGAAAAATTATTGGTCTATAAGTAATCGTCGTTTATTATTTTTACAAATAGTAAATAGTTCCATGGCTATTTACAAAGTCCGTTAATACGTGACTCTTTAGTGTTTGGATAAAAATTCTTTTGGTCAAATACCTTTGTAAATTTTCTTTAATTATCTCTTCCCACCATAACATTGAAATAGTCTAAATAAGGATTTTGAAAAGAAAACAAATGTATTAAAGTGTGATATTGCACCAAAGATTTAAATAACATGTGAGAAAAAGTTGCTTGTTTGAATAATAGGAATATTTGATGGAAATGTCAAGATGTCTTATCTTACTAAAGAATGATAAAAGTAAGACGAAAATTGTCTGATATTTTTTTCATAAAATGGAAACAATGCCAAAAAGGAAAAGATAAAGCATGCGTTGGATTTGCTCAAAAGAACAATGGGATATAAGTTTTTCACAATCAATTAACACTATGTTCTCCTTTTTATTAAATATAGTTTCAGTGAAGATACTATTTATGAGTTAATGTTTTTATTAAATTTATATCCTTTTATTTTTTTAAAATAAAAGGACATATATATTTCATAATCCTTTGGTATTTAATTTCATATTTAATTCAATTATATATTATTTTGATTTATGTAGGTCACAAATAAATTTACACGACAATTTAATATTAATTTTTTACTATTTTGGATTACATAAAGCCCCTCGTTGGACGACATGTAGAGTTTCTAAATCTAATTGCATATAGTTATTGTTTAATATTGGACCAACAATTCCATAACTCTATAATCACTCCAACAAAATGGGTCTAAAGTGATTATTTTTCTAAAAATCTATCATATTTCATAAATATATAA